>CM055894.1:81669234-81941734 GCA_029582155.1 Panopea generosa | reverse complement strand
GTTACTCGTGGTTACGTATCTGACCAATGTTTACACCATGAACGGAGTCTTTCATGGCCGAGTCGTCTAAAATCACTTACCTCTTACCACTAAGGGCGTTGGTCCAAGTACCGCTCGCTCTAAAAACTTTATGCGAGAAAGTTTGCCAGTTACTTGCGGAAGGACGTTGGTTCTACTCAGATTAATTCTGGCGTCTTCCTCTACCATTAAAACTGGATTACTCCATACTCAGTACAGTCTAACCTGTCTTAAGCAGTCAGCCAAGGGAAGAAGCAAACGTGGCCTTTTAAGACAGATTTTTACTTAATACAGGTCAATTTGCTTTGAAAGCTTAGAAATGGGAAATAGCAAATGTGGCTGCTCTAGACAAGTGGCTGCTTAATAGAGGTGGCCACTTACACAGGTTTGACTGTATATACTATTTAAATGTGTTGGTGTTGGTGCTGGCGTTTAACCCCATTAAAAATACGCAAAAAACAAACAAACAACAAACAAACAAAAAAACACCATGAACACCTAAAGATAATTCTGACCAATTTTTTTTCGACTTCATATTTAAGAAAGTGTTCAAAAGGCGTTAAAACGTATGATTGAAAGCGTCATCTGTATTAAATACAACTTTTACAATTGATTGTTTTTTTTTTCAATTATCCCGATAAAAACTAATGTATTAAAATTATACTTTCCACTCTTTGCCATAATATAAATGACCACAAATGTGCGGAAAGGGATGCCTTTAGACTATTTACTAAAGTGCCCATTTTTAAAAACAAAACAAAAACAGAACATAAATCAATGATCTGTATGTTTGCAGGTAGGCCTATACTCGTGCTGATATATCCTAATTTCATATTTTTATCATACACAAATATTTTATACAAATATGTTATACAAATATGTGTAAAAATTGCAACATGTCCCTTTAAATAAATAAATATATTCAGCATAATCACGGAGATAATGTTGATAACATATGCTGATACCGCATCACGTGTTTAATAATCAGTTAATATTAAAACATGCTAATTTATAAGTGTTATCTCATTGTTCTATAATTTGTGCAGGTAGGCGTCAATTTTAAATGTTTGAAAGCGGTGATTTGATAAAATTTAAATATCAGTTTAATATACAAAATGAAATAAATAGTTTATTCAAAAGTTGTTTTCAGATATTGAAAAGGGCTCTAACGTCATTCATGACACCCCATTGGCGAAAAGCTCGTGAATAAATTTTTAGAAGAGGTCTTACTCAAGGGTCAATCGGAACATCGATCGCCCACTTCCGTAAACGTTCGAACGTTTACAGAAATGGCCGAGCGATGTTCCGATTGACTCAAGGATGGAACCTACGTCACGCGCACCGCTAAATTCGGCACCGGAACGTTGTTTCAAAAGCTGGTTTAAGTGATTGTTTGTGTCAATTTTAGGTATATGTGTAGATTTATATTTCCGACCGACCGTCTGGGTATTTGGGGAATCAATTTCACCGATATACAATTCAGTGCGACTAACAAAATTCCAGATAACCTCAAAACAGTTGAGCGTCATGTCCGGTAACGCTTATATTAAGAATGAAACGCAACTGTTTTGAGGTAATCTGGAACTGTGTAGATCTATATATCGATGAAATAGATTCCTCTTATATCTAGACGGTCGGTGGGAACTATAAAATCTTAACAAGTACCCAAAATTGACACGAAATATCACTTAAACCAGTTTTTGAAAGAACGTCCAGGCACCGTATTTATCGTTCTTCCCCTTGTTACTGAAAGCATGAATGCTCTACAGGCCTATATTTGTTCGCGACATAACTCATTTATTGAACTTACACCGAATTCTGTGGTCCGTTTCCCCTTGAACGCATGCCAATGAACGGTCATTTTTATCTCTGGAATAATTTTTTATAAAATCAACATTGCTCTAAATTAGGGATTGATTACAGATGCACCGCCTTTACCTTTCTGTTCAGTAAATAATGGAACGTTTATTGAATCACAAAGAGGAAGGTCCCAAATGAAGATATTGGTTTATTCCGTCCTCGTAGTTTATTTTATCATGTCAATGCATTCATTTCTGTTGATAGCCTGCCTGCCTGATAAACATAGGTTTATCACGTCAATGCAAGTTTATCAGGCACATGACGTCATTATGTATGATCATACATTTTGACTTTGACGGAACTACTTTTAACCGTTCTACAAATGGATAAAGACGAACTAAAAATATTGACATGATAAAAAGAATACCGTGTAAGTGTCTAATGTTATCAACTTTATCAGGTTCGGCATGATAAAAACATGGACTCCGCAGAGACTTGTCCTGTTTTTTTAAGTCTCACCTGGCCGCGATTTTTATTTGGTCAACAAAATCAAAGAATTATACATTACAGAAATAAAATACAATATGAGGTATTGAACAGAATATCCATGACAAATGGTGTTTGATATAAATGTGCAGTTTTACTGCTAAGATCGAATAGATACGATGTTGTTGACATCATGAAGCAACGGATAGATGAGTGGTATATCATGTCCCGTTCATTAACTTGAACTTCTATATACATAACTTGTAAATTATTGTCAAGTTATAAATACGTAGACTATTTTAACTTTAGTTTGACATCTATGATTTATGAATTGTAACTGATTTTTAATTCAAGAAATAAGATAAAGATCTATAGGCTCATTATATTATTTTATTAGAATCAACACAACATAGAAACAAAACATTAACAATAAATATCTGTTTGCCGACATGCATACACACAACCCAACGAAGGAAACATCCCATACCGAGCTTCTCAGTGTTCTCCGTCAAATCGATAGCTCTAAATGACACAAATCAGCCACCATAGTTTTCCACAATATCAATACATCTGAATGACCCGCATCACCTGTACATTGGCGTTATCATCATCGTGTACGTATATTCGTTGACAAGCAGGACACATGTTAAAGCGACATAACCAGTATTTTCCACCCCTTTAATTCAATAAATGACAGACGTAATTGTAATATTTAGCATAAAGTGTGGTTATCTGGATCAAATCTAGTGTCAAATACAATTGCTTCTGGTTAAACACACACACACACACACACACACACACACACACACACACACACACACACACACACACACACACACACACACACACACACACACACACACACACACACACACACACACACACACACACACACACACACACACAACAACAACAACAACAACAACAACAACAACACATCCATTATTAATACATAACCGTAATTGTTCGGAAATTTCCGGGTTTTCCGATTAAACCCGAGTAAGCGGTTAATGGTTAAAATATTTCAATATAACCGAACTATAATATTCCTACGTGGCGCAGTTGTCATATCTGTGGAGGCGCTTGCTTTTCTAAAAGTCAGATCATCTGCGACGCTTGGTTTTCTAAAAGCTTAGAAATGCAAACGCGGCAGATGATGCATACTAGGACAATCCGCGTTCCTTGACAAGTATATTTCTTTTTAATTTCCCTAGCAACACTATTTCTTCTCCGATAGTGCTCCATCAACGTCTTCTCATATTACCCCAAAAATATGTTCCAACAAAATGGGAAAAAAATGTCCAATATGCATTTTTAAAATCTTTGAACGTATCTAACGACCATTCTAACAGTGGAGGATGACGGAATTGGCCGAATATATACGATTAAATAGTGCGTTATACGAGAGAGTACGATACGGCCGTTATAATTGCATCGAAGGTCACGAGGATTCACGAAAATATGTGTCATTCATAAACAAGTTGTTTCTATCTTTATAAACACTATCTTTAAATACAGGTCATGTCGCATTAAGGCACATACCCGTGTGTCTTGGTAGACCTGCTACGTTGATCTACGCCTTATTAAATGTCAATATACATGTAAGGTTTGACAGTGGTACACCACAATGCCCGGGCTTGCACATTGTTGTATTGTACTTGTTTTTTCTTGTATCATTACATCTCCTGGAAATGTCACCAGAATGCAGTTAATGCATCCTAAAAATAAAAAAAATCGGGGAGGGGGGATACCACAACTCTCCTAGAAACTGCTGACCTTACACATAATTTTACGGTCTGCTACCTAACTATTGATATATGATATATGTCACTATTTGCAATATTCATATTTCTGCTATATTTTGTTCTATTACTAAAATCTTAGTCAAAACATACATTTCTGGCAAAACGTGTTCGATCTTGATCTGCAAATGCTCTCATAAAGTGTAATTTATCACCCACCAGAGTCTGGATCTTGATAACAATGGATATTAATATGACGCTATAAAACATATACATGTAGTTGCTGTTGGATGGTGTTGAGCCACACTTTCAACCACTTTAATCATATCGTGACGGTGTCTACGTGAGGCAATATTCTAAGAGCTGTCACATCAAAATATCATGCCAAAAACACAAGGTATGATACACCACCAAGTCACATTGTACAAATACCGCGCTGACTAGACCTATAACTTCTCCTTAAAATACTGACCGCCAAACGAAGAAGCTTCTAGTAAACATGTTCAAGTCTTTGGTATGGTCCGGCCGGGGACCGAAGCACGAACCCACAGACGAACGCTCGGTCTCTATATACTTGTAGCAAATATAACAAGAAGTCAGACTTGAATTAAACCCTTTAATTGATTAATAATGATTGACATGTGTACGATTTTTCCCTTCTAATTCTGACTTTATAAGACAATATACTTTTACTCAGATTTTCTCTGTTTACAGCAATGTTTATGCACGGATATGAAAATGCCCAAACACAAGGATAAAGATGCATAGCCAAGCATCATAAAATACCCATTCCGTATACAGTGAGCCCCATAACAAAACGTCCCTTTTCCATCACCCAACTCTGCGTCGTAAAGCGCACCGAAAGCATATTGAGATGCAAGCGCCAACAAAGCGGAAAACAACAATGCTATTCCCCAATTTCTACCTAAATGTTCCATAGAAAACTTTTCCTTCATAATCGTCGGACAAAGACTCCACAAGATGCCCACACCAATTCCCGCAAAGACTGTCGAAGTGACAAACATCGACAGTCTCTCCGCCAATGCTATCACGAGTATCTGACTTACCATGAATGCAATGCAAGAGCCCACAACTATCATAAGTCGAGGTACCTTGTCTTTGAACACATCAGAAATAATTCCTACCAACGAGCTGACGACGGCATTTGTGACTGGAATAATAATAACAAGCTTGTCATTATGAGCGTCTATTCCTACAGATTTTGACGTCACTGTTATGTTATTTACATATACCAGGCCAACGCTTGACCCAAACGCAAACATCAACACAAATAAATAAAAATCGAGGTTAACCAATAGTTTGCATAGCGACATATTGTTATCTGACGAAGAATTATTGTTTTTAGAAACTTCAAAATTGATATCCGTAGTTTCATCAAGTTTTTCGTTAATGGCCGTTGTTATATTATCGATGGCAACACCATTGTCGTCCTTGTAAACTTTCGTGGTAATGTCATCTGGCACATTCATGTCTTCTAGGTCATTTGCAGGATTGCTGTAAACGCGTAAAAACGCCATGCACAACAGATCGACAGAACCGCACAGGATAGCGAGGAATATCATGAACCCAGCAAAGTCTTGGTTAGCAACCACAGTTTGATCACCACTGGTGAAGACATTGTAATAAAGTGTAGCAAACACCGAAGGGCTTCCGGCGAAAAAGGCATTGAGGAATCCGACGACTTTCCCGGTGTGTTTTTGGTGGAAGTTGATGACATTGGTGTTGAGGGCCACCATGTACGTAAATACCGACCCGAATCCTGTGGAGTGAAAACATAAAACAAATCTCATATTCTTAAAGCATACTTAAAGCGCACAGTTTATCATGGTCATATTACTAATGGCACCCCCTCTATTATTTCATATTTTTAATCCAAAAGTGTCACAGTGACAATGACTCGATAGAAATTGACTTGCACAACATGTATGTATATACGAGTATATGTATTTCAGAGCTGCAATCAACCCAGCGTACATGAATACAAATGTTTTACTTTTAATTCTTCCAGAAAATATGATTTTTTTTCGATTTTTCATTTTTTAACCCAAAATATCTTGAAAATATTCCACGATAATTCAGTATTGACGGACAGATAGTAGTCTATATGGATCTACTAAACGTTTCCGAGTAACAAACCTTTTCTGTCAAAGCGATGCTAGTTAGAGTTTGCTCTTGGACTATGCGTTTTATTGGATTGGTCTGACAAAGGACGTATATATAGATAAAAAAACTGATTTAGATTTTATGAAGGCTCGCGTATTAACGCAAAATCTCGCGAAATTTCGTTTTCGAATATCTTAACTTTCATTCATTTCAGAATTACAAATCAAAAGTCTTTCTTTGCACAATGGAATTCTCTACAAAACGAGACCATTCCAAGCAAATTGTGTTTACTATTGTTACAGTACTTTTAATTACAAAATTTGCGACTCGAAAGTCTAGGAAAGTACTTTAAATTATACTTCAAATTTTAAAATCAAGATCATTTTGCGTGTTTAAAACAGAACAAAACATCTATGGTTACATACACCGAACTTTTTATGTAAAAAAATCAGTTGCATGTGAAATTTGAATGTTTAATATGCCAAATTATTAAAGCCTCATTAAACTTCCGAAATGCACACTTTTTGATAACAACCAAGTCGTTTATAGTATTGCTCAAACCATTCCTGTAGATCCCTTAGTGACTGTTTTTAAAAAAACGAGAAAATAAATAACTTCGATCGAAATGTGTGTTTCTAAGACGAGCGGACCGAACTTTTAACTTACATTTTTGTAATTCCGTAATGACTTGGTTGCTTTCCGACTGTCCCTCCGCCAGTGTTCGGAAGTACACAAATGAATACTGTGGTGGTAGTGTGCGGATTTAGACAGTTAGATAAGGGGTTCATTAACAAGATTAGAAAAGTTATGGTTTCACTAATATTATGTATCGTTATTGGGTTTTTCTTTGTTTAAAATATATAGTATTGATGTCTGCAATAAAACTGTATCGAACGTAGTACACATTATATTATTTATACGCACTGAAAATCAATGAGTACGGAATACTAGTTTCGTCTAGTAACTCTTGCTCAGGATCCTCCCTTGCATATACGCGTGAAGCTATCGCACGCGCTTTTATGTCACAAATCAGTGTATCGCAGTCAATATTGAAAGGCTACCAAGGGTCGTTCGTTTAGTACAGCTAATAAAAAGGAATTTTAATTTTGATTTTATATGAACGATTCGACGCTTACGTACTCGTGGGTTCCAGTTCATTAATACACCGAGGGGAATTTAATTGCGGTTATTTAATGTTTAACCGCATCCCCTACAGTTTCCTACAGTTCCCCATACTATGTTTCTCCCTGAAGCGAACTTATCATATATCACCGACCGGTGCGTTTCCGAACAAGCTTCGTAACTCCCCGTTTTCTGCCGAAGGTGTTTATCGGAAAGAGACGAACAGTAATTTGTAAACAAAACCCGTTCATAATTATATACTAATAATGTGCTTTATATTTATTTGTTCGTTTGCAAAGTCTCTCAGTGATCAAATAAACATGTAGACTATCCTCCGTGGCCGAGTGGGGGACTATTTCCGTGGCCCAGTGGGTGCTCCTCGGCGCTGTCGTCTTGTGAACACTTGCATCTCACAACTGAGACCGCCGGGTTAAGCTCCGTTCAGTCCATACACTTTATTTGAGAACAAATGTCAATTTCTTGCGGAAGGACGGTGGTTCTACTCATATTTATTCTGAGGTCTTTTACATAAAAAAAAACTGGATATGCCATATAGAACTTGAAATGTGTTGAAAATGGTCTTGAATTCACTAATAAACATTTTTTATGCTGTTTTGATATATTCTGTTATTCACACATTCATATTACACTCAACAGTGTTATTGAAAACTCTATACAAACGCTGCTTACCACAGAAAAAGAAATATATGGACATAAGCCAAGCTCTGGTGCTGTAAAAGCTGATGTACTTGGTGGTGCTCCATATGAGTATAAACGTCGGGACGGAGATCAGCAACCCGGCACCTGAGGTAAGTGTTGGCCCGAACCTGTCGTAAACCATACCGGGAACAAAACCTACACCGATACCGACGTTCAGCATCGATGATAAAAGTTCCACTGCAATATTCATGTCAAAGTTAGTTGAAACTAAATATATTGTGTGAAGCAATGCAGCAGCTGATAATCTCGGACGTATACGTAAGGTGTTCACGATCTCATCAAAAGTGTTATACTCTACTCTCTCTAAAAAAGCGCAGTTTCTGAAGTCCACTCGTAATCGTCTAAGTATTATGTTTTATTTTATATTTCTTTGTGCAATATAGAGATTTCACAGTGAAATATATTTGATAATTCCATGATGTTTTATTTTATATTTCTTGATGCCATATAGAGATTTCTCAGTGAAATATATTTGATAATTCCTTGATGTTTTATTTTATATTTCTTGATGCCATATAGAGTTTTGTCAGTGAAATATATTTGATTATTCCATGATGTTCTATTTATATTTCTTGATGCCATATATAGACTTCTCAGTGAAATATATTTGATAATTTCACTGTCAAAATTATTGGAAATATAGATGCTAATTTCACTATTTTCCATCCTAAAATATAAAACACACAGTGATTTCAGCAATACATCAGTTATATGTCATCAGTGAATAACGGAGTAAGCACGGTCACTCGGATCTTCGCCAATCGTGACTATACAACTTCAGTGTTAACTCGATGAAATAAAAATGATAATTCACTATAACCTCTATATTTTCTATAAGAAGTGTTCCTGTTATGTTTTGTATATATTTCAAAACATGAAATAATTGCATTAAACTTGATTGATTGTTTGCTTGATTGAATATTTAGCGTCATTTTTATGCCATCGAGGGCTAACAGACGATCAGTTAACCTAACCACTGTTTCCTGGGATTAACCAGTACTCGAGCACAACCCATCTCCGCAAGTAATTGATAACTTTCCCACTTGAATCAGTGGTGAGAGACGAATGATAATGAGACACAATGTCGTATATCAATCATCACGGAGATTAAACTATGAATATTAGTATCCGAGTTTTAAAGATGTGAGCATTCTATACTTGCTACATGTATTTTAACCGTACATCTTTTCTTTACGCCTTTAAAAAACGGAAGAATATTGAATATATGTTTATCTATCAAATAAATGCTATCGTGTTTATTAATTATTTGTCGACTGCAGTTAATCTGTTAAATTTGAAATTAAAAATGGATGTAATTGTTGCAGCAAAATTGAAAAACAAGGTAAGAAAGGTTTATCATGCATGTCTTATTTAGATTTGATACAATACCCATACATAAGTTTTTAATTGCTTTAACCCTTTACTCCATAGATACGCATTTTCCCGCACCAATCACAGAAGGCCTTTGAAAACAGTGCAGGAAGAGTTCAGATTGCTCGTGACGAGCAATCTGAACACTTCCTGCACTGTTTTCCACTCTGTCGATTAATATAAACATAATTCACCAGATAATTCAAAAGTCTTCTATATTAGGTGTCCAAAGGCATCTATATTAGAGGTGTCCAAAGGCGTCTATATGAAGTAAAGGGTTAAGTAAATATCACTCTTAAGTAAGCAAATAGGGGCGTATTCTAATGTTTATCTGTTACGAGGTCACGACTTACTATAATGCATATGACCCCTTTAACCCTCAATGTACTCTCTTTTGCTCTATTCCTGTTTTGAATATATAATATTAATGATTACCTTCTTTTTGTGTATAATTGAATGTTTCTTTAATTGCATCTTGGTAAACGTTGAACACAAATATTGAGCCTGTCGCGAACTTGGCGGTTAAACCTACAACAAGGCCGATATACTTTAATAGCTTTACTTTGTTGGTTTCCATCTGTAATAGAAATGGTAACTGAATTTGAAAGAAGTCGCTGAACATAATTTCATATAGTGTCCTATATATTCAACTCCGCATTTTTACGTCTAGTACTCATGATTTTTTGTATGGCTATGATAACTACACATAATTTTACTTGTGCTCAAAGTTTCATTAATGAATTCAACAGATTTGATAACAACGGACATTTTTTATCGACATTTGCCTTAAAATGAGGCCGCCTCATACTGATAATGTTCCAACATCTTCACAAACTAATAAGGAAGCAGAGATTTTTTCGATATATTTTTATTCTTTCATGATTGTACAAGCTGTCTGTCTGTCTGTCTGTCTGTCTGTCTGTCTGTCTGTCTGTCTGTCTGTCTGTCTGTCTGTCTGTCTGTCTGTCTGTCTGTCTGTCTGTCTGTCTGTCTGTCTGTCTGTCTGTCTGTCTGTCTGTCTGTCTGTCTGTCTGTCTGTCTGTCTCGCACGCACGCACGCACGCACGCACGCACGCACGCACGCACGCACGCACGCACGCACGCACGCACGCACGCACGCACGCACGCACGCACGCACGCACGCACGCACGCACGCACGCACGCACGCACGCACGAGACTTAACCTAATCTGAGACTTAGAGACGTGTTCTCCTTTATACATGATCTTTCGTTTAAACTTTAATGATCACTATTAAACACACATAAACGCTTCAAAACATAGTTCAGACTAGACTCCTTCATCTTTAAACCAACCCCACAAAACAGCTTTCTGTTATTACCGAACCCAAATACTGGCTTAGCTTCGACTCCTGATACTGAGTTATTTGCAGCTTTTTTTATCCACTGGCACGCCTAGCTGTCATTAAAGAGTTACAACTAACATGAATATACAAAGGTCACATTTATCAACAGGTGTTTTGTACTTGATTTATATAAGGTGGATATTCTGGTCAGTTATTTGCTATTACAGCCTGGTCACACGCTATTCTCTTTACAGGTAATTAATAATCTTATATAGATGCTGGCAGTTTATAAAGGTTATAGATTTTCCAATTTACTAAAGTATGCATATATTTATATTTTATTTATGAAAGTGACAGATACAATACATGTTAAGATTTACATAATTAGCAATAATGTTAATAAATGTTAAGATATACTCAGCCTAATAAGGCTTATCAGTCACTATTTTATCAAGTTGGAATTATTTCAACACAAATATAAAGAAACTTACATGGCATTATTTAACAATACAATAAGAACAAGATAAATGATTTATAACATCTATCCATCAATACAATGACAAAAAAATGTTTAAATTTGCCTTGTTTTAAGCGCACTTTCTATAAAACTTTGTGAGAGATATTATTTCACTTTAATTTTGTAATAGTGTATCAATTCTACCTATATAGGAATGATATGTATCACATAATTCATCAATTTCTTTAGCATTATTGTCATTGTTCCAATATTAAGCTATTGGACTAATTTGATAAAATAGACCATAATTCATGAGTGACTTTTTAAACAATATAACAATACATTCCCAACATTGCTCTCTTTTGGACCCAATCGAGACTCATAAACAACAGACTACAGACTCATCAAAAAACGAACGCAGTCTAAATGTGCAAGTCAATCACTAAAAAAGAGACAATCGAATAAAACAATAATTCAACAATAATTCAACACTGTACAACTCAACGAAGCGCCACTCCCGTTTAAGATTTAACTTTATTTCTGACTTTTTAAATAATTGAAAGATAACTCTTAAGGCTATCAGTGTACATGTCATTCAGAGTTATCTCTCTTTCAAAGTTTGTCAAATATAGTTTGCAAATTCACTATACGAAACATTAATGTCAAGTACTTCTAAAATAAATTACCAAATGTTTCATTTTTCATTTGTTAAACTAAGAAACGGTGTGGTAAACCAGTAAAACAGAAAACGTTTACCCATAACAAATGTTTAGGCATAGTAAATATAGCATAGGCATAGCATATACCATCGGTTCTGCCGGGTAGTCGCAAAATGACGGTTAAAATACTTTTGTTTCTTTTTCTTTTTAAAGGCACTTTCCTTATCTTAGTGCTCATTTTTTTTTTATTGAAATGGCATTATTAATGTATTTTGAACATGTTGAAAGTATTGACAATTTTAATCGTGAATTTAGAAAAAATGATGCTTGGAAATTGAGGTATATATACATGATTTCTGACGTCTACTTTCATTTTGTCAAACAAAATAAATCTCTGATATGACACATGACCCCTTACGTTTTTCATCATAATTCTGTAGTGCAGAGGTTGACATACACTACAATGTGAATGTCACTTCTTTTATTTGGGTCTTTCGATATACAAATACAACAAACATGCATACCATAGAATAAAGAACAAAAATCAACGGTGGACTTATACCTTAATTCATATTTATATATTGTTTTGCATCAGTGTATAGTTTTGTTTAAAAACAACTTAGCTGTTTAGTAAATTAGTAAATAAGTGAACTGTTTCATTTTCTCAATGTGGGTGTTTGTTAGCACTTCGTGATTATATCTGGGATATAAACTGTTGTATCAAATGTCTAATGATGAATAAAATATTCAATTGAACATTTTTATATTAACCCTTTACTTCATAGATACGCGTTTTCCCGCATCAATCACAGAAGGTCATTGAAAACAGTGCAGGAAGAGTTCAGATTGCTCTGAACACTTCCTGCACTGTTTTCCACTCTGTCAGTTAATATAAACATAATTCACCCATTCCTGGTACGTGGTGAATTAATGCTTTTAATATTAGAGGTGTCCAAAGGTGTCTATATGAAGTAAAGGGTTAAGGCTGATTGATACTTTCTATGGAGCGCTCGGTCCAGCGGTACAGAAGTTTACAGTCAAACCTGTCTTAAGCAGCCAGTCAAGGGAAGGAGCAAAGGTGACCTTTTAAGACAGGTTGTTGTTGAATACAGGTTAATTTGCTCTGAAAGCATAGACATGAGAAATATCAAATATATCTGCTTAAGACAAGTAGCTGTTTAATACAGGTGGCCACTTACAAAGGTTCGACTGTATTTAATTGTACCTTATGTCACAGTGTGTACGTAACCTACTAGAAGAGAAATGTATATTAGCGGTCCGGTAAGCTCAGCCGGTAGAACATTCGCCCTGTAAGCTGCATATGTTTCTCGTCCTGTTGAATTGTGCCGGTGCATGCTGTTCTGGTGGCTATCACCTTCAAACGTGTTTGTCTCATGTTGGTTACATAATTGTTATCTCAGAGCGTAAATAACTAGACTATCATACGTGTTATCGTGAGATTTAAAACAAATCATTGGCAAATACTTATATCCCTAACGTAAATGTATGTACAAACCTCAACATGCACAAATCGTCAATTTTCCAAATATGCTCATGACATCAGTTTAAAGAAGAGTTGTTGGCAAATTAAGACTGTATTGTAGCAGGAATGACTTTTCAGTTTATTATAAAGATTGAAATCTGCGATCTTTATAAATCTGAATTGAATATTCACTATTGATAAATAAGCAGTTTTTCCAGTGTTCATACACTTTCGTACCTTTTACTACCTTAAGATTATTCATTACCTTAAATGCTATTTATAGGTATATACTTCTATTGTTGTTCTTGCATACACTGTGCACTTAACATCTTCGAAATGTTAAGGTCAAATAAAGAAATTACTATAACTAATTAATCATAGATCTTATTAGATACATATTTCAATGTTCTCCTTCTGTTTCATTATAGCTATGTTTAAGTATATACTATTATTTATTATAACTTATAAAAGTGTTTTCTTAAAAATTAAATATATATGTCAAACAGCTACAATTAATTAGTTTTACTATACTTTCCTAGGTAAATTTCATGTTCCATGCTTTTTCTGTGATACTTTGTCTTTGTTGGTTGTATAAGCCAGAATAAATGTATATTCTGCACTTAGTTTCACAGACGCTTAAGGCAACTTCCACCTTGCTAGTCAACGAGCAAAGTATGTTACAATATAAGGAGTTATATTGAACTGCCGTACTATAACCATTGTGTCATCGTATTGTCTTGTCATCGCATGACGAAGCGATAGCCCGATGGCCCTAACGAAAAACCGTAGTAATCATAGTTTTTGCATGCGCGTCTGTGTGATCAAATTTAATTCCGTTTTCAAAAAGAAATGTTGACGTTATATAAACCGTTCAAGTGTCATATTAAAATGTGTGAAGTTGAAACAGAAGCATAACAGTTTGTCAATTTATCTTTATTTGTGAGTAGAAACACTTAATTTATTATTTATATTATTTTCAAAAAACATTGACCAATTGCTACATGGTTAAAATATCTATTACTGCATTTTATGTTGAGCATAAACAACCCTTTTATGGAGTTGAACGTCGTTTTCAACAAATTACAGAGTTGCGGGTTCGTGTCCAGCTGACCTAAATAATATGAGAGAAAAAGTTTGCAAATTGGTTGGATAATGACTCTGGTTCTGTGCAGATTCCATTTTGAGATCTCGGACAGAAAAAAACCTTCCCGAGGAACTGTATTGACGGGAAGGAAAACAATTATCCAAATTACGGAATTTCCTGTCCAAATAAAAAAGCCATGAATGGTTCGTTTTCTCGTAACCAAACATATTGAATACTAGCTTTTGGGCGTCAAATAATTAACATTTATAATTTCAGATCTATAAAGGTTAAAGAACGATTAAAAAATCGGACATAACAGCTTCCGTCAGTCATCGTATGAACTAACGTCACAAATAACGTCATTTTACCATGCCGAATCAACGTGATTTGTATATCGGGTCACGCCGGAAGGTAGCTCGGTATTTTACGTATGAGAGCCGAGCTATTTTGTAAACACCTAACGATAAATCGGAAATGATATTTCACTAAGTTAAAATTAAAAAACAAACATGGCACGGGTTTATTAAACTCCTGCACAGTAAACTGTATGATGAGCAGTTATACCTACCTTGAACAGAATATCCTAACTATAACAGACACAATGATCGTTTTTTCCCCTTACAAATATGATGTACCTTATTTAATATATACCGATGCGTTCACTTATTAGCATTCAATTGTCCGAATCTTAATGCCTATAAACTCAATATCTGAAAATGTTTAACACTGAAGTTGCTGTAATTATAACGACTTAGTCGAGCGCGTTTGGACAAAGAAAAGTTCACGTCACATTAAGAACAAACAGTCCTTATTAAAATGTGTAATGTAGAAACATAAAAGCACTGGGTAGTCAAAATCAAAGAACTAAAAATACTGAATGGTTGGATAGTTGTTTGGTTTATTTTGTGTACTTGAACAAGCGCTCCGTAACACTGGCAACTGTAGGCGTACAAAACGGACAAGGGTCGTGTATATGCATTTTTCTATTGAATTCTTTTATTCTTTTTTACTCTGCAATATTGAGAATTGTATATATATACACAATCATGATACAGTATAGATAGAGAAAAATAATGATACAAAACAAAATGAATATCCGTTTAACACACTTGAAGCGCCTCCTTTCTATTGGCAAATTGAAGGCCATGTTAACAGTTAAACTGTACATCTTTGAACATATCAAATGCATGCAATTTTATACATATGATGACATGATACCCAATCAAATACTCTTGAAACGAAATACTAAATAATAGAAGGAAATCCGTTATACACTCAATATGTCAAAAATATGTACATGCATCACACATTAGGAACACCATTGGCAAGATTGCCAAACGATAAATTAAAGAGAAAATATCCGACTTTAGTTTGCTAGAAAATGAGGACATTGAATATAATTGTTTTGTGTAATTGTGATCTGTAATATTATAATCTAAATGCTTTGAAATCTGTAAAACATACTGTGAAACTCAAATTTCCCTACTTCACCAGATAAAATCATTCTAATCGTTAAGGTTAATTTCATGAGAAATAATACAGAAGGGCAATGTGACTAATTACTCGTGGTTTTCACACATTTATTGCATTTTTGGAATATTCACAGAGTTATCGTTCGTTACATTCATTCACCTCTGCAGCGGACCAAATGTCAGGATTTTTGACGAAAAAAGTAATTACAGTTTATACAGTTGTAAGCATATTGCTAAAACCAGACAACAAAAACTACAAACAAATCATCACTATTTTACATTAAAATAAAATTAACAAAGCAGCTTTTACACGAATAAATAATGAACTATTTTTTTGTATTTTTTACGCAGAACGATTTCCCGATTCATACGCAAATGTAAACAAACATGGAAGTTATCAACACGATCATTCGTTGTTATGATGAAAACATTGTTTTTAGAAATAAACAGCGTGATGCCCTGTTATATCTGGCAAGCAGAAACGGAGATTTAATTATGTTTTTCTACAATTTTATTAATAAAATATCGTATTGTCAATGCAACAGACAAAACAGTTGACGAGCCATGTTTTTAATGGCATGGAAGCCATTTTGAAACGACAATGATCATGTGATTTGAAATCACGTGAAGTTGAAAGTAGGCCGGAGCCAATGACAGAGGTGAATGTAACGAGTCGAATGTGTTGTTGAGTGGCATCTTTGATGCGTTTTTGGTTATAGGGGTTATTACTGCTTAAACGTTAAAGTTCATTTAACCAGTGACTTCATAATTTAACATGAAGTATAATATCTGAAGTCACAGTTCAATTTGAACAACAGGCACTATTTTGTACGTGCGTAGTATTTCTGTTTTTGTGATAAACATTAGTATAAAACTCTGCTATGTCACTATATGCAGTGGCTGGGCATTAACCACAAATGGTAGCGGACACGGTGGGGATTAATCTTTCGCTGACTAGGGGGCGTACACACACATATGCAGTATATGATATACCATTGTATTTAATTGCACTGGCGGTGAAACAGTCAGCTCCAAATTTTAATGTCTTATTCGTGTAAGCAACTGGAAAGGCTACTATATGGGTTGAATTCATGTAAGCTAGACACAGAGTACGTTCAGGTATTAATATCTTATCTTAAATTTAGCTACTGGGTATTTGTTATTGTAAGTTATTTCGGTCAAATACCTTGGACAAATGGTGAATTATTGTGTATCTATGATATACTAATATTGTAATCGTAATATTGACCTTATGTCAGCGACATTTTCGAATATGTTTGAATAATATCCCTGTGTTTATTCTACATGAAAAAAAAACACATAATCAAACAGTCACATACTAGTATTTAATTGACATTCCATTGGGAATTCAACAGCTTATAAGAAGGTTATCTATAAAAAACATATTAAATTCGGGGATTTAAACATTTGTAATAACTTTTGAAATAATGGGTTTAGGGAAAGCTACACATGTAAACTGGAGAGAAATGAAAAAAATAACTGTTTTTTTTAAATTGATAAATGAAAAGAAAACATGCTTTAATCTATCTCAACCTTAAAAAGAATTATAGTATATGTAATTTCTGTACAGTGTACAGATGAGTGGCACCCCCGATTCCCATATACATATCACGGGGTGGTTAAATTGGCCATCAGGTTGGTGGTTGAAATTTATATTATATAGATATATAAGTCAATAAAATATTGGTTTACTTCCATAATTAAAGCTTTTCTATTTATTTATTTGATAGCAAGTTGTTTTATTCAGCTTTGTACAGTTGAAATATCAATATGCTCACATAATAAAAACACATTAATCAATCCAATATATTCAGCAATCGGCAAATTTTGCCTTTCGCCATTTACACAGTTTCCCAAAGCTATATGACAAAGACAAAACATATTGTAATAAACATTTAAAACATGTATAACACATTTAACAATACATTACAGGAATATCATTCTTGTAAAACAAAACAGTAAAACAATACTGTTTTTTTCTTATGAAAAGAGTTTCTTATACAACATTCTGCCAGTGTTTAAAAGTTTGGCAATGTGAAACAAGTTTCCGAAAAAATAGAATAAAATTCGTATCAAACAACACGTTTCTGTCTACCGTTGAAAAATTAAAATGTTAATAAAAAGATTTTTATTTGTCTGAAGCGAAGAAATCATTAAGTACCTGTTTAAGAACATTACATACTAGTATTATTTATATACACGTCCGGTATAAATATATGCATTTACTTTTATATGTATGAGTCAGAAGCCAACACTCGCGGAAGTTATTCTTCCAGTGTGCATTCCCTACACAAAACTATTCCTGTGGAAATTTTCATATCAACAAGGATTTATCTACATGTGGTATCAAGTACAATATCTTTAAAATGATAAAAAACACATGTTTTATGCTTGACAATGAAACAGTTACCTTAAGGATGTTGATTTCAGTGATTAAAATATTTGTTGTCTAATTTTATTATTATTCTTATGCTCATGTTTAAGATCAGTTTCACATGTATACTATAATGGTATTATAATTACTAATTTTTTATCACTATTTTCAAAGCATTAGGTATTTCATCTAAAAATTAAATTGCATAGCACATACACGAGAACGGCAATATACCTTTTTTCGCGATCAATTTCATCTTGATAATATTACATTTTAACTGAATTTTAATGTTGGCAAAATTTTTTGCCCAACCATCTTGTTTATATGCGTTTCTAAATAAATATAGTTACCACTATTGTAATGTTATTGTATGGCTATAAACATATATTTTTGTTTTGGCGTAAGATCGAATTATATTTCAAGTCATATTCTCATAAGTGGCTTGCCACGAGTGAGGATACCGTTTTGGTGATCACGAGATGAAATATCATTTGATTTTGCACCAAAACAAACACATATTCTTTTTATTTCATGCATTTACATAATTGTTTGTTTATTTTGACCTCAATTCGCCATTATATATTATTGACTTAATAAAAAGTATTTTTTTAAACATATTTTTAAAATTAATATTCAAGAACCAAAAATCATTAATTAGCATAAATAGATATATTTAAACTAAAACTTAAGTTTTTAACATTTATATACTTTCACTTTAGGTGCCGACATTCTTAAATAAAACCTATATTAAATCTCAAAATACCAGGTTTTGAAAATTCCACTGAACGCAAGTTGGATTTGAACAAGAGGACACTATTAAATGTTACGGTCACATATGTTTAGAGAACGTACCTATATACTTTATAGTGTGTAATTGCTTCTCTGTTGTTACATATCGTCCCATTAGTGCAATAAGGTATCAAGTGTATATGAAATAAAAAAGCACTTGATACCTTTTTGCACCAATGGGGCGATATATGTCTTAATTAATGCACCAAATTAAACGAGCATATTATGACAAAACTGCTCTGTGATCAGACAGCTTCTAAAGGACAATTGTATGACGACATTGCATGTTTGAACGTATTCAGTATGTAAAACCATAGCAACGTTAGTGTCATCAACGAAATAAAATATAAAACATTCCTCTTAATAAACAGTATAGCGAGACATCAAACTGATCCGTCAACACTAATAACGTCGTGCATGCGTGGTTGTTATGGAAACAAACAAAATAGCATCAAGCTTGATGATTCAACATAAGATGTCAAAGCGACTTATTTTGTGCTCAACAGAGATTTTTATTTTTTTAATTAACCAATCTGTAAAACATTAAGGTGTAAGCCTACCATTGATTTTTCCTTCATATTTGTATGGGAAATGAAACATATTTAAGGTTTGCCATTCTTAGACATATTAAATCATAGAAGGGAAACTTACATTTCATTGTTTGTTAACGTATACAGTGCCAAAATATAATAAAAACAGTAAATGTCATGTTTCATTTGTGGGATTGTTTTCTATTCAGTATGTATACTTTTAGAATGTGAAAGTAGAGTTCAGCAGTAATGTATTCATACCCAAAATTCCAAACATCAATTTTGTTTTCACAATTAAAACATGGCATTGCTTTCAAAATGTTCCAAATACACCTATACTACCATTTAAATCACAAAATGAGCATTAAAATTAATAAAATGTATTTTTAAATCAGAAGAAACAAGGATTATTTATTACCGCCATGGGCCCTTCCTCATTCCAATTAGTGCATTGCGTCTTGAACATATTTGTTATGCTTTCCTCATTCCAATTAGTGAGTAATGTCTTGAACATATTTGTTATGTTTTCCTTATTCCAATTAGCGCGTTGCGTCTTGAACATGTAAGTTATGTTTTCCTCATTCCAATTAGTGCGTTACGTCTTGAACATATTTGTTATGCTTTCCTCATTCTAATTAGTGCGTGTTGTCTTGAACATATTTGTTATGTTTTTCCTCATTCCAGTCAGTGCGTTACGTCTTGAACATATTTGTTATCATATTTGTTGTGTTTTGCCTCATTCCAGTCAGTGCGTTACGTCTTGAACATATTTGATATGTTTTTCCTCATTCCAGTCAGTGCGTTACGTCTTGAACATATTTGTTATGTTTTTCCTCATTCCAGTCAGTGCGTTACGTCTTTAACATATTTGTTATGTTTTTCCTCATTCCAGTTAGTGCGTGACGTCTTGAACATGTTTGTTATGTTTTTCCTCATTCCAATTAGTACGTTATGCCATGAACATATTTGTTATGTTTTACCTCATTCCAATTAGTACGTTATGCCATGAACATATTTGTTATGTTTTTCCTCATTCCAATTAGTTCGTTATGCCATGAACATATTTGTTATGTTTTTCCTCATTCCAATTAGTACGTTATGCCATGAACATATTTGTTATGTTTTTCCTCATTCGAATTAGTTCGTTATGCCATGAACATATTTGTAATGTTTTTCCTCATTCCAATTAGTTCGTTATGCCATGAACATAATTGTTATGTTTTTTCCTCGAACATTGTCGATAGCGCAGTTAGACTGTTGCAATAAAGCTTAATTTTAACTTGAAGTTTAAAATTACGAGTTTCAGATTGCTAGTCTGAGTTGATTTGCAATTTAATTTAATGTCTTTACTTTTATTTCTAATATTCGAATCCGATAATGTTTTAATACAGAGCAAGACGTTATATAAATGCATTAAAGGGGCACACAGCATTGCTGGAATCGCTAGAGTAAAGCAGGTCATTCTTTGTTTATTGAATCTAATGTAACAAACTCACGTAGAAAACTCAGGGGAAACTTTATTGATTTAGTTAATTAGGTATACGCGAAGATGGACTTCTTTCTGTTACTGCCTTCAAGATGTATAACTGCATGGTCATTCATATAGAACCACATGGATGTGCACTTTTGGAAATCGTCCCAGGAACGAGTAGCCCAATTTTTGCAAGTAGCCCATTTTTTTATGTTACATTGTATATGAGTCTCACTCAAAGCACGCACCAGTACCCCAAATTTCTGTATTTCCAGTTTCCTTTCTTTTCCATACGAAAAATATCAAATGTTTCTCCTTGTTTTCTTTTCATTTTTTTAAAACCAAATTTATCAAAATAATCTCACGTAAAACGTTTTCTTCTTCTTCCAAACTCTATCATTTATACTGTTAGAAATGTACGAATTACTAAGCACATTCACCATAGTGTGAACTTTAAACGTTATTTACTGTATGCTAACCTATATGCCGTTTTCATTAAAGCAAAACATTAAACTTTATTTCCTATTCTACGTTGGATGACAATACATATTTTGAGATAAAGTTAAAGATTGTGCATGCATTAAATAGCTTCCTGGAACATTTTAGACACCCCACAAATTCCTATCAATATCAATAATTTATTTCAGTCTATTAAAGAATGCAAGACGTTTTGCTAGCTTTGGACTAATGCCATTATGTGAAAAGGTGCGAACACCTATGTATTTGTACATATTTTGCTGAAGAAGATTTCGTACATGCTCACTTTATCTACACTCCATAAGACCATTATAAATGAATTGCTAGATTATCATCAACATTTTTCTTAAACACATGGAGGACGGGAGGATTTTATATTTTATTTTTAAAATCAGGCGGCGGGCGGGGATGATAATCTAGCAATTAATTTATTATGACCTAACTAAGTAATGCGTTATACGTCAATCAATGTCAATATTCCATTTAGAGTAAGTTTGTGAATGATAAGCGACACAGGTAGACGACGATTACGCATTGACATTGCTTAGACTATGGCAGTAACGATTTATTAAGTTGACAAACATATGACAAAGACCAACCGTGTCTTTAAACCAAATGCATGCATCGTTTGGTAATACATCTGATTTCATGCCAAATATTTGTTATTGAAATGAAATGCATTGATATTAAGCTTGACAATGTGCGTCAAGACACTTTTAGATAGAAACTGTCTTCTAGTGCTCCAATGATCGAATATTTGCGAAAAATACGACTTATGTCATGAAAGAATCCACTTTGACTACCTGGATCGTTTACATAATGCATCAGTCTAAATATGAATATCATCTCCTGGGCAGGGGTCGCCCGAATACATACATAATTGTCCAATATCAATAATAATTAACGCTTATCTACTTCACAATATAACATTTTACAACCTAGGCAGCTAAGAGGGAGATACGAATTCTGGAACATTTTGGAATACTTAACGTGAACATAATCTGTTGGATCGCTTTAAGTTCAAGAGACCCACATTGATAAGATTGTCCCAACGTTCACACTCATATATATCTTTAGGAATGACAAAGCAGTTATATATTTCTAAGGAAGTAATAGGATGAAGCCCGTGATCGCGTATACCTGAATTAACTAAACCAAGAAACGGTCCCCTGATTTTTCTGCATGTATTTATTATACTGGAGTCGATATATAACGAATGACCTGCTGTCAGTATTGCCTCGTGTCCTTTTAATACAATATCGGAACCGAGTGTTAGAAGAATTGATTGATTGATTGAATATTTAGCGTCATTTTTATGCCATCGAGGGCTAACAGACGATCAGTTAACCTAACCACTGTTTCCTGGGATTAACCAGTACTCGAGTACACCCCGTCTCCGCAAGTATCTGATAACTTTCCCACTTGAATCAGTGGTGAGAGACGAATGATAATGAGACACAATGTCGTATATCAATCATCACGGAGACTGTTGCCGGGCCGGGGATTCGAACTCACGACCCCTGGATTGATAGTCAGACGCGTAACCGACTGAGCTAATCGGACCCGGCGTGTTAGAAGAAAGCACTAACATTAAATTAAATTGCAAATCAAAATCATACTAGCTGAGGCTCAGCATTCTCAACTTTAGGTTAAAATTAAGATTTGATGCAACAGTTTCCCCTCGCTATATCGACAATAATGATCGGATGTCTGTGTGTGAAAGAGAAAAGGGGGGGGGGGGGGGGGGGACAAAAAAGTGTTTCCATGGTAGTTACATAATGGTTGTGATAACTGATTTTTCTTAATTTTAATACCCATTTTGTGACTTGTATATCATTTTTATGTATTTTGGAACATTTTGAAAGCATTGTTCAATCGTGAAACATCGGGTATTTCCGTATCCTCCGTATATGTCTATTGCGTAGCATAAAGGCCGAGGTGATCAGATTGAGCATTGTTATGTTTGAATTGTTTATTTAGAAAACAAAATAAATGAAGCTTGCAATTTAGGGAATGAAAACATTATTTCTGAAATCTGAAATCTACCATCGCTTTTCGTTAGTGTAAATGCTAAACATTAAAATCCCATGACTGAAACATGACCCCTACATTTCTAATGATGTCGCAGATGTCAACAGAAGATGAAATGATAGTTTTACTCCTTTTACTTGGGTGTGTCATTCGCCATAGAAATAATTAAGTAGAAAATCAATGATGGACTTACACCTGGATGTTATACAGATTTGTTAATTAAAAAAAAAGAAGAAATATCTATCGAGCACGAAATATAGCGTTTTTACATCTTATGTTGAATCATTCAGCTTGGTGCTATTTTGTTTGTTTCCATAACAACCACACATACACGATGTTATAAGTGTTTACGTAACACTTTGATGTCTCGCTTTCAACTTTATTTTGAGGAATGTATAACATTTAACTTCGTACACCACACAGACGTTACCATGGTTTTGCACACTGAATATATCCAAAACATACAATGCAGTGTCCATTTTCATTCCGTTTTTTTTTCTCCTAAGATAGCAATTTGCTGTTCTATTAACATTCTCGTTCTAACTATTCTTGTATATATAATTCGAAACGATGGCATGTTGGTCATGTTCACAGAATAGCAGAGTAGCAGCATAGCAGAATAGCAGCATAGCAGAATAGCAGAATAGCAGCATAGCAGAATAGCAGCATAGCAGAATAGCAGCATAGCAGAATAGCATAATGAAATATTCTCATACTGTAGTTCTGTTATTCTGCTAGCAAAATGAACATAAAATAATTCTGATATTCTGCTGTTCTGTTGACAAAATATTTTTTTTTCATTCTGCTATTCTGCTAACTTGACCAACCCAGCAATGACTTCTCGTTGGTAACATAAAACATATCAACTCTAGCGTGTGGCTAAGTAAGACACAGCTGCGTGGTTTCAGGGTGTCGAATGAGTGGTGGTAAGAACATGTCCACTGTAGGCCTGGATTAGGTATCAAAGTTCTAGGTTCATTCTGGATATTCCTGAGCTGAAATTAGCTTTTTATATTGGTATATAAAACAATAATTCGCCTTAAAACCATATTCACTCATTAATTCAGTAAGCATTAGCATTAATCTATTTAATATTCCAAAATACTCGTGATGTTTCTTTGGGTTATTTCATGTTTTGTTTTGTTTTGTTTGTGTTTGTTTTGCACGTGCATTAGCTCGAGTCAATTTACTTAATTGCAGTAACAAACTAATGTACAGTTTCCCAGGTAAGCCGATGTTATCTGTGACGATATAATAACTTGTGACAGCATAGATAATAAGTTTAATAATCAATGACAATGTCGGGTAATCACGACGTTGCGTGTGTCCAGACAGCGCATTGTTTATTGTCGTTTTATGCCGTTCTACAACCGTTATTGTTCAAAATAAAGAACATTTCTCGGTGGCTTTTTCTATTTTATTGCATCTATGATAAAATGACGTTTATTTTATTGGACCGTAACCATGATATTAATGTGAGCATTGATCTCGTTTAATGTTAACATATAATTATTCTTTAGAAGGGACATGTTTAATGTTGACATATAATTATTCTATTGAAGGGACATGTTAAATGTTAACATATAATTATTCTATTAAAGGGACATGTTTAATGTTAAAATATAATAATTCTATTAAAGACACACATACGGCAATTTTGAAAAAAAAAACATATTTACTCAAAACTATTTTTTTAAAAAAGATATATCAACATGTTGTCGATATCAAATTCTAAAATAACTTGTATGTATTCAGACCCTTAATTGTAATTCTACATTGCAAAGCGGCATAACTCTGGTAAATGCTTGAAAGACATCCCGTTTTGAAAACTTTGATTATTTCTGATAAAACAAAAAGTGCTATATAAATAATTATTCAACTGTTTATCTAAGCTGTCAGCCGTTATTACATTGTCACATATAAAATCGGCTTACTTTGAAAACTCTACCTTAGTTGGCTACTATTATTAGATAAACTGTGTCATGCTGATGCACCCCATCCAAAAAAAACTTCAAAAAGATCCCAAACAAAACAAGCAATAACAACAATTATACAACAACAAACAAACTAACAATAACAAGAAACGAACAAATAAAGCAAAACATGAAGCAACCCAAATAAACTTCACAAACATTTCGGAATATAAAATAGACTGATGCTAATGTTTAATGACTTAATGTGTGACTTGTGGTTTGAAGTCGTACCACACACACAGCGAACTTCAGCTCATGAATATGCAGCATTAACCTTGAACTTTAATACCTGATCTAGGCCTACAGTGGACCTGTTCTTACCACCACTCATTCGACACCCTGGAGTCACACAGCTGTTTTTTACTTAACCACAACGTTCGCATTGAGAGTTCAACAACATCGTCCTTTATTTATTATTGTTTTTTTTTTGAATGGGGTTTAACGCCATTTTCAACACATTTCAGGTTATATATGGCATATCCAGTTTTACTGGTGGAGGAAGACCTCGGACTGAGTCAGACTGATGAGAACCACCATCCATCGGCAAGTAACTGGGAATTTTCTCACATAAAGTTTTTGGAGCGAGTGGGACTCGAACCTACGATCTTAGCGGTGAGAGGTTAGTGATCTTGAGACGGCACCTTAGATCACTCGGTCACGGAGGACCCGCTCATCCTTTATGAATATACGAGTAAATTTTGATCATATTATGTATGAGTAACATGTCAATTAATGAGAACAACAATGTACAATTCATTTGGACGGAGGGCTTGGGGTGCACATCTTTGGGTTGCATTAATTACATACTATCTGCCGGGCCCGATTAGCTCAGCCGTTAGCTCGCCAGGGGTCGTGAGTTCGAATCCCCACCCGGCCACAATCTCCGTGATGTTTGATGTACGACATTGTGTCTCATTATCATTCGTCTCTCACGGTTGATTCAAGTGGGAAAGTTATCAGTTATTTACAGAGGTGAGCTGTGCTCGAGTACTGGTTAACCTTCCAGGATCCCAGGAAACAGTGGTTAGGTAAGCTGCTCGTCTGTTAGCACTCGATGCCATAAAAATGACGCTAAATATTCAATCAATCAATACATACAATATTTTACATTGAGCTGTTTTAAAGCAATATATTACTTCACCACTACACGTGCCACTACACGTTTACGCTATTTTTATCACGTTGGAAAGATTCTTGCACTTAATAAAAAACAAAAATTTGGTTTAATCTATTTTCAAAATGGTTCATTGGGGCTGAGATTATTTCTGCAAATGAGAAGAGCAAACAGCTGACGTAGCACATACTGCAATAAGACATCACTTGTGTTACACTATAATTCAACAGATAAATGTATTTATGAGCATTTGAAGGCTTCTTTTTTAAAATAATCTTAGAGTGTCACTGCACTGTCTAACCAAGCTGGTCAACCTATGTGGAATTTTATTTACAATATTTTATAAAGAACAAAGAACAAACTTCATCTGCAGATTGATCATTTAACAGCAAACTCTGAGATTTACCTGTATGTGATAGACACATATATATTTGTAATGTTTAAAAAAAGCGAGATTACAACAAAGTAAACTAGACAAATGTTTTAATGCAGCAATACAGTAACCTTTTATTGAATTTTCCGGAATAATTTACTATTTATGAACAACCCTGTACTGCTTCACTTGTTTTGTAAACTCGCAAGCTGTTTCATTAATTTCAAATTATCGCTTTTCTAAACTTCCTCTTTCATCACTAATCGCTGTTTAATCATAGCACATTTGTAATAAATAATTCCATCACTGGGTTAGTTAGAAGCAACTCTGGGTCTGTAAGAAGCACCACTGGGTCTGTTAGAAGCACCACTGGGTCTGTTAGAAGCAACACTGGGTCTGTTAGAAGCAACACTGGGTCTGTAAGAAGCATCATTGGGTCAGTTCGAAGCAACACTTGATTTTTTAGAAGCAACACTGGGTCTGTTAGAAGCAACATTGCGTCTGCTAAAAGCAACACTGGGTCTGTTAGAAACAGCACTGGGTCAGTTAGAAGCAATTCAGGGTCTGTAAGAAGCAATTCCGGGTCTGTTAAATGCAACTCTGGGCCTTCCAGATGTACCCTTAGCTGCGATCATTAAGTAACAAAGTAACAGATGACCTTATTTAAAGTTTAAAAGTTGTGTATTGTAACATTGAGAACGTGAATAACCCACACGACCAGACGAACCAGGAGCTAAACAAGTAGTCACCTGGGTCAAGTTTCACCAGCAAGTATATGTACTTAAGTACGCAGATATATAAACTGATGTATTAACCAGCAGGTAAACAAGTAAACATCTGGGTCAAGTTTCACCAGCAAGTATATGTACTTAACTAAGCAGATATATGAACTTATGTGTTAACCAGCAGGTAAACAAGAAGTCATCATGGTCAAGTTTAACCAGCAAGAATATGTACTAACTAAGCAGATATATGAACGTATGTGTTAACCAGCTGGTAAACAAGTAGTCATCTGGCTCAAGTTTTACCAGCAAGAATATATACTAACTTAGCAGATATATAAACTGATGTGTTAACCAGCAGGTAAACAAGTAGTCATCTGGGTCAATTTTCACCAGCAAGTATTTGACTAACTAAGGAGATATATAAACTTATGTGTTAATCAACAGGTCAACAATTAGTCAACTGGCTCAAGTTTCACCAGCAAGTATATGTATTTAACTAAGAATATATATAAACTTATGTGTTAACCGGCAGGTAAACAAGAAGTCATCATGGTCAAGTTTTACCAGCAAGTATATGTACTAACTAAGCAGATATATGAACGTATGCGTTAACCAGCAGGTAAACAAGTTGTCATCTGGCTCAAGTTTTACCAGCAAGTATATGTACTTAACTTAGCAGGTATATAAACTCATGTGTTAACTAACAAGTAAACAAGTAGACATCTGGGTCAATTTTCACCAGCAAGTATATGTACTGAACTTAGCAGATATATAAACTGATGTGTTAACCAGCAGGTAAACAAGAAGTCATCTGGGTCAAGTTTCACCAGCAAGTATATGTACTTAACTTAGCAGGTATATAAACTCATGTGTTAACTAACAAGTAAACAAGTAGACATCTGGGTCAATTTTCACCAGCAAGTATATGTACTTAACTTAGCAGATATATAAATTGATGTGTTAACCAGCAGGTAAACAAGTAGTCATCAGGGTCAAGTTTCACCAGCAAGTATATGTACTAACTAAGCAGATATATAAACTAATGTGTTAACCAGCTGGTAAACAAGTTGTCATCTGTACTAACTAAGCAGATATTTAAACTAATGTGTTAACCAGCAGGTAAACAAGTAGTCATCTGGCTCAAGTATATGTACTAATTAATCATATATTTAAACTAATGTGTTAACCAGCAGGTAAACAAGTAGTCATCTGGCTCAAGTATATGTACTAACTAAGCAGATATTTAAACGTATGTGTTAACCAGCTGGTAAACAAGTAGTCATCTGGCTCAAGCATATATACTAACTAAGCAGATATTTAAACTAATGTGTTAACCAGCTGGTAAACAAGTAGTCATCTGGCTCAAGTATATATACTAACTAAGCAGATATTTAAACGTATGTGTTAACCAGCTGGTAAACAAGTAGTCATCTGGCTCAATATTCACCAGCAAGTATATGTACTAACTTAGCAGATATATAAACGTATGCGTTAACCAGCAGGTAAACAAGTAGTCATCTGGCTCAATATTCGCCAGCAAGTATATGTACTAACTTAGCAGATATATAAACTGATGCGTTAACCAGCAGGTAAACAAGTAGTCATCTGGGTAAAGTTTCGACAGCAAGTATATGTACTAACTAAACAGATATATAAACTGATGCGTTAACCAGCAGATAAACAAGTAGTCATCTGGGTAAAGTTTCGACAGCAAGTATATGTACTAACTAAACAGATATATAAACTGATGCGTTAACCAGCAGGTAAACAAGTAGTCATCTGGGTAAAGTTTCGACAGCAAGTATATGTACTAACTAAACAGATATATACTAAACTTATTTGTCAATTAATGTTTATTTTGGTATTTTGAACGATGACAAAATGGCATCGGACCCGAGAGAAGTTTTTCATGGCATAAAAATAGGTTGCAGCTAATGTTGTGTGACTGCAAGCAGCAACATCGGAAGTGTAACACTATGATCTGACAAGCATACGTTTCAAGTCTTATTCAGCAACTTAGCCCATAAGGGCACCAGTCATATACATTAACAGATTCATAAACACGAAATTAACTATATGTGTATAATACAAACAGTGACAGAAGCAATGTGCATTGATACAATTCCATAAACCGACTATGATGTGTTGACTAGATAACAAACAGTAAACATATAAAGTTACATGGCACTAAATCTTATATCAGTATTATAATTTTGTAAAACACATACAGCATTATATAATGTAAAGAATGTGCTACTAATTAAAAAAAAATATTGCATTACTTCTTTACAAAAAATGCCAAAAAAATCTGTATTTCTACCTTGAAATATTTTTGAAAGTTTATACTATTTAGCGCATTAGTTTTACATAAATGACAGATTCTTTGATTTCTTTCAATACCATACAAATACCCCTTTCAATTCATTATCACAACATCTAAATGACTAAATAAGCTGACAGCAGTTTAAAATAGTTTTCTAACTCAAATGCTGATTTGAAAAGTTGACACCGCTAACGTCGCAAGAGGTTGTCTTTATGTTTCATATTTGTCACAATTATCACAGACATACGAGGTGTGTTCAAAAAATACATGGACTTACTAATACATACTAATATATCCTCTATGAAAAAAAATCTGCCAAATTTCGTATCTATAATTAATACAGTTATGTAGCAACAGCGCTAGCAAATATAACTGTAATGACTACCCGAAGCAACCTTATGACATCAATCACGTCAAATTTTTGCATGACGTTCGACCGGCCAAATCACATCTTGTTTAATTGTTAAAGTATCCACAAGTATTCTATCTGTCATGGTAAACTAGATATCTAAGATTGAAATTTGTATTTGCAAGCTTAAGTCTAAAAATATTCTCTAGAATGGTTGGTGAAAGCAACCGCTGGTCGTAGATCAACATTAAATAATGACCGGTTTTAGACGTAATATCTCCCTCACCTGATGAACTGTTCAAGAATGGTGATAAAATGTTGCGTAATCTTCATGACGTACACTATTAAACTAATGCAAGTTGCTCAATGCCTTCCAACTGGTTTTCTATTCCTTCTCTGTACTGTGCATTTATCCTTGGTATATACAAATGTAGTACTATAATATATTTCACACACGTCCAAGAGTGTAGAAGAGAGTTCTTCAACGTAATCTCTGGTTTTGATAAAACAGGCTAGAACAGAAACAGTGCATATACTGACACTGTCACATTATTAGTCGACGGGGCAACTCTAATTGCTCCAGATTTCTGAAGAAGTCACTGGAGTGACATGCTTTTTGGTGCAGTTTTGTTTTGAATGAGGGAATACTCTAGTGTTAGTATGATTTGTATACGTTTTTTATATGCTGATAATGATTATATTGGTGATTGTAAAACATATGATTTGCTATAAATAATCTTGTTGTTTAAAACTGGGAAAGAATGCTGACAGATCCTGGTCTACTTTGTTACCGTTATCGGAATACGATATACTGGGATAAAACTGAAGAACATTTTGAAGTCCACTGTATATTACTTGAATACAGCTAATTTGCATACTTTATGCCGCCATTGTTGCTTTTGCAACGATTGACATACTGTAGATAGTTTGCATCAATGATGTATAAATTTTCAGCTAAACAAGTATAGCACGGTCGACTTTGCATCAATATCCTCTTGTTATATATACAACGTACAACAACTGTACATGACAGATATTAGAAAAAGTGAGGAATATGTTATAAAAGAATCAGAAAAATATGGAATATGTGATATGTACATGGCAGATAGTATCAGAAAAAGTATGTATTATGTTAAATGTACATGGCAGATATAAGAATCAGAAAAAGTATGTGTATGTTAAATGTACATGGCAGATATAAGAATCAGAAAAAGTATGGAATATGTTATATATACATGGCAGATATAAGAATCAGAAAAAGTATGGAATATGTTAAATGTACATGGCAGATATAAGAATCAGAAAAACGTATGTGTATGTTAAATGTACATTGCAGATATAAGAATCAGAAAAAGTATGGAATATGTTATATATACATGGCAGATATAAGATTCAGAAAAAGTATGGAATATGTTAAATGTACATGACAGATATAAGTATCATAAAAAGTATGTGTTATGTTAAATGTACATGATAGATATAAGTATAAGAAAACGTATGTGTATGTTAAATGTACATGGCAGATATAAGAATCAGAAAAAGTATGTGTATGTTAAATGTACATGGCAGATATAAGAAACAGAAAAAAAGTATGTGTATGTTAAATGTACATGGCAGATATAAGAATCAGAAAAAGTATGTGTATGTTAAATGTACATGACAGATATAAGTATCAGAAAAAGTATGGAATATGTTATATGTACATGGCAGATAAGTATCAGAAAAAAGTATGTGTTATGTTAAATGTACATGGCAGATATAAGAATCAGAAAAAGTATGTGTATGTTAAATGTACATGACAGATATAAGAATCAGAAAAAGTATGGAATATGTTATATGTACATGGCAGATAAGTATCAGAAAAAGTATGTGTATGTTAAATGTACATGACAGATATATGAATCAGAAAAAGTATGTGTATGTAAAATGTACATGGCAGATATAAGAATCAGAAAAAAGTATGAGTATGTTAAATGTACATGGCAGATATAAGAATCAGAAAAAAATATGGAATATCTTAAATTTACATGGCAGATAAGTATCAGAAAAAGTATTGAATATGTTATATCCAGAGTATTTTACCTAATCAGTTACAATAATACGATTGATTTAACGTACTTGTTTAACTACACATGCACAATATTCTTTGACCAACAAAGTCAACGCCAATTTAATATTAATAGATGCGTCCGACCTGTCATAATAAATATTTGATAGTAATACCTTGTCAGTCGTTGTAGTTGTAAGCCTAAACCGAACACAAAGTGTTTTAGAAAACTAAACCAGTATTAAAATAATCCAAAGAAACGGTGATAATTATCGGATACCATCGTTCAGAATGAAAAACTTTTGTTAATTAACACAATATTAATTAGAAATGCAGAGTGAAATCGATATGTCTATATTTTACCGTGTTGGAACATGCAGTTACGATTGTTTGCGCATCTAACAACACACATCACACATACATGGTTGATATATTTATCATATATCTTCGGGGCATATGCTGTACAAAGTTTATGGATTTATTGTTATGGTTTTAATGTTATGACGGATGGTACATCGCCTAACAACTGCTAGAGAATAACAAATATACCAATCGTTTAGGGGCTGTTACAGCAGCTAGAGAACATTGCATAAATACGGGTTCTAACAACAGCTATAGAACATTAAACATACGTGGGGTTCTAACAACAGCTAAAGAATATTAAACATACATGGGGTTCTAACAACAGCTAAAGAATATCAAACATACATGTGGTTCTAACAACAGCTTAACAGAGTATTGAACATACATGGGGCCTAAAACAACAGCTAAAGAACATTAAACATACATGTGGTTCTAACGAAAGCTAAAGCACATTAAACATACATAGGGTTCTAACAACAGCTTAACAGAGTATTTAACATACACGGGTTTCAAAACACAACAGCTAAAGCACATTAACCATACACGGGGTTCTAACAAAACTAAAGAGAACATTAAACATACAAAGGGTTCTAAACAACAACTTAAGAATATTAAACATACACGAGGTTCGAACAGTAGTTTAAGAGAATAATAAATGGGGTTCTAGCAACAGCTAAAGAGCAGTAAACATACATGGGGTTCTCACAACAGCTAAAGAAAATATCAAATATACATAGGGCTCTAAAAACAGCTAAAGAATATTAAAAGAACAGCAGCTTAAGAGAATATTAAACATACACGGGTTCTAAAAATAGCTAAATAACATTTAAGATACAAGGAACTCTAAACAACAGCTAAAAAGAATATTAAGCATACATGGGACTCTAAACAACAGCTTAAGAGAACATTAAACATACATAAGGCTCTAAACAAAAGCTAAAGAGAATGTTAAAAATACATGGGTTCTAACAACAGCTAAAGAACATTAAACATACATGGGGCTCTAAACAACAGCGAAAAAGAACATAAAATATACATGGGATTCTAAACAACAGCTACAGAGAATATTAAAAATATATGTACATGGGTTCTAACAACAGTTAAATAACATTAAACATACATGGGGTTCTTACAACAGCTAACGAACATTAAACATACTGGGGGTTCTAACAACAGCTAAAGAACATTAAACATACACGAGGTTCTCACAATAGCTAAAGAGCAGTAATCTTCACGGAGTTCTCACAACAGCTTAAGAAAATATTAAACATACATGGGGCTCTATAATCAAAAGCTAAAGAACAGTAATCACTCATGGGGTTCTCACAACAGCTAAAGAACATTAAACACGCATTGGGGGTCTCACAACAGCTAAAGAACATTAAACATACACGGGGTTCTCACAACAGCTAATGAAAATATTAAACAAACATGGGGATCTGAAAAAAAACAACAGCTAAAGAACAGTAAACATACATGGGGTTCTCACAACAGCTAAATAACATAAAACATACATGGGGTTTTCACAACAGCTAAAGAACATTAAACATACATGGGGTTCTCACAACAGCAAAAGAACCTTAAACACTCATGGGGTTCTCACAACAGCTAAAGAACATTAAACATACACGGGGTTCTCACAACAGCTAAAGAACAGTAAACGTACATGCGGTTCTCACAACAGCTAAATAAAATATCAAACGTACATAGGGTTTTCGCAACAGCTAAAGAACAGTAAACACTCATGGGTTCTCACAACAGCTAAAAGAAATATTAAACGTACATAGGGATTTTACAATAACGAAAGAACATTAAACACTAAAGAACATTAAACATACACGGGGTTCTCATAGCAGCTAAAGAACAGTAAACATACATGGGGTTCTCACAGCAGCTAAAGAAAATATTAAACGTACATGGGGTTTTCACAAAAGCTAAAAAAATTATTAAATATACATAGGGCTTTAGAAACAACAGCTAAAGAACAGTAAACATACATGGGGCTCTTAAAACAACATCTTAAGAACATTAAACATACATGAGGTTCTCACAACAGCTAAAGAACATTAAACATACATTTGGCTCTTAAAACAACAGCTTAAGAACATTTAACATACTTGGAGTTCTCACAACAGCTAAAGAACATTAAACATACATGAAGTTCTCACAACAGCTAAAGAACATTAAACATACATGGGGCTCTTAAAACAACAGCTTAAGAACATTAAACATACTTGGGGTTCTCACAACAGCTAAAGAACATTAAACACACATGGGGTTCTCACAACAGCTAAAGAACATTAAACATACATGGGGCTCTTAAAACAACAGCTTAAGAACATTAAACATACTTGGGGTTCTCACAACAGCTTAAGGACATTAAACATACTTGGGTTCTCACAACAGCTAAAGAACAGTAAACATACCTGGGGTTCTAACAACAGGTAAAGAACAGTAAACATACATAGGGCTCTAAAATCAACAGCTAAAAAACATTAAACATACACGGGGTTCTAACAACAGTTAAAAAACAGTAAACATGCATGGTGTTCTAACAACAGCTAAAGAACAGAAAACATACATGGGGGTTCTAACAACAGCTAAAGAGCATTAAACATACACGTGGTTCTAACAACAGCTAAAGAACAGTAAACATACATGGGGTTCTAACAACAGCTAAGGAACAATTGACATACACGAGGTTCTCACAACAGCTAAATAACAGTAAACATACATGGGGTTCTCACAACAGCTAAAGAAAATATTAAAAATACATGGGGCTCTAAAAACAACAGCTAAATAACAGTAAACATAAATGGGGTTTTCACAACAGCTAAAGAACATTAAACATACACGGGGTTCTCACAACAGTTAAAGAACATTAAACATACATGGGGTTCTCACAAAAGCTAAAGAACATTAAACAAACATGGGGTTCTCACAACAGCTAAAGAACATTAAACATGCATGGAGCTCTAAAAACAACAGCTAAAGAACATTAAACATACATGGGGTTCTCACTACAGCTAAAGAACAGTAAACATACATGGGGCCCTCACAACAGCTAAAGAACATTTAACAAACATGGGGCTCTCACTACAGTCAAAGAACAGTAAACATACCTGGGGTTTTCACAACAGCTAAAGAACAGTAAACATTCATGGGGCTCCCACAACAGCTAAAGAACATTAAACATACGTGGGGCACTCACAACAGCTAAAGAACAGTAAACATACTTGGGGTTCTCACAACAGCTAAAGAACATTAAACATACACGGGGCTCTCACAACAGCTAAAGAACATTAAACATACATAGGGCTCTCACAGCAGCTAAAGAACAGTAAACATACACAGGGCTCTCACAACAGCTAAATAACATTCAACATAGATGGGGTTCTCACAACAGCTAAAGAACATTAAACATACATGAGGCTCTCACAACAGCTAAAGAACAGTAAACATACAGGGGGTTTTCACAACAGCTAAAGAGCAGTAAACATACACGGGGTTCTCACAAAAGCTAAAGAACATTAAACATACACGGATTTCTAACAACAGCTAAAGAACATTAAACATACATGGGGTTCTAACAACAGCTAAAGAACAGTAAACATACAGGGTGTTCTCACAACAGCTAAAGAACATTAAACATACACGTGGTTCAAACAACAGCTAAAGAACGGTAAACATGCATGGGGTTCTAACAACAGCTAAAGAACAGAAAACATTCATGGGGCTCTAAAAACAACAGCTAAAGAACATTAAACATACACGTGGTTCTCACAACCGCTAAATAACAGTAAACATACATGTGGTTCTCACAACAGCTAAAGAAATATTAAATATACATGGGGCTCTAAAAACAACAGCTAAATAACAGTAAACATACACGGGGTTCTCACAACAGCTAATGAATAGTAAACATACCTTGGGCTCTAAACACAACAGCTAAAGAACATTAAACATACACGTGGTTCTAACAACAGCTAAAGAACGGTAAACATACATGGGGTTCTCACAACAGCTAAAGAAAATATTAAATATACATGGGGCTCTAAAAACAACAGCTAAATAACAATAAACATACACGTGGTTCTAACAACAGCCAAAGAACGGTAAACATACATGGGGTTCTCACAACAGCTAAAGAAAATATTAAATATACATGGGGCTCTAAAAACAACAGCTAAATAACAGTAAACATACATGGGGTTCTCACAACAGCTGAAGAACAGTAAACATACATGGGGTTCTCACAACAGCTAAAGAACAGTAAACATACATGTGGTTCTCACAACAGCTAAATACCAGTAAACATACACGGGGCTCTCACAACAGCTAAAGAACATTAAAAATACATGTGGTTCTAACAACAGCTAAAGAACATTAAACATACATGTTGTTCTAACAACAGCTAAAGAACATTAAACATACATAGGGTTCTAAACAACAGTTAGATAATATAAATGATTCCAGCGCTTCAAATACGTTGATCCTTAAATTTATTCTTCTCATTCATAATTAAGTTGTAATAGAGTGGAGGCAAACATAAACAAATATTCCATGTTCAACAATAACGACCGTGAAACAATATAAAATGACAATAAATAACCTGGCAGTCAGGCCACATGCAATGGTATTAATGTCCAACATTTGAATATTGACATCTAATCGATTATTAAAGGCAGACAAGCAAGAATGGTTATTTCTGTAGTAACTGTTGTCAAATGGCATTTTAGAAAGGAATATTTTATCATTGGGTTTGCTTTAATACAATATGACAACAGTAATGTTATTTATCTAAAATTTGCTCTAGTAAATTATCGTTACAGACTAGAGCAATGATGTAAGACTGATTTACTGTCTGTGGAACTGTCAAACAAGGGAAATAACTAATAAAATAAGTTATAATTAGGTCTCTATTGACAATCCTATTATGGAGATATACATTTTTTTTTACGAATTGATAATAAAATCCGCCCAAAACTTACAAAGAAATTATCACGAACGGACAGACATACGGACTGACACATGGAGCCTTTCGACCGAGGATGGCAAACTATTTTCGTTTCTATGTTTCCTATTTGACCTGGATCATTATATATACGCGCGTAATTATGAAAAGGCAAGAAAACTAACGAACTAAAATTTGTAATTATTTGGACATCATAAAACCTCTGACAGAAAGTTCATTACAAATACGTTTGTTGATTATCTGGTTTTGTCTAAGTGTCAAGCACAGCAATGCATTAAACACATTAAAGGAAATGATGATAGTAAAAATCGATACTGATGCGAGAAATATGAAAATGGCTTTTAGAAATACAACTTGTTGGCGGAAAGCGCCACTTGGATTTTCGTTTGGGCATTTTTGTGTTTTACACCATAGACATGTGCATTAATAAGAAAATAGTTTAGCGGAAATAGTTTTATTTACACTGTCGTTTTATGTTGTGATAACGAGGATAGAGCGAGGTTAGATGTAACCGTTATTCGAATATATATAAATCTCCAGTGGTTGTTTTGCTACCGATAATACCAAGGCGATGGTAACTATCGTAATTTCATCTGTATGTACTTATAGTATTTGCTATGATTATGTATTATATTGGTTATGTACACACTTTTGTGATGAACGTTTCCTTTGAATGCTAAATATATCTCCATATTCCTGGTCAAATACTTGGAATTGTAAGCGTATTGTCAACTAAACCAAGCCTATTGTTAACTAAACTAAGCGTTTTGTCAACTAAACCAAAAGAATTGTCAACTTAACCAAGCGTATTGTCAACTAAACCAAGCGTATTGTCAACTAAACTTAGCGTATCGTCAACTAAAAACAAATGAATATGTACAGTATGTAGCTAGGTTCCAAGATTTATTTTGGGTATATGCATTGTGTATGCTGTGGAATTAATAAAATAATGAATAACACGCTGAACGTTTATGATAAGCTAGAAAGATATTTGGTTGAACTTTTATTACAAGCCTGAAAAGGGATTTGGTTTAAGTGTTATTACAAGCTAGAAAAAGATGTATGTGAAGTTTTGTTACAAGCTTGACGGAGATTTGTTTGCAGTTTTATGATAAACTAAAGATTTGGTTGAAGTTTTATGACAAACGAGACACATATTTGGTTGACGTTTTATGACAAATTAGACAGAGATTTGGTTGAAGTTTTATGACAAACGAGACAAAGATTTGGTTGAAGTTTTATGACAAACTAGACAGAGATTTGGTTGAAGTTTAATAACAAGCTAAAACAAATTTGGTTGAAGTGTTATGACAAACAAGACTGAGATTTGGTTGAAGTGTTATAACAAACTAGACAGATATTTGGTTGACGTTTTATGACAAACGAAACAAAGATTTGGTTGACGTTTTATGACAAACTAGACAAATATTTAGTTGAAGTTTTATGACAAACTAGACAAAAATTTAATTAGTTTTATGACAAACGAGACAACGATTTGGTTGAAGTTTTATGACAAGCTAGACAGAGATTTGGTTGAAGTTTTATGACAAACTAGACAAAGATTTGGTTGACGTTTTATGACAAGCTAAACAGAGATTTGGTTGAAGTTTTATGACAAACTAGACAGAGATTTGGTTGAAGTTTTATGACCAACGAGACAAAGATTGGGTTGAAGTTTTATGACAGGTTAGACAGAGATTTGGATGAAGTTTTATGACAAACTAGAAAAAGTTTTGGTTTTGTTGAAGTTTTATGACAAACTAGACAGAGAGTTGGTTGAAGTTTTATGACAAGCTAGACAAAGATTTGGATTAAGTTTTATGACAAACCAGACAGAGATTTGGTTGAAGTTTTATGACATGGTAGACAAAGATTTGGTTGAAGCTTTATGACAAACTAGACAAAGATTTGGTTGAAGTTTTATGAAAAGCTAGACAGAGATTTGTTGAAGTTTTATTGCTAACTAGACAGAGATTTGATTGAAGTTTTATGACAAACTAGACAGAGATTTGGTTGAAGTTTTATGACAAACTAGACAAAGATTTGGTTGAAGTTTTATGACATAGTAGACAAAGATTTGGTTGAAGTTTTATGACAAACTAGACAAAGATTTGGTTGAAGTTTTATGAAAAGCTAGACAGAGATTTGTTGAAGTTTTATTGCAAGCTAGACAGAGATTTGGTTGAAATTTTATTGAAAGCCAAAGAAAAAGGGATTCGATTTCAAGTGTAAAAGAAATTGACCATAGTATACCCAGCCATAAATGGTATAAACATAACAAAGAAACAAAATACACGAGAAGCATACTAGTATTCAACAAAAGAATAATATATTTCTAACAGTTTGCATAGCAACTTGACAATTATGATAATTTCAATCATGGTTTTGGTAACATGACTAAGAAATGTGTTGAAAAGATAAATAAAGACATTGCTTCTGTTTCACCAATATTTTACTTAAATACTTAAAAACGTTACTAATTTTAGACTGGTTATTTATCTATTATAAAATCAATACCAATGAAACAATTTGCAGTTTTATTGAAACCAATCTAAAGTCATAACCACCTGACTGCTTTTCTTAGATTTAAGATTTTAAGTATTTAAGTATATTCTATTGAAAAAGAAGCCAAGAGTCTTTCCTTCTTCTTCAACAAACATGAGTGCACTCAACCTGAAATCTATGCAATACTTCATTAGAATCCTATTAATATTTTTTTACATTTAAATTGTCTAAAACTTGTATATATTAAAGTATGACGTGGTAGCAATATCGAAACTATTCAGAAATAGTAACATTTATTTAAAATGAAGTTGACCGCGAGTTTATACTCATTACTCAAGTTGAAGTGCTATGTGTATACATGCCTAGTGTAACACCATGTACGGATGTAGTAATTACAGAATCACAAAGCAAATCAAGTTTACATTTTAATATAATTCTACTACTAATGCGTGATCGTATAGTGTTGAGTTTCTACATTTTAATATAATTCTACTACTAATGCGTGATCGTATAGTGTTAAGTTTCTACATTTAAATATAATTCTACTACTAATGCGTGATCGTATAGTGTTGAGTTTCTACATTTTAATATAATTCTACTACTAATGCGTGATCGTATAGTGTTAAGTTTCTACATTTAAATATAATTCTACTACTAATGCGTGATCGTATAGTGTTGAGTTTCTACATTTTAATATAATTCTACTACTAATGCGTGATCGTATAGTGTTGAGTTTCTACATTTTAATATAATTTTACTACTAATGCGTGACCGTATAGTGTTGAGTTTCTACATTTTAATATAATTCTACTACTAATGCGTGACCGTATAGTGTTGAGTTTCTACATTTTAATATAATTCTACTACTAATGCGAGATCGTATAGTGTTGAGTTTCTACATTTTAATATAATTCTACTACTAATGCGTGATCGTATAGTGTTGAGTTTCTACATTTTAATATAATTCTACTACTAATGCGTGATCGTATAGTGTTGAGTTTCTACATTTTAATATAATTCTACTACTAATGCGTGACCGTATAGTGTTGAGTTTCTACATTTTAATATAATTCTACTATTAATGCGTGACCGTATAGTGCTGAGTTTCTACATTTTAATATAATTCTACTACTAATGCGTGATCGTATAGTGTTGAGTTTCTACATTTTAATATAATTCTACTACTAATGCGTGATCGTGCAGTGTTATGTTTCTACATTTTAACATAATCCTACTACTAATGAGTGAGTTTCTACATTTTAATATAATCCTTCTGCTAATGCGTGACCGTATAGTGTTAAGTTTTTACATTTTAATATAATTCTACTACTAATGCGTGACTGTTTAGTGTTAAGGTTTTACATTTTAATATAATTCTACTACTAATGCGTGATCGTATAGTGTTATGTTTCTACACTTTAATATCATTCGATAACACGCAAAATCGTATAGTGGTTATTTAAGCCCAGCACGTAAGTCTGCATAGTTCAACAGTCCTAAAACTCTCTAACTTGAAAACACTCTCAGCTAAAAAAACTCCCCTCTGACAGAGTAACATGCATTTTTATAACTCGTCTCAGAGTTACAGAACGAATCATGTTGGCTCTACAGCGTTATAACCGTCGTCTTAACATATTACTGACAATGCTTTACCTGCAAACAGGTGTTTTGCCTTATCCATATAGTTAGACTACATCAGGTATTCGGTGGTAATGTGCAGCATAACACCTAGGGTATTACACTAGTAGCAATCTAAATTGTGATATTGTATTATGCAGGCAAAGTAGTTTATCCGAGAACCTGCTATCTCCCGAATCAGGTCTATTTACCCCCAATGAAATAGCAGGCAATCCTATACCTGTCCCACTATTCATAGCAATTGAACGTTTACTAAACTGTGACGTCATTCAAACTTTCAATTGAAGCAACTGACAAATCAACGTGCTCAAATGTGACTTTCCCAACATTGCTATTTAACAGAGCCAATTTGGAGAGTTAGGTCCATTGTACAGACTAGCTGGTGAGGTAATATCAATATTATTTGCCAGAGCAGCCAACATGCCTTAAAGTTAACCAACACTTATATTCTTGGTTTGTCCCCATTGCCATTGACCTTTTTGAGTGACATTTTCCTAAACCGCAAAGTTTTTCTCTTGCTTAAACATTTCACTATGTGAGATTGCATTATGATAGACAGGTTTGTGGCAACACTTAGTGCAACATACACCCTTATAGGTGTAACTTTGTGTAATACTGTCTTTCTAGCCACCATGCCATAAACCTTCAACCGACATTGTTTTCAATATTTGACCAGTAACATTGAGGAAACCTTGCACAGTTCCTACTAACCATCCTTAACCAACCAAGATTTTCTCAAATTCGAGATTTATTGGACCCCAATGTGTTCTTTGTTGTGTGCTTATGACCATTATTATTGACAGATTCATTAATGAAATACATTTTAATACAGATGCTTAAACTGTAAATATCATTACAATGGTTTAATAATGCGACTCTGAACGTCTTTATATTTTCAGTATACTTGTCTCATTGGTTAGCCTGTCATATAACCCCGACCGACATTGTTTGACGCCAGGGTCGTTCAAGGTACCTTGGTCGTTATTTTCAATTTGACTATAGTGTGCATGACATTCGAAATACATATTGCGTCATTTCGAAGATGACTCTAGTGGTCTTTGAGGTACATCAGCCGTCTTGCCGTTGAAATCTTGTGACCTTTGAGATTCAGCAAATATTCGCTGCCGTCCAGCGCTTAGGACCTAGTTGCATATTCACGAGTTACTCCACTGTTTGTTAACATCTTGTGTGTTACTGTATGTAGCTGGAGAGATGTTATTTAGTATTTCCAACAATAAACTCATAAACCAAGCTTGCGTTCATTTATTTAGAACCTACCTGTAGACATTTCAATACTTCAACTGTCATTTTATCACAGTAATGTGCCGAACATCTATCATTAGCTATGGAACGCCAGACTCATGTCTCCTGTAACCTTTTGTGTGATATCCTGTCGACGTTTCAATGCATCCTGTTATATGTCGTAATAAGTAAGATGCTGTGGTAATTAAAAGTGCCGCTTTTGTGTTGCTATAGTAACGTCATATTGCGACATTGTATGATAAGACGTCAGTTTATCGTCTTATAATGTTGAATAGCATTTAAAAGTCTGTATGTTCTGTAATGCTGATGTATTTACTCCATACCAAACATGACATCGTCGTAAATGTTGTTGGCTCTATCTGCGTTGCCAAGGATACGCATGCGACAAATAGTCGACCGTATATACTTAATTTTGTTCGGTTACGAAGATACCCAGAACATATATGAACCGCTCTCGAGTCTACTTTCTGGGTAGAATCAGTACCGAGTGTTGTTAGAGAGGCGCTCGGGTTGAGTCGGAGGTCGAATATCCAACACTGCATATCGCCCTTGTTTCACTAGTATTTGCAACTGGTTTATCTACTTTTATTCTCACATACATTTTCTTATCAACTAACACCTCTTGGTTTTGTTTATATGCATTTAAGTTACGTGTTGAAGATGAATTTACAAGAGTGTGTTTACAAATGCATTCTACGTTTGTTCTTGTATTTTACAAACGAAAAAACAATGCAAGAGAAACTAACATCTGCATCATTTATAACCGTTGACGAATTACATTTAAACTTTAGTGTCACACATGCTTGCAAAAAGGACCTCAATACGCGGACGGTCAAGTTCTCATTTCTGTGCTATCAGAGCAAATTAACCTGTATTATGCAACAACCTGTTTTAAAAGGCCACTTTTACTCTTTCTCTCTACTGGCTGCTTATGACAGGCTTGACTGTATATACTTTTCTTACAACTGTACAACCTCTCGCCTGCTATGTTGGCATTGCTGTATTTATGGTTTTTTTTTACTGTTGTATACTTGTAATACACGTGAATCTCAGAAATTGGAAAATAAAGAACTGATCGATATAAAAAGCTTCCGTCTATTATTTTAATGATGTATCATGATTATTTAGATCAACAGGGGTTCGTTGGCTCAACACAATAGCCTAAATGTTGTCTCACAATAATTTATCTTTTACCGCTGAGGTCGTTGGTTCAAGCCCAGCTCGGTTCAAAAGTTTATGCGCGAAAACTTGCCAGTTAGGACGGTGTTTTTTTCTTAATTTACCTGTTTATTTGTCGAACGTTTCTTAGCAAACAAAACTGGTTGCCATAAATAACCTGTAATGTGGTGTTAAAAGTGATAAACACCATTAAAATACAAAAAACACACAAAACAATTACTGAATTTGTCAGTTAAATACCTGTAAAAGTTGATAGTGGGGCGTTAGTGCAGCGTTGACCGCTCACGCCGGAGGTCGTGTGTTTGACTGGTCCTATTCAGGAAAGGGGAGTCGGGAAGAACAATTTATATTAGCTCTGAGCTAAAGTAAATATGCTCAACCTAGCAATTTCGACTCATTTGTAATACGGTATATATATATAAGAGTAATTTTACTGTGTTAGTTTGTTTGAACATTCATGCAAAAGTTAATATTCAAGACAAACATGTTGATCGACCCTCGTAGAAAACAATATATGATATCGGCTGTTAAAACAAAAAAGAGACTTCATACAATCACACACTCAGATGTCATCATTCAGTGTAAATTGACTGACAACGACAGTCGTGGTGCTGCCGATAATTGCCAGCTTCTCATCGGGTGATGATTGGTTATTGCGCGCTGACAAGGTGCGCTGCTTATATTTTTATTAAACTATTAAAACACGTGTCAGTGAAACAAGTGTGCCATTATGGATAAGATGTAAAGCTATAATGTAAGATATATATTTATAATACACAATTTGTATAAATATTATATTTTCTTAAATTTTCAATTGCATATTACTATTGACTTTAAGAAGCACGCGTTCAAAGGTTAGCTTTAGTATTAATTTTAAAGACAATATATTTATCGCATGTTTAAAAGGTCTGGGATGCATTTCACAAAATAACTTACGATAAAAATCGACGTAAACCAATTTGATAATTTCTCCGTTGTATGTTCAAGTTTTGATCGACATTTAAAATTATTGTATTTTCAGAAAATATGTAATTTTCTGCATGATTTGAGCCAACTTGGCTTTATTAGGACGAAAATAAAAAATAATATGAATAATTATTAGTTCACGTTTACATCGATTTTTTCCGTAAGTTTTTTTTTGTGAAACGCACCCCTGTTTATATTATGTTTATATAAATAATAACGCTCACGTGATTATACAAAATTGTGAGTTATATATTCTGTTATACATTCAATATTTTGTCTTATTCCTACTTTTAATGACTCAATGGAGAGGAGCGACACATGTCATATTCACCTGACCACGGACAATTTCGGAAATATTTTTTGCCACTTTGGAGATTCGAACCCACGGCCCCTGCGGCGTCAGCGCCTAGCACATTAATGACGACGTCTCTACCGACTGCGCCACCGCAACAACGCCAAAAACGTTGCGCAAATAGCGCATATATTGGCGTCGCCATTAATGTACGCAGGACATAGGCGGGATTTATAATATTTACATTCAATTTTTGTATTATTCCTACTTTTAATGACTCAATGGAGAGGAGCGACACATGTCTTATTCACCTGACCACGGACAATTTCGGAAATATTTTTGCCACTTTGGAGATTCGAACCCACGGCCCCTGCGGCGTCAGCGCCTAGCACATTAATGACGACGTCTCTACCGACTGCGCCACCATCTCCAAAGTATTATGTTATAGTTTAATATAATCGTGCTTTAATTATTAATGCTATATACAAAATGTATCTTAAATAATATATGATTTACGTGCTAAAATAAGGTAGTTAGCGTTTCCTTTTTTATTTATAAATAATAATGTTACGCGGTTTACAAAAAATGTAAGTTCTATATTCGACTATAATTAGGTGTTCTCTGGAAGTATGTATCTCTAAATACTACATGATTCTCGTGATTATAAAAAGTAATTACTGATTTCTCTTTTTTTAATACAAAATTTCACGTTATTAAGTTATTTTTTTATTATTTTATAGTTTAATATAAACAGCTCTTGCTCCTCTTACAAATAATTTACTTTTTACGTATCTGTAAAAAGGTCTATGCTATATTCTTGTTAAGTGGAGAGATGACAATGTTAAAGTTTATTCTCGTGTTCGAATAAAAAAAAAATCAACGATGTATTAACATTTATCTTCAAGTATTACTGCCTGTAACACTATATTAAAGAAACTATTTTAATTTTTAATTAGAACAAGTGAAGTCGTGCTAGCCTTGAAAATATACAAATTGATATTTCTTTGGAATATTATTTATCAACTTAGTGATGAAAATAAAATGTTTGTTCCACTATTGTCATATATGATCACGATCTGTGCGAAATAGTGTGACTTTCAATCATTCAAGTATGCCGTGTCCAGTTAGCTCAGTTGGTAGCGCACCTGACTATCAATCAAGGAATTACCTGAAACATGACCAAAAATGCCGTCTTATAATATAATATTTGCTGATTATACTAGTAAGTAATTAGTTTAGCTAATTTACTTAGCTCGATTGTGTAGAAAGCACAAAGCGTATATGAACTTCTCGATTAGAACCGCTCTCCTTGGCAGAACCAGTACAGAATGTTGTTTTAGAGAAGCATCGGTCGAGCTGGGGATCGAGCCCACAACATCTTGGGTGAGCGTCAAACAGTCTATGAACTACACTACCATCCACAGTTTGTGAACTGTTCACTTTTTACAGTGGTTTTAAGGCGGGTTAACAAAATAATTCATAAACTGTAGTAAACTGACACAATCCAATATAGAATTATACAGCGGTGTAAGACACCGTCTTAATATCACGGACCATTCACCGTTGAGGCCGCCGATCTGAAATGGCGTTAACCTTTATTATAAAAGCAATGCTCGTATAAAATATTAATCTTACCATATTAGAAGTATCGGTCACATAATAATCAACTGTAACATGACGTCTGACCCATCGAGGGATCTGTTCGCCACATGACTTCATGTTTCGTGCGCGCAGCACTTTTATGCTTCAAGAGATGTATTTTATATAAATAATTGCGTTACCAATTTGGAATTACGTGGGAATAGTGTGACCTTATTTTTCTTTTTTAATATCTAGTTGAGCTTGTAATTCACATTATTTGGCACGAATAATTGAGTAAGATATGAAACAATGTGAGTATTATTCTTCATTTTCAAACATGTGTATGGTTTTAAATACACGTATACATTTGTATCAAAATATAAATGTTAAAATTCTTGACGTCATTGCTTTATTGATGTGTCTTTTAATTTCTAATGCCTATGAGCGCATGTATATATTTAAATAACACATAATTTATACGTTTTTGATTAAGGTATCATTCAATATTTGTCGTTAATAGAATGCAATGCATTCATACATGGTGAAATAAGATATGATAAATATACATGTGGATAAATAATATGCCACGAATATACACGTGGTTAAATAAGATGTCATGAATATACACGCGGTTATATAAGATGTCATGACTATACACGCGGTTATATAAAATGTCATGACTATACACGCGGTTATATAAGATGTCATGAATATATATATATATATATATATATAGATGTTTAAGATGCCAAGAATATACACATGGTTAAATAAGATGTCATGAATATTCACGCGGTTATGTAAGATGTCATGAATATACACGCGGTAATATAAGATGTCATGAATATATACATGGTTGTAAAAGATGTCATGAATATACATGCGGTTATATAAGATGTCATGGATATATATATGGTTGTATAAGATTTCATGGCTATACACGCGGTTATATAAGATGTTATGAATATACACGCGGTTATACAAGATGCCATGGCTATACACGCGGTTATATAAGATGTCATGAATATATACATGGGTGTTTAAGATGTCATGAATATACACGCGGTTATATAAGATGTCATGAATATATACGCGATAATATAAGTTGTCATGAATATACATGCAGCTATACATGATGTCATAAATATACACGCGGTTATATAAGATGTTATGATTATAAACATGGTTGTATAAGATGCCACGAATATACCTGTGGTTATATAAGATGTCATGAATATACACGCGGTTATATAAGATGTCATGAATATATACATGGTTGTTTAAGATGTCGAGAATATACGCGCGGTTATATAATATGTCATGAATATACACGTGGTTAAATAAAATGTCATGACTATATACGCGGTTATATAAGATTTCATGGCTATACACGTGTTTATTTAAGATGTCATGAATATACACACGGTTACATAAGATGTCATGGCTGTACACGCGGTTATATAAGATGTCATGAATATATACATGGTTTTATAAGATGTCATGAATAAACACGCGGTTATATAAAATGTCATGAATATACACGCGGTTATATTAGATGTAAGGAATATACACGTGGTTGTATAAGATGTCACCAATATACACACGGCTATATATGATGTCATGAATATACACGCGGTAATATAAGATGTCATGAATAAATTCGTGGTTTTATAAGATTTCATGGCTAAACACTCGGTTATAATATGTCATGAATATATTTATACATGGTTGTATAAGATGCCATGAATATACATGCGGTTATATAAGATATCATGAATATACACGCAGTTATATAAGATGTCATGAATAAACACGCAGTTATATAAGATGTCATGGCTATTCACGCGGTTATATAAGATGTTATGAATATAAACATGGTTGTATAAGATGCCACGAATATACACGTGGTTATATAAGATGTCATAAATATACACGCGGTTATATAATATGTCATGAAGTTACACGCGGTTATATAAGACGCCATGAATATACACGCAGTTATATAAGATGCCATGAATATACACTCGGTTATATAAGATGTCATGAATATACACGCGACTAAATAAGATGCCATGAATATACACGCGGTTATATAAGCTGCCATGAATATACACGCAGTTATATAAGTTGCCATGCATATACACGTGGTTATATAAGATGTCATGAATACACACGTGGCTATATAAGTTGTCATGAATATACACGTGGTTATATAAGATGTCATGAATATACGCTTGGCCATGTAAGATGTTATGAATAAACACGTGGTTATATAAGAAATCATGAATATACACATGGTTATATAACATGTCATTAATATACACGTGGTAATGTGAGCTATCATTCAATAACGAGTGTTTAAATAAATGTATCCTAAATAAACGAATAATATAAATATAAACTTTAACGTCATATATGTACAAATTAAAAACACAATATTAAGTTTGTACAGAAAATGAGTTATACAACTTAACAACGTTTGGCCTTCCCTAGTCATCACTTTAACATTATTCTTCCCAGAATAGTGTTCAGATTCCTTCTTTAACACAAAGCTAAATAACTCAAAATGCATTTTTATTTAAAACTACAGAGAGTTTTAAGGTGTTTTGTTTTCGTTTTTTATTTTATATTTTTTTTATTTATTCCTTCAATGGATACAGTTTTGCACTGTTCAGACAGACCTGCAGGAACGTCGAGGAACACCTGCGTATGTACAATACATCCCTTATTGCCACACGCTTTCATAATACACTAACATAAGTTTTTGCTTAAAATAACCATGTAGTTTGGAATATTTCAAATGATTACGTGACTTGATTTTAATCTACCTAACCCTTGTTTAGTATCGAAAATTTCTCAAATATCAAATCGATTGATCGATAACAAAATAGATAAACGATAAAAAAATAATATCGATAAATGTTGTTCTTAAAATGAAAAAAAAAAACACACGACAAAATATGTCGCCTAATCAATTTTAAGGTAATTGATAATTACCTCGGAACTCTCCGGAGATATTGTGTTATTGACTCTTATGAAATATTAAGCATGCAATGCTATCGCGTCATCTTGGCCATATATGGCGCATCGTTCACATTCTTGCTTTGATGTAAATTTAATTTACGGGTCATTGCTGACTTTCATCAAAGGTTATGAAGACCTACGCATATAAAAGAGATAAACACAGTTCAATAGTTTCCATTGGCACCCGTTTGTTTTTTTAATTGACTTACTTTTATGGGAACTTGAAAACTAGGTCAGTCTCCGCCTTGTAATTTATTATGATTCTCAATCTGCTCTGGTGTCTGTAATGTCACTAAGTGCATCTGCGTATAACATCTTTTGATTCTGTATATATAGGATACAACTACTAGTGTAACGTTGTTTTTTTAAAAAATATGAGTAAATCCCTTTATTTGAAATACACATAGAGCTAGCATTGTTGTATTTTCTAGCATACAATGCCAATAACAATTCTAAATAAGAAACGGTTGTGTCCAATTCAAAATTAAAAAAAAATCACGTTTATTTACATTTCCAAATAAGAAAAGATCATGGTTATGCCCCTTTCTAAATAAGAAATGATAATGTCACTTTCCAAAAAATAACCCAACATGGTTATGTCCCTTCCCAAATAAGAAACGGTTATGTCCCTTTCCAAATAAGAGACGGTTATGTCACTTGCCAAATAAGAAACGGTTATGTTCCTTTCCAAAAAAGATACGGTTATGTTCCTTTCCAAATAAGATAAGGTTATGTCCCTGTCCAAATAAGATACGGTTATGTCCTTGTCTAAATAAGATACGGTTATGTCCCTGTCCAAATAAGATACGGTTATGTCCCTGTCCAAATAAGATACGGTTATGTCCCTGTCCGTATAAGATACGGTTATGTTCCTTTCCAAATAAGATACAGTTATGTCCATTTTCAAATAAGAAACGGTTATGTCCCATTCCAAAAATTAACCCAACACTGTTATGCCCCTTCCCAAATAATAAACGGTTATGTTCCTTTCCAAATAAGATACGGTTATGTTCCTTCCAAATAAGATACGGTTATGTCCATTTCCAAATAAGAAACGGTTATGTCCCATTCCAAAAATTAACCCAACACGGTTATGTCCCTTCCCAAATAATAAACGGTTATGTTCCTTTCCAAATAAGATACGGCTATGTCCCTTTCCAAATAAGAAACAGTTATGTCCCATTCCAAAAAATAACCCAACATGGTTATGCCCCTGTCCAAATAAGATACGGTGATGTTACTTTCCAAATAAGATACGGTTATGTTCCTTTCCAAATAAGATACGGTTATGTCCCTGTCCAAATAAGATACGGCTATGTACCTGTCCAAATAAGATACGGTTATGTACCTGTTCAAATAAGATACGGTTATGTGCCTGTCCAAATAAAAAACGGTTATGTCCCTGTCCAAATATGATACGGTTATGTACCTGTCCAAATAAGATACGTTTATGTACCTGTTTAAATAAAATATGGTTATGTCCCTGTCCAAATAAGATACGGTTATGTACCTTTCAAAATAAGATACGGTTATGTCCCTGTCCAAATAAAATACGGTTATGTACCTGTCCAAATAAGATACGGTTATGTCCCTGTCCAAATAAGATACGGTTATGTACCTGTCCAAATAAGAAACGTTTATGTACCTGTTCAAATAAGATACGGTTATGTCACTTTCCAAATAAGATACGGTTATGTAACTTTCCAAATAAGATACGGTTATGTCCCTGTCCAAATAAGATACGGTTGTGTCCCTGTCCAAATAAAATACGGTTATGTCCCTGTCCAAATAAAATACGGTTATGTAACTGTCCAAATAAGAAACGTTTATGTACCCGTCCTAATAAGATACGTTTATGTACCTTTCCAAATAAGATACGGTTATGTACCTTTCCAAATAAGATACGGTTATGTCCCTTTCCAAATAAGATACGGTTATATACCTGTCCAAATAAGTTACGTTTATGTACCTTTCCAAATAAGTTACGTTTATGTACCTTTCCAAATAAGATACGTTTATGTACCTGTTCAAATAAGATACGGTTATATACCTTTCCGGATAAAAAACGGTTATGTACCTTTCCAAATAAGATACGTTAATGTACCTGTCCAAATAAGATACGTTTATGTACCTGTTCAAATAAGATACGGTTATGTCCCTTTCCAAATAAGATACGGTTATGTACCTTTCCAAATAAGATACGGTTATGTCCCTGTTCAAATAAGATACGGTTGTGTCCCTGTCCAAATAAAATACAGTTATGTCCATGTCCAAATAAAATACGTTTATGTACCTGTCCAAATAAGATACGTTTATGTACCTGTCCAAATAAGATACAGTTTATGTACCTGTTCAAATACGATACGGTTATGTACCTTTCCAAATAAGATACGTTTATGTACCTGTTCAAATAAGATACGGTATTGTACATTTCCAAATAAGATACGGTTATGTACCTGTTCAAATAAGATACGGTTATGTACCTTTCCAAATAAGATACGTTTATGTACCTGTTCAAATAAGATACGGTTATGTACCTTTCCAAATAAGATACGTTTATGTACCTGTTCAAATAAGATACGGTTATGTACCTTTCCAAATAAAATACCGTTATGTACCTGTTCAAATAAGATACGTTTATGTACCTGTCCAAATAAGATACGTTTATGTACCTGTTCAAATAAGATACGGTTATGTACCTTTCCAAATAAGATACGTTTATGTACCTGTTCAAATAAGATACGGTTATGTACCTTTCCAAATAAGATACGGTTATGTACCTGTCCAAATAAGATACGTTTATGTACCTGTTCAAATTAGATACGTTTATGTACCTGTTCAAATAAGATACGGTTATGTCCCTTTCCAAATAAGATACGGTTATGTAACTTTCCAAATAAGATACGGTTGTGTCCCTGTCCAAATATACAGTTATGTCCCTGTTCAAATAAAATACGTTTATGTACCTGTCCAAATAAGATACGTTTATGTACTTGTTCAAATAAGATACGGTTATGCACCTTTCCAAATAAGATACGTTTATGTACCTGTTCAAATAAGATACGGTTATGTATCTTTCCAAATAAGATACGGTTATGTCCCATTCCAAAAAATAACCCAACATGGTTATGCCCCTGTCCAAATAAGATACGGTTATGTTCCTTTCCAGATAAGATACGGTTATGTTCCTTTCCAAATAAGATACGGTTATGTCCCATTCCAAAAAATAACCCAAAATGGTTATGCCCCTGTCCAAATAAGATACGGTTATGTTCCTTTCCAAATAAGATACGGTTATGTTCCTTTCCAAATAAGATACGGTTATGTCCCTGTCCAAATAAGATACAGCTATGTACCTGTCCAAATAAGATACGGTTATGTACCTGTTCAAATAAGATACGGTTAGGTTCCTTTCCAAATAAGATACGGTTATGTCCCTGTCCAAATAAGATACGGCTATGTATCTGTCCAAATAAGATACGGTTATGTACCTGTTCAAATAAGATACGGTTATGTGCCTGTCCAAATAAAAAACGGTTATGTACCTGTCCAAACAAGATACTTTTATGTACCTGTTTAAATAAAATATGGTTATGTCCCTGTCCAAATAAGATACGGTTATGTACCTTTCAAAATAAGATACGGTTATGTCCCTGTCCAAATAAAATACGGTTATGTACGTGTCCAAATAAGATACGGTTATGTCCCTGTCCAAATAAGATACGGTTATGTACCTGTCCAAATAAGATACGTTAATGCACCTGTCCAAATAAGATACGATTTTGTCCCTTTCCAAATAAGATACGGTTATGTACCTTTCCAAATAAGATACGGTTATGTCCCTGTCCAAATGAGATACGGTGTTGTACCTTTCCAAATAAGACACGGTTATGTACCTGTTCAAATAAGATACGGTTATGTATCTTTCCAAATAAGATACGGTTATGTATCTGTTCAAATAAGATACGGTTATATACCTTTCCAAATAAGATACGGTTATGTACCTGTCCAAATAAGATACGTTAATGCACCTGTCCAAATAAGATACGTTTATGTACCTTTTCAAATAAGATACGGTTATGTACCTGTCCAAATAAGATACGTTTATGTACCTTTCCAAATAAGATACGTTTGTGTACCTTTCCAAATAAGATACGGTTATGTACCTGTTCAAATAAGATACGGTTATGTATCTTTCCAAATAAGATACGGTTATGTACCTTTCCAAATAAGATACGGTTATGTCCCTTTCCAAATAACATACGATTATATACCTGTCCAAATAAGAAACGTTTATGTACCTTTCCAAATAAGATATGTTTATGTACCTGTTCAAATAAGATACGGTTATGTACCTGTCCAAATAAAATACGTTAATGCACCTGTCCAAATAAGATACGTTTATGTACCTGTTCAAATAAGATACGGTTATGTCTCTTTCCAAATAAGATACGGTTATGTTCCTTTCCAAATAAGATACGGTTATGTCCCTGTTCAAATAAGATATGGTTGTGTCCCTGTCCAAATAAAATACAGTTATGTCCCTGTCCAAATAAAATACGTTTATGTACCTGTCCAAATAAGATAACTTTATGTACCTGTCCAAATAAGATACGTTTATGTACCTGTTCAAATAAGATACGGTTATGTACCTTTCCAAATAAGATACGTTTATGTACCTGTTCAAATAAGATACGGTTATGTACCTTTCAAAATAAGATACGGTTATGTCCCTGTTCAAATAAGATACGGTTATGTTCCTTCCCAAATAATATACGTTTATGTAACTGTTCAAATAAGATACGGTTATGTACCTTTCCAAATAAAATACGGTTATGTACCTTTCCAAATAAGATACGTTTATTTACCTGTCCAAATAGGATACGTTTATGTACCTGTTCAAATAAGATACGGTTATGTACCTTTCCAAATAAGATACGTTTATGTACCTGTTCAAATAAGATACGGTTATGTACCTTTCCAAATAAGATACGGTTATATACTTGTCCAAATAAGATACGTTTATGTACCTGTTCAAATAAGATACGGTTATGTCCCTTTCCAAATAAGATACGGTTATGTCCCTTTCCAAATAAGATACGGTTATGTCCCTTTCCAAATAAAATACAGTTATGTCCCTGTCCAAATAAAATACGTTTATGTACCTGTCCAAATAAGATACGTTGATGTACCTGTTCAAATAAGATACGGTTATGTACCTTTCCAAATAAAATACGGTTATGTACCTTTCCAAATAAGATACGTTTATTTACCTGTCCAAATAGGATACGTTTATGTACCTGTTCAAATAAGATACGGTTATGTACCTTTCCAAATAAGATACGTTTATGTACCTGTTCATATAAGATACGGTTATGTACCTTTCCAAATAAGATACGGTTATATACTTGTCCAAATAAGATACGTTTATGTACCTGTTCAAATAAGATACGGTTATGTCCCTTTCCAAATAAGATACGGTTATGTCCCTTTCCAAATAAGATACGGTTATGTCCCTTTCCAAATAAAAGACAGTTATGTCCCTGTCCAAATAAAATACGTTTATGTACCTGTCCAAATAAGATACGTTTATGTACCTGTTCAAATAAGATACGGTTATGTACCTTTCCAAATAAGATACGTTTATGTACCTGTTCAAATAAGATACGGTTATGTACCTTTCCAAATATGATACGTTGATGTACCTGTTCAAATAAGATACGGTTATGTACCTTTCCAAATAAAATACGGTTATGTACCTGTCCAAATAAGAAACGTTTATTTACCTGTTCAAATAAGATACGGTTATGTATCTTCCAAATAAGATACGGTTATGTACCTTTCCAAATAAAATACGGTTATGTACCTGTCCAAATAAGAAACGTTTATGTACCTGTTCAAATAAGATACGGTTATGTACCTTTCCAAATAAGATACGTTTATGTACCTGTTCAAATAAGATACGGTTATGTACCTTTCCAAATAAGATACGTTTATGTACCTGTTCAAATAAGATACGGTTATGTACCTTTCCAAATAAAATACGGTTATGTACCTGTCCAAATAAGATACGTTTATGTACCTGTCCAAATAGGATACGTTTATGTACCTGTTCAAATAAGATACGGTTATGTACCTGTCCAAATAAGATACGTTTATGTACCTGTCCAAATAAGATACGTTTATGTACCTGTTCAAATTAGATACGGTTATGTACCTTTCCAAATAAGATACGGTTATGTACCTGTCCAAATAAGATACGTTTATGTACCTTTCCAAATAAGATACGTTTATGTCTCTTTCCAAATAAGATACGGTTGTTATGTGCCTGTCCAAATAAGATACGGTTATGTACCTTTCCAAATAAGATACGGTTATGTACCTTTAATAAGATACGTTTATGTACCTGTTCAAATAAGATACGGTTATGTCCCTTTCCAAATAAGATACGGTTATGTACCTTTCCAATTAAGATACGTTAATGTACCTGTCAAAATAAGATACGTTCATGTACCTTTCCAAATAAGATACGGTTATGTCCTTTTCCAAATAAGATACGGTTGTTATGTGCCTGTCCAAATAAAATACGGTTATGTACCTTTCCAAATAAGATACGTTTATTTACCTGTCCAAATAGGATACGTTTATGTACCTGTTCAAATAAGATACGGTTATGTACCTTTCCAAATGAGATACGTTTATGTACCTGTTCAAATAAGATACGGTTATGTACCTTTCCAAATAAGATACGGTTATATACTTGTCCAAATAAGATACGTTTATGTACCTGTTCAAATAAGATACGGTTATGTCCCTTTCCAAATAAGATACGGTTATGTCCCTTTCCAAATAAGATACGGTTATGTCCCTTTCCAAATAAAATACAGTTATGTCCCTGTCCAAATAAAATACGTTTATGTACCTGTCCAAATAAGATACGTTTATGTACCTGTTCAAATAAGATACGGTTATGTACCTTTCCAAATAAGATACGTTTATGTACCTGTTCAAATAAGATACGGTTATGTACCTTTCCAAATATGATACGTTGATGTACCTGTTCAAATAAGATACGGTTATGTACCTTTCCAAATAAAATACGGTTATGTACCTGTCCAAATAAGAAACGTTTATTTACCTGTTCAAATAAGATACGGTTATGTATCTTCCAAATAAGATACGGTTATGTACCTTTCCAAATAAAATACGGTTATGTACCTGTCCAAATAAGAAACGTTTATGTACCTGTTCAAATAAGATACGGTTATGTACCTTTCCAAATAAGATACGTTTATGTACCTGTTCAAATAAGATACGGTTATGTACCTTTCCAAATAAGATACGGTTATGTACCTGTTCAAATAAGATACGGTTATGTACCTTTCCAAATAAAATACGGTTATGTACCTGTCCAAATAAGATACGTTTATGTACCTGTCCAAATAGGATACGTTTATGTACCTGTTCAAATAAGATACGGTTATGTACCTGTCCAAATAAGATACGTTTATGTACCTGTCCAAATAAGATACGTTTATGTACCTGTTCAAATTAGATACGGTTATGTACCTTTCCAAATAAGATACGGTTATGTACCTGTCCAAATAAGATACGTTTATGTACCTTTCCAAATAAGATACGTTTATGTCTCTTTCCAAATAAGATACGGTTGTTATGTGCCTGTCCAAATAAGATACGGTTATGTACCTTTCCAAATAAGATACGGTTATGTACCTTTCCAAATAAGATACGGTTATGTACCTTTAATAAGATACGTTTATGTACCTGTTCAAATAAGATACGGTTATGTCCCTTTCCAAATAAGATACGGTTATGTACCTTTCCAATTAAGATACGTTAATGCACCTGTCCAAATAAGATACGTTCATGTACCTTTCCAAATAAGATACGGTTATGTCCCTTTCCAAATAAGATACGGTTGTTATGTGCCTGTCCAAATAAAATACTTTTATGTACCTTTCCAAATAAGATACGGTTATGTCCCTTTCCCAATAAGATACGGTTATGTACCTGTTCAATTAAAATGCGGTTATGTACCTTTCTAAATGAAAAACGATTAGGTCCCTTTTCAAAATAAGATACGGTTATGTCCCTGTCCAAATAAGAAACGGTTATGTACCTTTCCAAATAAGATACTGTTATGTACCTTTCCAAATAAGATACGGTTATGTACCTTTCCAAATAAGATACGGTTATGTACCTTTCCAAATAAGATACGTTTATGTACCTTTCCAAATAAGCAACAGTTATGTTCCTTTCCAAATAAGAAATGAAATGAAGGACCTGCATACGGATGCATACTTACTATTAAAAACCTTTAGTGGCATCATTTAAACATTTGTTCATAAATAGCGTTTATGTTTTAACAGTTTATCGAAATTACGTAGCGTAGGTGACACTCTTTACTTCAATTTAGACCCTTCCATAACACGACTGAAATATAAGTGTAATATTCGCGTATCGCTTTACACGTCTACACTTACGGTGACCCCAAGTGGAAAGCGAAAAAGAAAGAGAGAGAGAGAGAGAGAGAGAGAGAGAGAGAGAGAGAGTGAGGGAGAGAGAGAGAGAGAGAGAGAGAGAGAGAGAGAGAGAGAGAATTATTGTATGATTCACAAAAAACAAAACAAAACAAGGCATCCTTAGTATTTTACATACAATTGAGAGGTCGTTGTTTTATATGTTTTATCCACTGTTGCATAATGTGATATTTTAATAAGACGAGTACAAATACATGTTTCACGCTTATTTATATTCTTTTCCAATGTCAATATCATAAAAACTGAAACTTATTTAGAAAATGGCCACTTTATTTTTGTTTTAGAAAAAAATGTTTAGATGCAAATCATGGTGTGCCATTTGCTTTAACCCGACACATTCGTCGGACATGCAATGATACTATTTTTTTTATATTTTAAACGTATAAAATGTGTTCTGATTTTTGCATGTTCCCAAGTACGTTAAACAATTATATGTTAACACTTCAAATTTAAGGGTGAACAACATAGTGAAAAAAAAGTAAAATAACGTAATTTAAAATCTAAATTACGACGGTCTTAATAATATTTACGAACTTAATGGACAACCCACAAATATGGAAATAATTCCATTCCAGCCGAGACGTGAAAGTAATCGCATTACAGATTAACCGTACTGGCATGCATCTAGAGATGTTAACACGTGCCATAGCACCCTGGTCACTGAAAGGTCAAAAGGCGATAAATCATGACATAAAACCCTCAGTGGCAGGTCAAAAATTAGTATCTCTCGAGTAATGTTTAATTGATCAATATTGGAAAAAGTGAATATCAATTTGTTCTATGGGGTCGCTTTCTGGGTTCAACAAATTACTTTTATAAGCCACTGTACAAGAACAACTGGCAACTCTCTTAAATTCAAGACACAAACAAATTCAACCTTTCAAAATACATTTTAGTAATGCAACCCGTTTTGACACCAGCCCCAAATAACCTGAAAATTTAGCCAAAATCTCATTCGGTAAAAAAGCAATATAAGTTTAAGTGAGATTGTGAACAAAACAGATATGTATACACACACAGTATATTGACTTCGTCGAACTATATAACAGATAAATATTAAACACATTTTCCAAACATTTTATGAATCTATTTACCGTCTTTTCTTATATAACAACCCTCATACACCTCAAAAAAAAAAAAAAAAAAAAAAAAAAAAAAAAAAAAAAAAAAAAAGAGAGAAAGGAAAACATCCACATATGATTTTGGTAACCTTTGACTCCTACGTACAGGAAGCATAATTAAATCAACGCCACAGACATGAGCGTGACTCGTGTGTTACATCTAGTAAGCGGTGCGCCGACCAATGGCTTTGATGTTTTAAATTGTTCTACCGCGCAAAAGAATCATGTCATGAAATCAGAGATACTGTCTTTAGGCATACAGCACATCTAACACTGAATATCTAGCCAATAAATGTTCATATACAATATCTCAGCGAAAATGTGTCACATGAGATGCAGATGCCTGCCGCTAGGCAACCACTGTTGTAGCAGAAACAAACAATAACAAATTATTGAACTGAACCAGTTTCAATATAAATAAACGGAACTTGTTATGCAAAATAAATGATGTTTCAAATATTTGTGTTAAATATTTAAAGTGAGCTCCACTCAGATCATTAATTTCTCACCCACTAAATGTCACGTCGAAGATAGAGTTATTTTTAGTTTGTGGAACTGATCATACTCCACAGATTGGGTCCGTTACATGCGATTTTAGAACATTTGAGGACGTTGATTGGTCAGTGCTTCAGGGAAAGTTTGAATGACGTCATTGGCAAGCGTTTAATAGTCATGGAATTCCCTGCCTTTTAATTTGGGTAAATACATGTATACCTTTTACTGGAGATACCAGGGACTGTGATACACTACAATTTATTTTTATTTCGGATATGACTGGTTGTTTCTATTTCACATTGTTTATACTGTCTCTGAACTCAGACCATAAATCTGTAAATACCACACAATAACGTATTTTGGGCAACAGGCGAAGGTTCATTTGAACATGAGCATTTAGTAGTCTTACGGCTCAAATGCCATATAAGTTGATACCTTAACTAGCGGTTCCAGGCAGTGGATGCACAAGTACTCACAACATCCCCCAATCCAAGAGAACCCACCACAGACAAAACAAACAAAACAAAACAAAACACACACAGAAATCTCGACAAAATATATACTTGAGTAGATTAACACAAAAAGAAAAGATAGACGAATACATTGATGCATATAGATATTGATACTAGAATTGTAAGTGACTCCTATATAAATCATGACTAACTTCCCTACTCATGTGTTTTGTGTGTACATAGGTTTATATACATGTGTTTTTTTGTGTGTGTTTTGTAATTATGTATAAAAGTGGGGTATTGGATTGGTATATTGCAGCTATAAATATACTCTGATTGAAATGGGTATGCACATGGAATGGCACGCTTGTGTATTGTGTGTACATAGGTTTATTCACATGTGTTTATTTGTGAGTGTGTATATACATGTTAATGGGATATTAGATCTAGAATATTGCTATACATTTAATCTGATTGAAATGGGTTTGCACATTGGATGTGCACGCTTGTGTATTGTGTGTACATAGGTTTATTTACATGTGTTTATTTGTGATTGTGTATATACGCACATGTAAATGGAATATTAGATCTAGTATATTGCTATGAATTTAATCTAATGTCGTTTTATGGTTATAACATGTGTTAAAGAGGTCAAGCTATTTATGTTTAAAGTCTTCATCCTTGGAAAAATCCAAACCTCATTCATAATATTTGCAAACTCTTCTCTTTCTCTGCTACTTTATTTTTACCTCTTTCCTATCCTTAGGTACTCCCAGTAATGTTTTTGGTAGAGGTTCTGTGCTAATGGCGGCTCACATTTCGGTATTTTTACTAGTCTTGTTACCCATTTGGTAGTGATATAAGTACATGGAGAGCCGCCATAGGTTTATTGAACACTTGTACATTTCAGGTACACAAAATGATTAAAACTAAATTTTCACTTCATTACTATTAATTAACTGGTCGCAAAGAGGAATAGTTCAAATACAATTAATATCAAAGGATTTCATTGACAAAATAGACTTTAAGATTGCTTTACTACTCCTTCTTATACAAGCAGGAGATATTTAAAGAATCCCGGGAACAACGTACAATTTACACAGTTTATCAATATTCCGTTGTAACATTAGAAGTATAAGAAATAAGTTCGAATATATTATTGATAACTTAAAGGATTATGATATTCTATGTTTTTCAGAAACTCTTCTTGACCAACAAATTCCTGATAGTCTTTTACATCTATCAGACAAGTTTGACATTGCTTACAGAAAAGATCGTACAAATCACGGAGGGGCTTGCTTGTTTATATGTCCAGAAATTTAATTAATTCTAGATGTTTTGAATAAAAAACTTTTTGCAACGAATCCATATCAATCCATGTTAAATTCAATACTAAATATGCAAATATTCTGCTAGGATTATTTTATAGCCCCAGAACTGCAGATGCAGATTTTTTTTTACCAATTTTAGTAATAATATTGAAAAGGCATTGGAAGTAACAAACAATATTATTTTGCTAGACGATTTCAACGAAGATTTGTACAATCAAAATTTAAAGGATGTGCTACTAATAAACTCTCTTGTAAATATTATAAACGAACATACCAGAATTAATGCTATTCTTGACCCCATTATAACCCCACATGACATGTCTTTTTTGGATTCAGGTGTTATAGATACCCCCAGACATATTAGCGACCGTAAATCAACATTTATTATTTTACCTTTTCATTATCAGCTTCATGGCACTTATGAAAGAAATATTTGGTTATATGATTAAGCTGATATCCAACTTCTAAATGAAAAGATACAATCTTATGATTGGAACTGTTTGAGTGATTATAGTAATAATGTTGTTTGCAGAAAGTTAACTGATATTTTTATATCTATTGTTAAATCTTTTATAACTATTACGGTACGACCTGATGACAAACCCTGGTTTGACTCTGAACTAAAAAACATTTACGAATAAGAGATAGACTTAAAAAATTGCATCGAAAGTGGGAAGTCAAATGATTGAATAAAATATAAGAAAGCTAAAAATAAAGTAAAATATTTTTAAAACACATGCAGAAGTTATAGATATAGATATATGTCATCTCATTTGCCAATATTTTGACAACAAACAATTTGCATGTATGGTTTTCTGTGATATTTCCAAAGCGTTTGACCGAGTATGGCATCAAGGGTTAATTTTTAAATAAAAGGAAAATGGCATTAATGGAACATTGCTGACATGGTTATCTAACTATCTAAAAAATAGCTCTCAGCGTGTGGTCATTCAATCTTCAGAATCCCAAACGAAATATGTAAAAGCTGATGTACCCCAAGGCTCTGTCCTTGGGTCATTATTGTTTCTAATTTATGATTTTGCAGAGTCACTTCTTAGTCCAACTAGACTTTATGCAGATGACAGTTCCTTATACTATTCCGCATCTTCAATAGAAGACATTGAAGGAGTTATCAATTATGATTTAAACATTATCTTAAATTGGGTCAAACAATGGTTAGTGCATTTTAATCCTGAGAAGACAGAGGTAATGTTTTTTTCTCTAAGAAACTATGGACGATACTTTAACTTATTCTTTTAAAATACTAAGATTGACTTTGTAGAAAATCATAAACATCTTGTTGTTACTTTTACACATAACGGACGCTGGGATACCCATATTGATAACATACTCAGTTCAGCTTCTAAAGCTCTTAGTATTATGCGTAAATTAAAATTTGAATCGGTAGACAGGCACTGGATCAAATGTATTTATCATTTATTCGAACGATTTTAGAGAATTCTTCTATAGGCTTGGACGGAAGCTCTGTCAATTTATCAAATTCTATCGAAAAAAACAAACAAAATGAAACAGCGTGTATCATAACAGGGCTTACAAGATCGTCGGTTTCAAATGAAAAAATACATAAATAATGTGGTTGGCATTCGCTTAAGCAAAGGAGAGAATTTAAAAACAATGTTTCATGTATAAAGTACATAATAATCTTGTTCCATCTTATGTCGAAGATTTGTTTCCACCACTCGTAGGTGAATTATCAAATTACCCACTCAGAAATAGTAAAAATATTGTTGTTCCAAATTGTAGAACAGTTGTTATGAAAAATTCATGTATTCTGTCAGGTATCTTTTTATGGAATCAACTAGATGACAGTATAAGATCATCTGCATCTTTTTCAATTTTTAAACACAACATGCGTAGTCTAAATGGAAACACACATATTCCTTTATATTTTATGCATGGCAAACGATATGTGTCTGTACACCATACTAGATTGCGATATGGTTGCAGCAATCTAAATTAAGATCTATATTTTAATCATCTTAGATTAAGTCCATATGTACATGTAGTGACACAGCTGAACATGCTGAATATTTCTTTTTTAAATGCACTATTTACAAAAATGAGCGTATTGTGTTGTTCCATTCTACTACAATGTTTCATCCATTAAATTTAAATAAACTGTTGTATGGAGATGCAGATCTCTCATTTCAACAAAACATACCGATTGCTGAAGCAGTGCAAACTTATATTGTTGCTACAAAACGGTTTAATTAAAAATCGAGTTATTTTGTCCCTGTTCATTTGCAATCACTACTCTAATTAATTATTTTATTTTTATTTCATGTAATTTTTAATTATTATTATTACTTGTTTGTATTTTTTTTTCTTTTTAATTTTATTATTGTTATTTTTTTAAAAAAAAAAGTGTGTGCTAAAAATTTGTGGCCCAGAATTTGCTGCTTGTCAAATATCTTTTACCTCTATCAAATGTCTCTGGGAATACTTTCTGATAGGAAGGTTCAGCAGATACTCTCTCTCTCTCTCTCTCTCTCTCTCTCTCTCTCTCTCTCTCTCTCTCTTTCTCCATATCTCTTTTAAACTTGTTATTTTTCAATTTCGATTTCCTTCCTTATCAATAAAAGTTAAAATATAGTATTACCACAATATTTGTTATTAAACTGTAGGGGAAGGGCCGAATCTAATGTTGGCAGAACTTGTGGCCCGACCCCATTTCATGATATATTTAAATAAAATATGTTTAAACTAAACTACTCACGTACACGTATGGAACATTTACCGTAAATATCACCTGACCCCACGTCACCCCCCCCCCACCCCAAACCCCTTACATGACATGCTGAATCTACCGCAGTATTCAAGTTATCCAGGACGGGACAAGCTCCAGCAAAGTTACACCCTGGGATATTATACTTTCATGTTCATTACAAGATAAACGGAATTTATTGTTAACATACAATTGATTTAACAGTAAAATATGATTATCTTTTTTATCCGGAGTCATAAAGTGTAACGTAAAGAAAATGCTATTAAGATAATGATAAATCTACGGTAACTTTGTGAGGATAGAGCGGACGGATATTAACTGTATACGTAGTGTATTTGGTGGACAGTCATTTAAGCAACAGATGCAATAACATCATTATTATAGAGTTGCTTATGAATTAAATTAGGTTCAACAATAGCAATCTCCCAGCAGCATTAACTACTAAAAATGGCAAAAAAGCTTTCTGATACAATAAAAAATACACCAAATAAACTAACAAACAAAAAACATCTCTCCCCCCCCCCCCCCCCCCCCCCCCCAAAAAAAAGAAAAGAAAAAGACAATGACATCAACAACAACAACAACAACAACAACAACAACAACAACAACAACAACAACAACAACAACAACAACAACAACAACAACAACAACAACAACAACAACAACAATAACAACAAAATCACCCCCCCCCCCAAAAAAAAATCAACAAGATCACTGCTTATTAAACTAAATGCGTTAAAGTAATTAAAGTAAAAGTAGCAAAACTATTAAATATTTTATTGCTGTAAAAAATGACCATTTAACAACTTGATGCCTAGAAAGACATAGTACGTGTAGTTCTATGGAACTTACTTTTAGAATAAGTGGAGTGGAGCAAAAAGCAAAATACCGCTCCGAACATGCAGAACAGTCAACAGCTAGTGATAGCCTTCCAAACACATTTACAAAAGGGCAACTGATTATAATATATTAATTATTTATGATGATAGAACTATCTTAATGATTTCAGCTTGATTGCGAATAAAGCTCAGAGCTATATAAACCACTAAGCAATCCGCGACCTGGGTAGAATCAGTACTGAGTGTTATTTTCAAGAAACATCGGGTGAAGCTGGGGATTGAACCCGCAATCAAGGGTCCTCCGTGGGCGAATGGTCTAAGGCGCCGTCTCAAGATCACTTACTTCTCAGCGTTAAGGTCGTAGGTTCGAGTTCCACTCGCTCAAAAACTTTATATTTATTTAGTATTTGCGGAAGGACGGTGGTTCTACTCAGATTCAGTCTAAGGTCTTCCTCCACCAATAAAACTGGATATGCCATGTATTATCTTAAATGTAAAAAAAATACCCGCAATCTTTATCTATCTGTGCCATTTAATCAGATTGCTCTGTTGGGGACCTAGACTGACTAGACCTCTGGCGTGAGCGGCCACCAATGTCTCCACTACCGCGACTACCGTGTATAAGTTAAATCTAAACCTCTCGTGACAGTTGACAATCTGTTTATGTTAAAAGTGAAATTTGAGCTTTTGCGACTTCAAAGTAAAAACAAAACATAAATATTTCTAACGTTATTAATCGACACAAAAAAACGTAAACTAATAATTTTTTTTCTCCACAAATAATGGTTATCTAATTCCCAAGTATACCCGTTATCGTGCAGATAGCCATAAAATACTATAAAGCACTTTGCTGTGAATTATCGCCTCTGACTTTTAGACTACGACACGATCGCTGGAGACTTTGATTGATCGATTTTCCACACGGACCTGTTGTGATTCCATTAAGGTACACGTTGACCATTACCGTAACTATATCGTAAAACTGCCATATTTTGCTGTTGCTATGTGATTTGATAGACTTCCGATTTCCGGGGAAAATACCGCAAATAGGGGTCGTTAAAGAGATAAGTGCATTTTTATACTGTCAAATATATATCTAGACCTTCATTATTTGTTGAAATAATAAACCGTTAGAAACCTGAAACAGCAAATGAAGAATATTGAAATATAAGACAAATTAACACTTTGGGATACCTTGGTGTGTTTTTTTATATACATTTTCTGTCCTAGCGGATCCCAGGAACAACGAGTTGATGCATAGACTGGCGTTAAATATTTTAAATACTGAAACAAGACCGTATTGTAAAATGAAGCGTCGAACTCAGAATATATCCGAATGTGATGGTACCCTGCGCCATATTGCGCTGTACTGATTTGTTTCGATTTATACATGGCACCTAGAAAGATGCGAAAACTATCTTTAAATACATAGGCTGGCCTCCGTAGAGGTAAGCCGAAAAAGGTGAAAATCCGATGCAAACAAACTATATCTAATCTAGACGTGTATGTCTAGCTGATTTGAGCACTGTTTAATATCACGTTAAGGTGAATTTTTGATTCATGGTATTTTGAGATTTAATACATTCAAGGTGATTATTTATTGGCAATCATAACAAAATATCACTAATTTTAACAAATGTTATTGCTTTTTAATAACAAGCAAAAGGATTGGGCGACAAGCTCAAGCAACTTTACAAAATATCTCTCTGTTTCTAGGATCCATTGTTCTTGATACGAAAACCTTGAATTTTAAATATGTAGAACAGAAAAGGATCCGCTTAACGCAGTGTTACGCTAACAAATTTTTTAAAAACTCAGCCCAATTTACAGTGTCGCTACAGTACGGATGGTTATTCTTCAGTTTATGTTCAAACTGTTCCAGCTTTGTAGTACAAGCCGGGCCCGATTAGCTCAGTCGGTTACGCGTCTGACTATCTATCCAGGGGTCGTGAGTTCGAATCCCCGCCCGGCAACAGTCTCCGTGATTATTGATATACGACATTGTGTCTCATTATCGGCCACAGTCTCCGTGATGATCAATATATATTGCGTCTCATTATCATTCGTCTCTCACCGCTGATTCAAGTGGGAAAGTTATTAGTTACTTGCAGAGATGGGGTGTGCTCGGGAACTGGTTAATCTCAGGAAACAGTGGTTAGGTTAACTGATCGTCTGTTAGCCCTTGATTGCATAAAAATGACGCTAAATATTCAATCAATCAATCAATCAATCAATCAATCAATCAATCAATCAATCAATCAACCAATCAATCAATCAATTGTAGTACAACAACTATTATAATAATTTTAACATTGATTTCGAATAAGAATTCGCAGAAAATAATATAGGTTACTGAACGTGTCTGGGTAAAGCCGCCAAAGCAACGACTATAAGGTCATTTCGAAATTTAACGTTATATCGCAATTTAACATGCGTCCGGCATAGAAATAACTTTCATAACTCTCATTTGTTTCCAAGAACAATTACCATGCGCAAAAAAACCCCATTCTATCTGTTATGTTGAAGGGTGGCATGTCACCGCACCAAGCTGATGCACGTTAAGTGCATTGGCAATATAAAAATATGCATTTCACTCTGACATTATATTTTATGAATCGGTAACGTTTGTGTTGGACAAAACTGAGTGCATTAAAAAAACAGTGATTAATGACTCGTTTTATATTGGGACATAGTTAAAACAGTAATCGACGTGACGGTTTGGCATCGGACGCAGCTTTTTTTTCCTAAGAGTAGGACAGCCTATATATTGATTAATGACTCAACGGATTTTCACAAAACCAAGTGTAAAAGCCCATAACAAAATAGTAATTTTCGCGCTTCTAACGTCACCCGCTCAGATAAGTTTTGTACTTTTTGCAAACACTTCAATTCCCTGAAACAAGATAACAAGATAACAGAAAGTTACGTGGACTCTATGTTAGGTACCATCACATACGAAACACTGGTACATGGTGAAACGATATGACGCAATAACATGCTCATAAAGAGGTCGTGTAGAAAACTGATAGATTGACTTAATATTTAGCATCATTGTTCTGCCATCGATGGCTAACATACGTTAATTTTACCTAACCACTGTTTCCTGGGAATTGTGTAAGGTTAACCAGCCATCGAGTACACCCCATCTCCGCAAGTAACTGATTACTTTCCCACTTGAATCATCGGTGAGAGACGAATGATAATGAGACGCAATGTATATTGATCATCACGGAGACTGTGGCCCGGCAGGTATTCCAACTCACTAACCACGGCTTGATAGCCAGACGCGCTACCGACTGAGCTTAATGGGCCCGGCCTTGAAATAAGAAGTAGCAAAAACAATGATTAGTAAACGAATATTTTGCATAAATTGCTAAAACACATTTCGAAAACGACACTGCGTTGTGCATTGTTGATTACAATACAATTAAAAGGTAACCACATAACCATGTTATTGTGTTACAAAGTATCTATGGCGTCACAGTGATGATAGGCTGTACTGATATTATCCTTGACACAATTGTGATGTTTAAATAATTTATGCTGTTTATTGTGTGTTGACACCGACAGAGCAAACATGAAGAGCAGGGGTCATATTTCATACAAGAAATATTTTCTGTTCGGCGTGAACACAGATGACAAAGTGAAACTAGACTCCAGAAATAATGTATATATATATGTATATGTTCGTACACCAATTACCAAGCACCAATTTTATTGTCTAAATTCGCAATTTAAACATGGCAATGCTTTCAAAATGTTTAAAAACATCATTAATGCCATTCAAATCATATACTGACCATTAAAATAAGGCATATAGATTTATGAATACGAAGAAACAATGATAATTTATTCCCGCCATTATGCAACTACCCACGGAAGTAGTTCCTGTTTTCAAGGATGTGTTAAACCTTACGACTCCATTTCGTTTTTGATCAATCTTTGCGGATTAAATCATAAATATTCAGTCCGAAATATTTCGCTTAACTTAGACAAATTATTACTGATATCATTAAGATATCGTTCAGAACGAAACCTAAAAAGGCATGGAATCATTTATACTGCCGGCTAGAAGATTTTACCGATACAGTTTGCAAAACAACGAACATTGCTGTCGTGTATGTGATAATTATATCTTATGGCACACTGTCGTGTATTGTTTATTGCTTTTTTATTTCTAAATATGCAAATGATGTCACAAAGTCATCAATAATTTGTTCGCCTCGAACATCACTATGGAAACCAATCAACACAACAACGCTCATCAAAGTTCCGCATATGCTTATAATTGGCGATGCAAGCGCCTCGGGGAATAACAATATTTGCGTTTTGAAATTGTCCTTTATACATCGCTATAATGGACGTTCATTTCTGCTATTTAAACAGGGAGATAGCACGCACATGACGGAATGATATACATATTATAAAAGCATAAAATAAAGTTTAAGATTTATGCTATTTATCAATGTTGAAAAAAGTCTAGTGTGGTTATTAGTTTGAATCCAGTGTTAATCGAGATTTAAAACATATTAAACGTTTAGATAGTTATTATAGTGTTTAACAATTAAAAACAAACATAGTATAGTATTTAGTGTTAATCTTTTTAATGCATACATTACCTATCAACTTATAATATTAAATAAAAATATGTTGATATTTATTGGTTTGAGACAATTTTAAAAAGTAATCTACAACTCAGTAGAAATTGGTTAATTCTAAATTATTCAAATAGCAATTAAGACAGCATTTCATGGTGCAAGGTCATTAAAAAAAGTGCAAATATACCGGTTTGCTTTATCGTGTTAACTCATTTTGAAAGACCGTTCGTTATACTTTCATGTAAAGCCATTTTAAAAACTTAGAATCGCAAAATAATAATACATGTCGATATTTGTTCGTATAAACATAATATATGCCGATATTTGTCCGTTTAAACATAATATATGCCGATCTGTGTTAGTCTAAAATATGATATATGTCGATATTGTTTTATCACAAACACAGAAACGCATATATCACTTGCCGATATTTGCTGGTATGTAAACAAAGAAACGCATATAATTTATGGTGCTATGTGTAAGTCTAAAACAAAGAAGCACATATACCAAATGATGCTATGTGTTTGTCTAAAAACAAAGAAGCACATTAAACTGTATTCAGCTATGTGTTAGTCTAAAATCAAAGAAACGCATATAATATTTGACGCTATGTGCTAGTCTAAAATCAAAGAAAAGCATATAATATATGATACTATGTGTTAGTCTAAAATCAATGAAATTCATATAACATATGCCGGTACGTGTAAGTCTAAAATGAAAGAAACGCGTATACATATGACGCTATGTGTTAATCTAAAAAACAAAGAAGCACAGAATACTGTATGCCGATATGTGTTAGTCTAAAATCGAAGAAACGCATATAATATATGCCGCTATGTGTTAGTTTGAAATCAAAGAAACACATATAATACATGGCGCTATGTGTTAGTCTAAAACAAAAAAGCACATATAAAATATGGCGCTGTGTGATAGTCTAAAATCAAAGAAACACATATAATATATGGTGCTATGTGTTAGTCTAAAACAAAAAAGCACATATACTGTATGCCGATATGTGAAAGTCTAAAATCAAAGAAACGCATATTATATATGCCGCTATGTGTTAGTCTTAAATCAAAGAAACGCATATAATATATGCCGCTCGCTGTGTGTGAGTCAAAAATCAAAGGAGCGCATATAACATATGTCGATATGTGTTAGTCTAAAATCAAAGAAACGCATATAATATATGACGTTGTGTGTTAGTCTAAAATCAAAGAAGTACAAATAATATATGCCGCTCGCTATGTGTTAGTATAAAATCAAAGAAACGCATATAACATATGACGCTATTTGTTAGTATAAAATCAAAGAAACGCATATAATATATGCCGCTAGCTATGTTAGTATAAAATCAAAGAAACGCATATATCATATGACGCTATGTGTTAGTATAAAATCAAAGAAACGCATATAATATATGCCGCTAGCTATGTGTTAGTATAAAATCAAAGAAACGCATATAACATATAACACTATGTGTTAATCTAAAAAAAAAGAAGGATGCGTGATATATGGCGCTATGTGTTAGTCTAAAATCAAAGAAGCACATTATTCTATATACCGATATGTGTTAGTCTAAAATCAAAGAAACACATATAATATATGACGTTATGTGTTAGTCTAAAATCAAAGAAGCACATTATTCTATATGCCGATATGTGTTAGTCTAAAATCAAAGAAACGCATATAATATATGCCGATATGTGTTAGTCAAAAATCAAAGAAACACATATAATATATGACTCTATGTGTAAGTCTAAAAACAAAGAAGCACATAAAATATATGGCGCTCTGTGTTAGTCTAAAATCAAAGAATCGCATATAATATATGGCGCTATGTGTTAGTCTAAAATCAAAGAATCGCATATAATATATGCCGCTATGTGTTAGTCTAAAACAAAAACAAAACACATATACCATATGGCGCTATGTGTAAGTCTAAAAACAAAGAAGCACATTATACTGTATGCCGCTATGTGTTAGTCTAAAATCATATAAACGCATAAAGTGTTAGTTTAAAATCAAAGAAGTACAAATAATGTATGCCGCTCGCTATGTGTTAATCTAAAAACAAAGAAGCATATATAATATATGTCACTATGTGTGTAAAATCAAAATAGCACATATAATATATGCCGATATGTGTTGGTCTAAAATCAAAGAAGTACAAATAATGTATGCCGCTCGCTATGTGTTAATCTAAAAACAAAGAAGCACATATAATATGTGTCACTTTGTGTAAAATCAAAATAGCACATATAATATATGCCGATATGTGTTGGTCTAAAATCAAAGAAACGCATATAATATATGACGATATGTGTTAGTCTAAACTCAAAGAAACGCATATAATATATGACGTACTGTGGTAGTTTAAAAAGAAAGAAACGCATATAGTATATGACGCTATGTGTTAGTCTTAAATCATAGAAACGCATATAATATATGACGCTATGTGTTAGTCTTAAATCATAGAAACGCATATAATATATGACGCTATGTGTTAGTCTTAAATCATAGAAAAGCATATAATATATGACGCTATGTGTTAGTCTAAACTCAAAGAAACGCATATAAAATATGGCGCTTTGTGGTAGTTTAAAAAGAAAGAAACGCATATAGTATATGACGCTATGTGTTAGTCTTAAATCATAGAAACGCATATAATATATGACGCTATGTGTTAGTCTTAAATCATAGAAACGCATATAATATATGACGCTATGTGTTAGTCTAAAATCAAAGAAACGCATATAATATATGACGCTTTGTGGTAGTTTAAAAAGAAAGAAACGCATATAGTATATGACGCTATGTGTTAGTCTTAAATCATAGAAACGCATATAATATATGCCGATATGTGTTAGTCTTAAATCATAGAAACGCATATAATATATGACGCTATGTGTTAGTCTTAAATCATAGAAACGCATATAATATATGACGCTATGTGTTAGTCTAAAATCAAAGAAACGCATATAATATATGACGCTATGTGTAGGTCTAAAATCAAAGAAACACATATAATATATGACGCTATGTGTTAGTCTAAAAACAAAGAAACGCATATAATATATGACGCTATGTGTTGGTCTTAAATCAAATAAACGCATATAATATATGTCACTATGTGTGTAAAATCAAAGAAGCACATATAATATATGCCGCTATGTGTTAGTCTAAAAACAAAACAAATATACTATATGGCGCTATGTGTAAGTCTAAAAACAAAGAAGCACATTATACTGTATGCCGCTATGTGTTAGTCTAAAATCATATAAACGCATATTATATATGCCGATATGTGTTAGTTTAAAATCAAAGAAGTACAAATAATGTATGCCGCTCGCTATGTGTTTATCTAAAAACAAAGAAGCACATATAATATATGTCACTATGTGTGAAAAATCAAAATAGCACATATAATATATGCCGATATGTGTTGGTCTAAAATCAAAGAAGTACAAATAATGTATGCCGCTCGCTATGTGTTAATCTTAAAACAAAGAAGGACATATAATGTATGTCACTATGTGTGTAAAATCAAAATAGCACATATAATATATGCCGATATGTGTTGGTATAAAATCAAAGAAACGCATATAATATATGACGCTATGTGTAAGTCTTAAATAAAAAAAAACGAATATTATATTTGCCGATATGTGTTAGTTTAAAATCAAAGAAGTACAAATAATGTATGCCGCTCGCTATGTGTTAATCTAAAAACAAAGAAACACATATAATATATGTCACTCTGTGTGAAAAATCAAAAAGCACATATAATATTAGCCGATATGTGTTGGTCTGAAATCAAAGAAGTACAAATAATGTATGCCGCTCGCTATGTGTTAATCTTAAAACAAAGAAGCACATATAATATATGTCACTATGTGTGTAAAATCAAAATAGCACATATAATATATGCCGATAGGTGTTAGTCTTAAATCAAAGAAACGAAAATAATATATGACGTTATGTGTTAGTCTAAAATCAAAGAAACACATATAATATATGACGCTATGTGTTAGTCTAAAAACAAAGAAGGATGCGTGATATATGGTGCTATGTGTTAGTCTAAAATCTAAGAAGCACATTATACTATATGCCGATTTGTGTTAGTCTAAAATCAAAGAAACGCATATAAAATATGACGCTATGTGTTAGTTTAAAAACAAAGAAACGCATATAATATATGACGCTATGTGTAAGTCTTAAATCATAGACACGCATATAATATATGTCACTATGTGTGTAATATCAAAGAAGCACATATAATATATGTCGATATGTGTTTGTCTAAAATCAAAGAAACGCATATAATATATGACGCTATGTGTAAGTCTTAAATCAAAGATACGTATATAATATATGTCAATATGTGTGTAAAATCAAAGAAGCACATATAATATAAGCCGATATGTGTTTGTCTAAAATTAAGGAAACGCATATAATATATGACGCTATGTGTAAGTCTAAAATCAAAGAAACGCATATAATATATGACGCTATGTGTTAGTCTAAAATCAAAGAAACGCATATAATATATGACGCTATGTGTTAGTCTAAAATCAAAGAAACGCATATAATATATGGCGCTGTGTGTTAGTCTTAAATCAAAGAAACGCATATAATATATGGCACTATGTGTTAGTATAAAATTAAAGAAGCACATATAATATATGATGATACTTGTTTGTCCAGAAACAAATGATTAGTCATAATTTATTGATGTTACGCCAACTTTAAAAGAAGGACGACGTGTCTTAGTGTAAAACCATTCTAAAAACAAACCCTATGATACGGCTGGGTAGGACTATCGCATTGCCGCAATTAATACAAACATTTCTCATTTCAAACACATATTAGATAGCAGGTGATCGAACCCGTGTCCCCAGCTGCTAGAAACAAACTATATATCACGTCATGTATCTAATTTTATAACATTAACTTCTTGGACAGTGAACTTTACTAATGAAGTTAATCTTTTTGGCTCGAGTACAAGATATCCATAAGTTAATGTTAAAGACATATTATTTTATTAAACACATACATATCATTAAACACATACATACTCCAAAACACATTCAAAAATAAAGACAAAGCGAGAGAAAGGATAAAATAACATAAGGGACCACTGGAGAAATATTTTATACATATGTATTCACGCCAGAAGGTTCAATCTTTTGCTCGACTTAATATCCCCTAAAACAACTCAGTACTGCTTCTACCAAGGGAACAGCCTTGAGACAATTCTAAATAAGCTCTGAGATAACGTCACAGTCGTCTTATAATTATGGATGTTATTATGTAAACACAATAAAATTATATCGACTCATCTTTTGAGTTTTGCTATCTTTTTTTTTATCTATTTAAAAGTCGATATAGATGCTTAGCGAAACCAACGTCCCTTGACAGTAATATATAAAATAGACAATTTAAACTTTATTTCAGCTCACGGTTCCCTAAGGGGTATACATTCGGAATACCGCATCAAAGAGAAAGACAAGCGACGAGTGGAGCATACCACACTATTTATTTATGGGTATTTGAAGCAGCGGCAGTACAAGTAGGTTTTAATACGCCAGCAAACATAGCCCAGTGTTATATATAAACAAATGACAGCACCGATGGTTTTAAAAATGTATCATATTTTGGAATATTTCATGTAAACAACAGCGTAAACATTAATCCCAAAACAAGCGAATCAAATGTTGAAGCTTTTTAAACGGATGTGTATGGATTAATTATGTCTGTGAGGAACCATTGTTCAAAAACATATTCCAAAGTGGCGCCGTTTCCGCCGTCAAACAAACTGGTACAGGATGGGCGAATCACCTCGAAACAATCGATCGTTCATAGACAAAGATCCGATAAAAAAACAATGGCAAACCATTCGGATATGTACAAGGTAAAAGAAACTCGGAATTACCCATTTTCTAATTTTGTAAATGATACAGTTAAACCAGTGTATCCAATCGCTGGAGTGAACATGAAGTCACATCCGTCAAGCAAGGAAAATTTTGGCATTTCAAGCAATAAGCTGAGATACGAAAGGGAAATAAATCATAACGCAGTTGCATATCTTGGTAACAAGGAACAAAGAAAACCAAGCGAATTCGGAAACAAAAATGCTCTTAGTGAAAATAAGCAAACTACAGCCAGTGATGTCAATGTGTTTGACCAGGGTTTGACAAATGCAGATGAATGCGTTTTGAAATCAAATAACAGAAACAAGTCGGAAACTGATTGGCAATACACTACAGGCGAAAATTCAATCAACGCGGAACAGTCACGTGCGTTGAGACCTAAATCTGCAAGACCCGAGTCGCGTTGGGAACGACGTCAGGAAGAAGTAATAGACGACAGTGTTGTGCAAATAAAAAGTAAACCGCCTCGCCCTAAATCAGCCCGACCTGAATCCAGATTAATGCGCATGCTCGACACGGCGGAAGATGAAGAAATAAATAAAGAAACTGATCTACCTGCGAGGCCACAAACAAGTCATGGCAGGCATAATTCTGATAATGAAATAATTAATAAAGATGAATTTATCAGATATGAGAGACCAAAATCGCGTTTAGGGCATCGCGAGCGTACAATACTGTATTTGAATAATGATGATGATGAAGGTATGGTTATGGACCAGCACATTGAAGTTGCAAAATCACGAAAATCAAGAAATAAGTCCAAAAACAAATATAGAATTGAAAATGAGGATAATAGTGAAGAAAAATTGGTGAGAGAAAATGCCGCGCTTCGAACACATCGACACGAAGCAGTTTTATCAACGGAAGATTTCCCACAATTCCACACGGATAATGCCATTATTGGTTTAAATTACGGAATTGACGATATCGATTTGGACATAGATCCAGTTCAGTATTTCATGCAAGATGACAATTTCACCCCGAGAGGCATCATTAAAAACCCTTCATTATCGAAAGATACTATCGAGTTTATTGGAAATACTAAATTAACACCACAAAGAAAAGCAGCTGTCGATTACCATGGAAATAATCAAAACAAATATAATGCTTTTACAGAAAACTCAACACGTTACCATAGAAACGGATTTTCAAATCACTTTAACCCTTCATCTGTTGAGAAGGAACAAATATCCACTAATGACAGACATGCAAGATTAAAAGCTGATAAGCAGTCCAGGAGCAAATATGTGACTTCAGCAATACGTGACGATTATTATACATCACACACTGCAAATAATTCAATTTCGGAGACACGTTTGACAAGATTGTGTGGATATAGAAATAACCATGATGACAAAATACAAACAGTAGACGCACATGATGTGAAGTCTGAGAGCATGACGAATGGAAATAAAAGTGTGGTGAAGAGAAAGCCACGGAAACTGGAACCGCTCTCAGCGTCATTGTACAATCACCGTTAATATGTTGTATTTTGCGTTCTATGTTACCCGTGGCATGGAAACTGGAACCACTCTCAGCGTCATTGTACAATCACTGTTAATATGTTGTATTTTGCATTCTATGTAACCGTGGCATGGAAACTGGAACCGCTCTCAGCGTCATTTTACAACCACGGAAACTGGAATCGCTCTCAGCGTCATTTTACAATCACCGTAAATATGTTGTATATAGCGTTTTATGTTATCCGTGCCACGGAAACTGTAACCGCTCTCAGCGTCTTGTACAATCGCCGTTAATATGTTATATATAGCGTTCTATGTTATCCGTGCCATTGCCGCTCTTAGCATCATTGTACGATCACCGTCAATATGTTGTTTATAGCGTTCTATGTTAACGGTGCCATGGAAACTGGAATCGCTCTCATTGTCATTGTACAATGACCGTTAATATGTTGTATATAGCGTTCTATGTTATCCGTGCCACGGAAACTGTAACCGCTCTCAGCGTCATTGTACAATCACCGTTAAGAGTTTGTATATAGCGTTTTATGTTAACCGTGCCACGGAAACGGGAACCGCTGTCAGCGTCATTGTACAATCAAAGTTTATATGTTGTATATTAAGTCCTATGTTAACCGTGCTACGGAAACTGGGACCGCTGTCAGCGTCATTGTACAATCACAGTTAATATGTTGTATATTACGTCTTATGTTAACCGTGCCACGGAAACCGGAACCGCTGTCAGCGTCATTGTACACTCACCGTTAATATGTTGTATATAACGTCATATGTTAACCGTGCCACAGAAACGGTAACAGCTGTTAGCGTCATTGTACAATCACAGTTAATATGTTGTATATAGCGTTCTATGTTAAACGGGAACCGCTCTCAGCGTCATTGTACAATCACAGTCAATATGTTGTATATAGCGTTCTATGTAGACCGTGCCACGGAAACGGGAACCGCTGTCAGCGACATTGTACAATCACAGTTAATATGTTGTATATAGCGTTCTATGTTAACCGTGCCACGAAAACGGGAACCGCTCTCAGCGTCATTGTACAATCACAGTCAATATGTTGTATATAGCGTTCTATGTTGACCGTGCCACGGAAACGGGAACCGCTGTCAGCGACATTGTACAATCACCGTTAATATGTTGTATATAACGTCCTATGTTAACCTTGCCACGGAAACGGGAACTGCTGTCAGCTTTGTTGTACAATCACAGTTAATATGTTGTATATAGCGTTCTATGTTGACCGTGCCACGGAAACTGTAACCGCTCTCAGCGTCATTGTACAATCACCGTTAATAGTTTGTATATAGCGTTCTATGTTAACCGTGCCACGGAAACGGGAACCGCTGTCAGCGTCATTGTACAATCAAAGTTTATATGTTGTATATTAAGTCCTATGTTAACCGTGCTACGGAAACTGGAACCGCCGTCAGCGTCATTGTACAAACACAGTTAATATGTTGTATATTACGTCTTATGTTAACCGTGCCATGGAAACGGGAACCGCTGTCAGCGTCATTGTACACTCACCGTTAATATGTTGTATATTACGTCCTATGTTAACCGTGCCACGGAAACGGGAACCGCTGTCAGCGTCATTGTACATTCACCGTCAATATGTTGTATATAACGTCCTATGTTAACCGTGCCACGGAAACGGGAACCGCTGTCAGCGTCATTGTACAATCACAGTCAATATGTTGTATATAGCGTTCTATGTTGACCGTGCCACGGAAACGGAAACCGCTGTCAGCGACATTGTACAATCACCGTTAATATGTTGTTTATAGCGTTATATGTTAACCTTGCCATGGAAACGGGAACCGCTGTCAGCGACATTGTACACCCACCGCCAATATGTTGTATATAACGTCCTATGTTAACCTTGCCACGGAAACGGGAACCGCTGTTAGCGACATTGTACAATCACAGTTAATATGTTGTTTATAGCGTTCTATGTTAACCTTGCCACGGAAACGGGAACCGCTGTCAGCGACATTGTACACTCACCGTCAATATGTTGTATATAGCGTTCTATGTTAACCTTGCCACGGAAACGGGAACCGCTGTCAGCGACATTGTACACTCACCGTCAATATGTTGTATATAGCGTTCTATGTTAACCGTGCCACGGAAACGGGAACCGCTGTCAGCGACATTGTACAATCACCGTTAATATGTTGTATATAGCGTTCTATGTTAACCTTGCCACGGAAACGGGAACCGCTGTCAGCGACATTGTACACTCAACGTCAATATGTTGTATATAGCGTTCTATGTTAACCGTGCCACGGAAACGGGAACCGCTGTCAGCGACATGGTACACTCACCGTCAATATGTTGTATATAGCGTTCTATGTTAACCTTGCCACGGAAACGGGAACCGCTGTCAGCGACATTGTACAATCACCGTTAATATGTTGTATTTAGCGTTCTATGTTAACCTTGCCACGGAAACGGGAACCGCTGTCAGCGACATTGTACACTCACCTTTAATATGTTGTATATAGCGTTCTATGTTAACCGTGCCACGGAAACGGGAACCGCTGTCAGCTTCGTTGTACAATCACAGTCAATATGTTGTATATAGCGTTCTATGTTGACCGTGCCACGGAAACGGAAACCGCTGTCAGCGACATTGTACAATCACCGTTAATATGTTGTTTATAGCGTTCTATGTTAACCGTGCCACGGAAACGGGAACCGCTGTTAGCGTCATTGTACACTTACCGTTTATATGTTGTATATAACGTTTTGTGCACGGAAACGGGAACCGCTGTCAGCGTCATTGTACAATCACAGTTAATATGTTATAGATATCGTTCTATGTTGTTGTTTTATGTTGTTTTTTTTTTCTTTATTTTTTCTCTCTTCAACTTTCATATGATAGCACATTTATTAAACAATTTTTACGGAGTGATACATATAGTAGTGAAGAACATATTCTAACATATACAAATGCAAACAAATAAAGACAAAATTAAACTGGCCATAGTCTATACAAAAGTATGTCATATAAAATTTAGTTTGAACTTGTGAGTGGTTCAGTATAAAAGTTTATCTTTTAAACTAAATTATTTCTTCATAATTAAAATTTAATATTATCAACTGATTATGTTATTTTAATTTGTTTGCTGCTTAATGTAGGGATAAACACATAGATAACATATTGAAAGAGACAGAGAAAAAAAACACATACATAAAAAACCGCCTGAGTATTCCTCCTGTAAGGTAGGTCAAAACATTTTTGATTTTCAATGTGGATGCATATTGGTGTTTTCTTGTCAGTTTCTCAGTCAGTTTTAAGTTGCTTTTTTGACAGGTAATGATATTTTAGGTTTTCTGTATGTTTTAATAGTATTACAATATTTGTATTTATAATACCTTTATATTGAATAAAATTAGTGTTTATATTATACATTTCTGTAAATTCTTGTTCCGTATAAAAACTGCCATTGTCTTTTATTAAGTCATTTAAATATATAATGCCCTTACTGTACCATGTTTTACAAAAGAATGATTCTCTTCCAACTAAAAAATCTTCATTATAAAAAAGTGGTGACCTGATAATGTGACCTGTTGTTGTCGGTTTATCTAGTGTTTGATAATTATATAATGCTTCAAGGACATCTTTCAAGAACAAATTCTTTATTTTGTCTCTTTTTTTACTTAAATATTTGCCACCAAAATTTATTAAAGCTTTCAAATTAAGTTTCTCTTCTATTATATTTTTCCAATTTCCGTCCATTGTTATCAGTTTTCTTATGCAAGATATTTTAAGTGCTGAAAAAAATGCTTTTATGTTAACCATATTTAATCATGCGTCTATATATTGTTTGATTTGTTTTTTATTGTTGCGGGGCCTTTCCATAAAAATTCATAGACAATCATATTTAAATCTTTAATTATATTATCATTTGGATTAAGTAGTGAAATGAATAGCTGGTTTAATATTGGTAGTAATAAAGATTTGATGACAGTTATTTTACAAAGTAGTGACATACATCTGCATGTCCAGAGTTTGATTAGCTTTTTAATTTTTATTATTTTGTCTTAATAGTTTATATCGATAATTTCATTAAGGTCTACATTAAAAATGATACCTAATAATTTGAATTATGTTTTGCCCTAGTTTAGTTTCCATTTTGTTTTGATTGTTTCTGAGCTGTATTTGTTACGATCTATCCATACAACTTGGGTTTTGTCAAAGTTAACTTTAAGACCAGAATATTCAGAAAAATATTGATAATTTATTAAGGGTTTCATTTCAAGACCTTTCTGACCCGTCAAGAATAGCAGAATTATCATCAGCATATTGTGAAAGTTTATATTCTGTTTCCCCATATGGTTATGCCCTTTATATTATTATTATTTCTAATTTTTATTGAAAAAATTTCCGAACATAAGATAAAGATCTCGCCTTGACGACAACCGCGACCTATTTGAAAAATAGATGATAGATGGCCGCCTTGATTAACAGCAAGTGTAGCGTTTTTGTAAAATAAATTCAACCATGATATAATGGAGTTTCCAAATCCAAAATATTTTAAAACTTTATTAATGAAAGACCAACAGATGGAATTGAAGGCTTTTATAAAATCAATAAGTAACAATAACCCAGATTTGTTTTTTTCTTCCGTATTCTGCATTACATCATATAATAATCTCGTATTTTCTCCTAAGTATCGTCCTTCACTAAACCCTGTTTGATCTGAGTGTATTAACTTATCTTAAGTGCTTTTAATGCGATTTGCTATACAGCCTGAGGCGATTTTATATACACAATTTAAAAGTGAAATTGGTCTATCATTTTCAATCTGGAATCTACTTTTATTTTTTTAGGAATGCAAGTTATAATCCCCTTTTTTGAGTAACAGATAATTTTCCTTTATTAAAACCAGCATTTATTAAATGTACAACGAAATGTCCTAATTTACCCCAGAAAACCTTGTAGAAATCAGAATTTCCTGGACTTATCCGATTTATCATTGCTTTAAGCGTAATTTAAGGTGTTCCGTTTGGACCATCGTATTTTTATTTTTTTCCCAAACTACGATGCTCAAAACTATGTTTCGACTTTCACCATCGTGGTTTCGACTTTCGAATTTCACCATCGTGTTTCGACTTTCACAATCGTAGTTTCGACGTTCGACTTTCACCATCGTAGTTTCGACTTTCATCATTGTAGTTTCGACTTTCACCATCGTGGTTTCGACTTTCACCATTGTACATCTATCAATTTCATGATATTTTTATCAATATATGATAACAGTGCATAAATCTCTAGCCATCTAATAGTTTCATGGTAGATTTATCAACATATTATAACAGTGCATTAAATTTTTACCATCTAACAGTTTCATGGTAGATTTATCAATATATGATAACATTTCATTCAACTCTTACTATCTGCAGTTTCATGGCAGTTTAAACAACATCTCATATACGACCCTCCGTCAATCTCAACATAGCAATTATATCTCTACATAATTCCTCATTATAATATTAACAATTACAGACCAATTCTGTATATATTCACTTTGTGAATATCAGAATCAGCATAAAAAAAATTAATTACACATATCAATCAATTCTAACATGTAGTATCTCAATAGTTCATCGTAAACACAATATCAACAGCTCAAAATACGTTCTCAGATTCCTCGGCCTATATTCTAACAACGCTTCTCAATATCGTAGATGTGTATTAAATTACATACATTACCGTCGGCCTGGATATGAGCAATTTATACAACTTGACTTAGATCTGATTTTGTCAAAAATATATATCAGACATTTAAATACAACATAATATAAAATTCACATACCCATATGTCGTTATGTACTGGAGCAGTAACATGCTCAATCTTTCTCGTCACAACTACACCTAAAGATGATTCTGCTAACTGTACATTGCATTCCTAACAGAGTCAGCATTTATAGCAAAATCGTCCACATACCTTAGTGAATTTCTTGTAAATCATAAAACAACAATTATCAAATATCGTACGATGCCGATTTTACGCTATTAGGCCAATGTAAACCTAAATTAGTTTTATGACAAATAAACCCGTTTAATTATTCTAACTTTCTTTATACTTAATGAAATTTGATGAACTAAACTTTAAAATTGATTTATTCTTTGATAAAAGAATGAAAATGTAAAAATATCTTAAAAACGTTGCTCCTATCGATCGATCAATACGTTTTAACAATTCCACGCTACCTGACCTGAATATAGCCTATATTCCTACAATGGACACGTATTAGCTGACACTACTAAATTAGGCCACAACAAGCTAACTATTCTGTTACAAATACCATTCATCAATAATCCAATTTCAATCAGCAAAAAACACGATACAGTAAATCCCACTAAAGTTCTAGAGAACCAATTTAGTTCTTTTTGATGATATCCTCAATCTAGTCGAAAAGATCAAATTTGTACTTCCTGTCATTCTGCGTAGTTTTGGCATAGATGGAACCGTTAAAATACCATCACTGGTCAATATCGTGATGCTTGCGTAATTGTTGAATCAATGTTGCATTTAGCTTTGTGACATCATCGACAAGACGATGCCAATCTGCTTTGAAGGCTTTGCGTTTTTTTTCATTATTTTGACCTTTTCAGTGTTATTGGACAGTTTGACCAAAATTGGACGTTCGTGATTTGTCTTTCCCGGTATGAGGTGAAGGCTACTATTTTGGATTTTTCAAGAGTAAATCTCTTCTTCTGGAGCCTGTCACAAACATCAGTTGTCAGTATCTCCACAATTTCACCTGGACTTTCCTTTATGTTCATGATCTTGAAGTTGTTCTTACGGGAATACTGTTCATTGTAATTGGCCTAAGCTAATGCTTCTTTAGACCTGCTATCTGCTTTTTTATGTGTAGATTTGACATTTGCCATTTGTGTTTTTAGTTGTGTTAAGTCATGTTTAAGCATTTCATTTTCTTTCACAAGATCTTTAACTCCATCTCATCTTTTTTCAAAACCATTTTGATGTCTCCCCTCAAACTTTTAACTTCCTCTGATAATCCCTCTAGATAATGGCAGAGTACAGTTATTTCTTCAACACATGAGTTTGGTGAGACCTCAGTAATTATCCTTTTGAACGGTGGTGGCTTACTACCTGAGGCTGTGTTTGAAGATCCAGATTTCTTCATTTGCTTGGCTGGCTTAATTATATCACTTTTATTTATGATTGTAGTTTATCCTCCAATGTGTTAGCGATTGTGTCAACACTGAAGTCCTTGAAATTTAAAATTTCAAACAAAGAAATTTTGCAGTTATTTTTTCCTTTATTCTTGAAAACCAATCTAAATCTTTAAATAATTTTTTCACTATTCTGTCAATTAATACTTTCGACATCAATGTATCCTAAATATTTTATGATTAACACTAGTAAACATGTTCTATCCACCAAAATGTCAGCAGAGAATAAATCTAAAACATCTCTGCTTGAAACCCCTAAGGCTAAAAACTCTTAGCGACATTGTACAATCACCGTTAATATCTTGTATGTAGTGTTCTATGTTAACCGTGCCACGTAAACTGGAACCGCTCTCAGCACCATTGTACAATCACCGTTAATATGACAGACAGAAATACATTTTATTTGACATATACATGATAGTACAAAGTGATACAATAATGAATTTACAAATAGTATGTCACATATTCAACACACTCTCTCTTAAACACGCACACATACTATCACGCACACACAGGCACACCTGTAAACACTCACGCACACGTATAAACGCTCGCGCACAAAAACTTGCACACAGATGTAATATTATAATTTAATTTGAAGCAATACAAATTGTTCATAGTAGAAAAAAGCGGAGTATGGATCAGAAAATAAGTTATGGAATAATTAAAAAAGTTTACAAGTGGATTACGAAATTCCTAAAGTGTGAAATAGATTGTCTCGTCTGACAGTGGCTAGTCTGATATAAAAACACAAACTGTTCAACTCTTTCTTATTTAAATGTAGTTAATCCTCAATGTCATTATGGACTATTCGGAGACATATCTGACACAATCGTTCATTTCGTGGCACTCTTGTCATAAATCGAGCTGTATTTATGCGTAAATTGTTTGCAGATATACGCATTCGCGTAATGAATTTTCTAAGCTTTGAAGAAACAATGATTGATATACATGCCTCATATTCAAAAGTCGTTTTTAAATGAACATAAAATATATTAAGCACTCTGTTACTGTTTAAATCTGCATACTATTCTTGATGGAAAGTATCTATAGCACGCTGTCTAAAGTTATTTATGAAGGATTATACAACGGACGTTGTTGTTGATTAAGACGTAGTTATATATGTTATCAAATTATTTGAACGTATAACTTTAAACCACTTTTTTTAATATTTGTATGTATCTGTTCATGTAAAGTGGCACCCTACCAAGTTCACCATATATTGAAGCATTGGAAGCATTTGGTCCAACACCAAGACTAATTTTACAGAACTTGAGGTGAACTCTTTTTATTTCCTTCAACTTATAGAACCCCCAAATTGGACAAGCATAGTTTAAAATCGATCCGACAAATGAGTCAAATAGTTGTAGGGAGATGTTCGGAATTATTTCTAGCTGTTTGATATTACGAACAAGTACGTTCATTGCCTTTAGAGCTTTACCTATTAAGCACTGGTTGTTTAATACAAATGAACCAGTATAATTGAACGCAGCCCCCAAGTAGTTGAAATCATTTGTAATTTCTAGAGGCTCGTTATTATAGAACCAACGTTCATCGTGAAAAGTAGCACCCCGTTTGCGAAATACGACTACCTTAGTTTTGGCTTTGTTGACCGCTAGTCCCCAAAGTTGACAGTATTCGTATAGTTTGTTTAAGTTTTGTTGCTATTCTACAGTAGATCTCCCAATAATGACCATGTCGTCGGCAAATAATAAGATTATCAAACAGAGTTCGAATATTTCTATACCACAATCGTTTCCATATTGTAAAAATAACTCCAGATCTTCAAGGAAGAGAGCAAACAATGCTGGAGAATTATTTTGACCTTGTCGTAGACCAACGGAAATATGAAAAAAGTCAGAGAATGTATTATAATGTTTAACACATGATTTTACCACAGTATACATTGACCGAAACATGACGAGAATTTTGCCGTCAAGTCCCATGTTAAAAAGTTTAAACCACAATGCATTGCGATAAACAGAGTCAAACGCTTTTTTAAGATCGATAAAAGCACACGGTAATCTCATTTTATTCTTAATAAAATGTTGAACGAAGTTATGTAAAACAAAAATGGCATCTACCGTGCTACAACCTTAAACGAAAACCAAACTGTGCGTCTGATAAAAACTTGTTCTCTTCGAACCATTTTTCTACTCTACTGGTTAGAAAACTAGTGAAAAGTTTTCCAAAATTACTAAGCAAGGTAATCCCGCGATAATTATTCGGGTAGTTCTTATCTCCCTTTTTATGTATAGGTACAATATATCCCAATGACCATGAGTGCGGAAAGTATCCAGCACTAAATATCATGTTAAACATATCCGTCATGTGTCCACCCAATATGTCAAAAGATTCGATAAAATATTCGTTCAACAGACTATTGCATGGACACGAGGCTTTGTTTCTATTTAAATGTTTGATTGCATATTCCACTTCGTTCAATGTAATGGGTACATTCAGATCATTGAATGTCGGATTGCTAATGTTAAAATAGCTATTTTCATTAAAGTGCTCGACGTCATCGTTTATTGTTGAACGTATGTCATCAAATAAATTGGAAAAATAGTTATGAAAAGCTTGTGTAGTTATATTATTTTTCATAGTTTTATTATTTTTCTTGAAAAAAATCCAGAATTCTTTTGGTTGTCGTTTCTTTAGATATGTTGTATATAGTGTTCTATGTTAACCGTGCCACGGAAACTGGAACCACTCTTAGCGTCATTGTACAATCACCGTTAATATCTTGTATATAGCGTTCTATGTTAACAGTGCCACGGAAAGTAGAACCGCTCTCAGCGCCATTGTACACTCACCGTAAATATGTTGTATATAGCGCTCTATGTTAACCGTGCCATGGAAACTGGAAACGCTTTCAGCGTTATTGTACAATCACCGTTAATATCTTGTATATATCGTTCTATGTTAACGGTGCCATGGAAACTTGAACGGCTCTTAGTGTCATTCTACAATCACCGTTAATATATTGTGTATAGCGTTCTATGTGAACAGTGCCATGGAAACTAGAACCTCTCTCAGCGTCAATGTACAATCACCGTTAATATATTGTATATATCGCTCTATGTTAACTGTGCCATGGAAACTGGAACGGCTCTTAGTGTCATTGTACACTCACCGTTAATATGTTGTATATAGCGCTCTATGTTAACCGTGCCATGGAAACTGGAAACGCTTTCAGCGTTATTGTACAATCACCGTTAATATCTTGTATATATCGTTCTATGTTAACGGTGCCATGGAAACTTGAACGGCTCTTAGTGTCATTCTACAATCACCGTTAATATATTGTGTATAGCGTTCTATGTGAACAGTGCCATGGAAACTAGAACCTCTCTCAGCGTCAATGTACAATCACCGTTAATATATTGTATATATCGCTCTATGTTAACTGTGCCATGGAAACTGGAACGGCTCTTAGTGTCATTGTACACTCACCGTTAATATCTTGTATATAGTGTTCTATGTTAACCGTGCCACGGAAAGTAAAACCGCTCTCAGCGCCATTGTAAAATCACCGTTAATATGTTGTATATAGCGTTCTATGTTAACGGTGCCATGGAAACTGGAAACGCTCTCAGCGTCATTGTACAATCACCGTTAATATGTTGTATATATCTCTCTATGTTAACGGTGCCGTGGAAACTTGAACGGCTCTCAGTATCATTGTACAATCACCGTTAATATATTGTATACAGAGTTCTATGTTAACGGTGCCATGGAAACTGGAACGTCTCTCAGCGTCAATGTACAATCACCGTTAATATATTGTATATATCGTTCTATGTTAACGGTGCCATGGGAACTGGAACTGCTCTCAGTGTCATTATACAATCACCGTTAATATCTTGTATATAGCGTTCTATGTAAACCGTGACCATAAACATAACGAAGACAGACACTTTATCAGTTACACAGTACACTTACATTTTGAATATTGTTTCCCTTTTAGCCCAACTATTCTATGAATACGTGAGCTTTTGTAATAACCCATTTCCAGTCGTCAGCGTCAGTATGTAACAACCGCTCATAATTTAAGCAATTAATGCTGTCTTTTTTCTAGTTGTTATAATTTGCACGATATTGAAAGCCAGCCAACCCTTGCCCCCCCCCCCCCCACCTTTTTTTAATTTTTTTTTACCAACATCCGCTTAATAAGTCGCCCCTAATTTTTTTTAAAATTAATACACATGTTGATTATCCATATACCTTGCACGGTGTTAAGATTCAGCTTCGCTTGTTTTAATTTACACGAGTTATAGCCCTTTTATTAAAATTAGAATTGCATTTCAATCATCTTCTCATTAACTCAAACTATCGTTGTCGGATTCTTTTCAAACGTGTACACAAGGTAACCTGTCACTTGATTTTGCATTGAATTTCAGCGTAGCACTAATTTTTACTTGAGTATTCTCCTTTTCATACACTCATGTAGATATGGTTAACATAAATAGAATGTATTGGTTTTAAGGTTAATCAATCATGATCACTGTTACTAAAAATAAAATAATTTTCTCTTAATTACTTTAGCTTCTTTGAGGATATTTGATAGAATTTTGTGTATTGTTTTCTAAAACGAAATTTAAATTTTGAATTTTGAGGTTAAGCGAGTCAATGTCAATATTATTAAAAACAGAAGAAAAATAGTTTTCGCTCAATATTCTTAGATTCTTATGCATTTGTTTGCTGGTATATTTGTGTATTGTTAAGAATGGGATTGAAGGCTAATACGTCATTTCAAGATGAATTCCAAAATTTATTTATATCCTTTAAACATTTTCGTTCTTTAATCCATTTACAAACATCATTATATATTATCTGACCTGTTATTTGTTTGTATTACCTGTTATGCATTTTACCGCCAGCTAATGCCCCATTTTAACATATTATTTTTCCTTCAAATGTACGTTTAATTACAAATATTGAAAACCTTACGAACGATATATTTTACAGTGCGTTGTACTGCATGGGAATATCATATATTGTACTAGTACGTATTGCGGTGAAAATTATATTATTGGCGTCTCTTCCAATATGATTTTAACCACAATATGTACTCGTACAATATATTTCCATTTTGTATAAAACACTGTAAAATAACCAAGCATATCCTCGTTGCTAAGGATCATGGAATTTTCAACACCACTGGCACCCTTTAGTAACAGCTTAACGTCTCACATACCAAGTCATTTTCCACATTTTCTACATGCAAGGAAATGCATTTCTGAATCACTAAATAAACATCTGTCGCTTTGAAGCACAAAACACAACAAGAACAATAAACAGTATTCTTGGTTTGATTGAGTCTAGCCATAAAATATCTTTATTGTTCAGATATATAAATAAGTTTTTTCCGTCAAGAATCCCCTAGTTGGTAGACACACTGTGTCATCATGCTATACATTAAACACTATATACATATGAAAAGTACACCGGATGTAATGTGGAAAATTAATTAAATCGTTTACTCATGTCACAATGTAGATCAAAGCATGTAGGTTTTGAGATGAACTCATTTTTAAAATAATATAAAAGTAACAATAGTTCAGTAATGTACATGGTTTTCCAGATCAATGTGAGTAATGATAATAATAAAATGAGTTTGTCAGTATTTTATAGCTAATATGAAAAGTAAAGGTTATAAGGAAATTTATTTAAATCGTTAACTTCGCATTGTGAATCAAAGCCTGTTTTGAGAGTAGCCCATTTTTTTCATAGTTCATTACTATACTTTGGCTAATCTCATTATTGATAAAACTATAGGCCTATCCCCTAATAACCTTTTATTGCTTTTTTTTATTCGGAGGTTAACGCGGGCCTACACAGCTACGCCTCTGGATTCTATGACTGTTGAAACGGTTTTCATTGGCTAAGTGTTACCAATCACGACATGAGAAGGGTTTCATCACGTTTGAACTATCGAAAAAAAGAAAAAGAGTCAGAACAGTACACATTGGCATTTTTCTCTTCGATACTGACTTTTTACGAAACGTGGCGAACACAAGAAACTCAACTTGATATCTCCGAAGAAGACAATTTTTTATTTGCCACCAGTGACTTATCAATATTTATCCAAAATGGATTAGTAAATATTACAAATATGAGAAGATCATATACATCAATTTATTGCGTATATAACAATATCACAACCATTGAAAATGTAACAATTCAATTAATAACTGCCAATCTCTAATTAAAAGTCACACAGACAGTCGGCAATTGTCAATATTTGGTACATCCTCGCAGCGGTGACAGCTTTACATCGACTTCTCAATGAGATAATATTGCGGTGATCGTATGGTTACCGCAAGGATTGCTGGACTACTCCACATTGTCACTGCATTGATTAGGTTGCTGTGACAGGACCCAGATCCGACATTCTCAATTGAACAGTAGTGGCCTGCCAAAAGCCGCAGCTTCCATCTCTATTGCCCTTAATACAACACATATATGAAGACATAGACTGAAAGTATGTTTCAAGGTATGTACCAGGTATGAACAAAAACAACAACAACCCCCCCCCCCCCCCACAATAACTGATGACAATAAAACAGTCGGTGCGTCAATACAATTAGGGGCGGGGATGATGATCTAGCAAATAATTTATTACGACCTATTCTCCCCATTAACGTATTTGTTACCAACCGTTCCAAGGCGGTGACTCCCGTAACCTATATCAACTGTGTTTATGCTGCGTCTATAGCTGTGTCCTTAAACGCTGTGGTTAAATATACCATTTTTTTCATTACTTTTTACACTCATGGAAACTGGGTCATAGCTAGAATTCTATTTAGAAGTAAACAATGTAGATCTACAAGAAAAGGAACGCTTACAGTGATTAGCGTCCAGATAGACGTTCTTTGTGTAGTTTATGCTTTTGATTTCTCCATACATTTCTTTTTATGTTCGATGTTAGATAGATATACCGGATCTCTGCATGAAATCATAACCCCTTGGATAAGATTTTTCTCTTCGACATAAAAACGCATGGATATTGATAATGTCAGCAAGACATCTGCACAGGTTCTAATGCCCTAAATTTGAATTTGCAATATCGTTTTTTAAAAACTTTTATTAAATAAAGAGCCAAGACTAGCGCCAGGCTCTTATTATTTCAGTGTATAATACTACGAATAATACTTCTTTTTCTAATATAAAGCATGCATTATATTTTGTGGATGTATATGATTTATGTCAATTATTTTATATTGACAGTCTCTTGTAATTCTAGTTTTGAATGGCTATGTAAGTTGCATATGTAATTGCATGTTTTATTTATATGTTTGTACATAGATGGGACTTCATTAAAGATGAAAAAACCTGTTTGTTATAATATTTGTCACGTAAGCGACAGTGTGCAATAAACTGACTTTTGGATAAAATAAAAAAAATAAATAAATAAAAAAATATATAATGGAATGAAACTTGGTCAGCTATCATATACCGTAAATAATCATCAGATAATCGCTGAAAATTGAGACATTTAATAAACAATCCGTGAAAAGCACCAACATGAAGAATTAATCAATATCGCCATAACGACTGCAATGTTAACATGTTAAACGTATTAAAATATAATAAAATAGAATGGCAACGTGCATACAATCACCATAACAATTATTCTGTGGAAATAGTAGATTTGTTATATAAATTATATCAGCAGTAAAGATTATCATATAAAATTAATATGAATTTTCTCATTGCCAATACAACAGGGAAATATATTTAAACTGACTATGTTTTACTGTCATTTTAATCACCACAGGCAATTACGTTAACATCGGGGCGGTAGTGTAGTGAACCGACTATTGGCCGTTCACGCCAGATGTTGTGGGTTAGATCCCCAGGTCAACCAAATGCTTGTAAAACACACTGAGAAACATTTAAATGAATACATGTACACTAGAATATATTTCATTTTTATTCATGTTTTAAATAAAATGGGAATCAATAGCTCTATAAAAATAGTTAATTAATTTGAAGTTTATCAACTGGTCAGACAAAATCTCTTGTATGACACATGGCCCCTACTATTTTCATCATATTACAGTAGTTCAGAGGTTGGCAATTAATAAAATGTAAGTTTCACTTCTTTCGTTTTGGTCTTTCTATGAATGAAAATATTTCAAATTTTTATTGTTTACTAAAAAATAAAAAACAAAAATCAATGATGGACTTGCGCCTATAAACACTGAGATCATCTGTTTATGCAAAGTTTTGCTTACGTTTAACAGTTACACAATAAGTTACTTGCGTTTGTTTTGTTTGAGTATAAAGCGTCACTTTGTGCCATCGAGGGTCATCAGACTATTTCCTGGGATCCAGGAAGGTTAACCAGTACTCAAGCACACCTGTCGCCACAGGTAAGTGATAACGTTCCCACTTAAGGTAGCAGTGAATGACGAATGCCAATGAAACGCAATGTCGCATATCAATCATCGCGATGCTTGGCGGGGATTTAAACACACGATACCTGGACTGAAAGCTGAGCTAGTTGGAATCGGCTCAATATGTAGCAACTTGTTTTGTAGGCATAGTACCACCACTGGAAAAAGGAAGTGCTTCCGTGGGGTAGTCGCATAATGGCGGTTATAAATAGTCCTTGTTTATTCTTCTTTAAAAATACATTTTCCTTATTTTAATGCTCATCTTTTAATTGAATGGCAATATTGATTATTTTTAACAATTTAAAAGCATTGCCATGTTTGAATTGTGAATTTATAAAAACATAATGCTTGGAATTTATAGTATGAGTACATGATTTCGGAAGTCTACTTTCACTTTGTTAATAGTGTACACACTAAACAGAAAAATCTCTTATATGACACATGACCGATGCTTTTCACATTCATATTTCGGTAGTGTAGAGGTTTGCAAACAGTAAAATGTAAGTTTCACTTCTTTCATTTGGGTCTCTCTATGAATGACAAGCCTTCAAACTTTAATTTTCTGCTAAAGAATAAAGAATAAAAATCAATACTGGGCTTACACCTGTAGCTTCGCAATGTCGATGGAAAAGTTCCATTCTGTATATATATCTATATATTTATATATATATATATATATAAAATCTTTATTAACCTCCAATACTGAAGAGTAACAAAAAACACATGAGAAAATGAAAAAGCAACATACAATTATACAAAACAAAATATACAGTACATTACAATACAATACAATATATCAATAAAGCAACACACATTTTCTCGCCCGAACACACGCACGCACATACACACACGCGCGTGCATTAATCAAAAGCATGTTAATATTACCAGAGGAAAGGCCTCAAATGGGAAAAAAACAGAAGACAAAACGAAATAACGAAACGTATGAAGAGAAAATGGTAATACAAACGAACTTAAAGAATATCAAGGACTCGTCATTCAATCCACCATGCGATGGAAATACCTTACAATAATCTTTAAACATTTTACTTGTAATTCGTCACAGATTAGAAATTGACGTAGGCCAGCGCATAGATGAGTTATTTGGCTTTTCATGTTAAGATTGATAAAGTTGTTAAAAACAATCGACCCAAACTGTGTGTAAATTACCTTCCACAGTGCCTCGCGCAAATCTTCATTGGTTATACATTCAAATACAATGTGTATTGCTGGCGAGTTCACAACTGCACCGCACTTAAAACAATTCTGATAATAAAAATTACGAGAGTACAACATACTTAATAGCTCTGACATTCACCAAAAAGCAATGGATATCTTTTACTCAACATCCACAGTGCTGACGGAGAAAACACATCAGTAGCGGCAATGTATTCAGTAAGTTGAGGATCTTCTAGCATGGCTATTTGACGAACATTATTTTCGTATACGCGGATAGAATGTTTAATTATAGTTTTCCAACAGTATTTTGATGGGAAACTTCCATCCTTTAAGAAATCATCGAATATATGTTGAAGACGATATTTTGCCAATACCCTATAAATATCAGGAAGGAATCCACTTTTACGATATGGCGCATCGTTATATCGGATAAGTCTATTAAGGAATATATTCTTTGCAAGCAAATGACCCTGGAGATTACACAGTTGACCAAAAAATGTCAGTTTACGGTAATCTATCTCTGATTCTACAGACCTACTGCCTATCATGCATAAAGATACGTGAGTCGGCGTATTTGTAGAAATGCCTTGCAAAAATTTAATGCACATTCGATGACAGCGTTCCATATCTAATAACTGTGCGCCATTCATGTAATTCCATAATTCGCAACCATAAAGAGCCTTTGGAAGAACAACAGATTTATAAATATTATATGACGTTAAGGGATGTAAGCCTTGCTTATGGACACCACTACATACAACGCCAAAAAAAAGTTCTTCTTAGTTGATTTGCGGCTTCGTTTATGGCCAACTCTGTATCATAATATCTATGAAATGTAATTCCCAAATGAGTGTATTGGTCACACTCAGCTACATGTTTGGGACTTTATCGCCATGTGCGTTTAATATTTTTAAAATCACGATAGTCTTCGTAAAAAACAACTACTGCGCATTTTTTTGCATTGTAATCATAACGACAGTGACAGGCATATCGGTAACAAATGTTCATCATTTGATCTAGAGCGGACTTCGAAAGGGAGATCAAACACATATCATCTGCGACAGTCGGGCTGGAAATATTTAAATCGAACGAACATAGACCTAAGCCTGAATCATGCAGCTCTTTTATTAGTCCATCAATGAATAATAAATAGAGCATGGGACTTGTTACCCCACCCTGTCGGGTTCCCTGTAGAACTGGGAACCAGTCTGAATAAAACCCCTGAAATTTAACACAGCTCTCTAAATCTGAGTATAGGCTCACGAAAGCTTTGTAAATCTGCATATCTAATTGAAGATCGTACAATTTACTAAACAAACCATCATGCCAAACCCTATCAAATGCTTTCTGTGCATCAAGGTAACATACAAACAGCTTAGAGTCTAACTCCTTACTTAGGCAAATGCATTTCTTTACAGTGTAAGATGTCATAACACAGCCCAATTTTTTTTGAAAACCGCATTGAAGACTGTTGAACTTTAAAGCGTTACCATCAGTATCAATTTTGTTAAGAAGTATATTTTCATACAGTCTAACAAAAACGGAGGATAAGGTAATAGCACGGTAACTGTCGGGGTCATTTCTCGGTTTGTTACCACCTTTAAATAATGTGATAATTACACCCCTTTTCATGCTTCTAGGTATATATGATAATTGTAACATAGCAGTATATAGTTTAGAAAGTAATTTTCTGACAACTATACCACTATATATTAAATGTTAATTAACTACTTTGTCTATTCCTCCGGCTTTGGCCGTTTTCGCTTTACGCAATGCCAGATTGACAGATTCTAAAGACACCTGAGCTACTGATACAGTCGAACAGTTATCAACAAATATCTCAGAATTCACATTTGTCATTTTATTCTCAATGTCTGCTTTAAATTTTGGCTCATAGTTTAATGATCAGATGGAGTGTATAACTGTTTAAAGCAATTACCCCAGTGCATTGTAATTTGTTCTGCATTTCTACAAAAACATTCACTAAATTTCATTTCATTACCTACAGAATTACACGATTTTTGCCGTCGGCTGTTTATAACCTTCCAAAATGTCATACTATCAAGTTCAAGGGATTCGTCAACTTCGCGGTTTAATAACAGTAAATATTCTTCAATAGCACGTCTATGTTCCCTGCGAAAAATTGTTTTTGATTTTTATATGAGATATATGTATCTGAATTAGTATCATGGAGTCTACCATTTGCGACCCAGGCTTCACGACAAACATCAACTTTACGACGGTAATTGATCAATTTTGCTGACCAGGATGGCTTTAAATAATGCCTAAATTTAGCTTTTGGGATATATGTATGTGACGAACTAATTAACGATGATACTAGTATCTCGTATAGAACATCAATTCCATTCGTATCAACATTATCACCTTGTAATAAATACAGCAAATCCACATTTTGTTCTAAAGACAAAGTGTACTGTAGTAGAACCTCGGGAGTCGCTTTTGACCATTTTAGTCTAGGCTCTGTATCAAAACTATTAGTGTTTAACACAATTTGTGGAACACACATACTACAGAACACAGGCCTATGTGTAGACACATTAACAGAGCTATCATCAATAATTTCACAAGCATTGATAAGATCAGTTTGCTCTTGTGAAATAAAAATATGATCTATTAAAGAGCTTTTTGTTCCATCATATGAAACGAATGAGTTACTAGCGCCAGTACACATGTCAAGGGAGTTAACTGATACTAGCGTATGGTTATTAATTAATGTCAGCAATAATAGACTTCTGTCACCAATGTCCTTGGATTGTTTAGAAGAGTTGAGATGTGCATTTACATCTCCCATTAACATAACTCTACCCCTGGTTGAGTAGTAATATAGAAGTTCTGATAATTTATTTACCGATTCCTGAAATCTTTTTAAAGAATGGTTACAACGGGTAAGTAAACTTGTAAGAAATACATAAAACAGTTTTTTGAATATTCAAATTGAACACCTGTTATTCTATCGTCCTCTATTTGAAGGACTGAAACACTGCTAGCGTGTTTAACATTCCATAAGATACCTACCCCACCCTTACGTACGTTGCACACACCGGGGACGCGCAAGTCATAGTCACATACAGCATGACATTTATATTTGCTATCGATACAGTCAAAAAAGTGTAAATCGATCTCTCTAAGCCAGTGCTCAGAGATACCGCAAAAATCAATGCTCTTGGCATTTAATATATCACATAAATATGTGCAGCTGGACATGATTCCAGTTGCATTCCATGTTTAAATGTTCAAATTATCAATCATTAAAAAGTTTCTGAGAGTGGGTACAGATATGGGTTATAGTCCGTAATATCTGATCGTGTGTACCGACTATTATTGTACACTCTTGACGTGCGTTAACTAGGATCATAATTCCTGTCTGATCGCTGGTTACGGCGATATTTCAATTTATTTCTTGTTACCCAAGGCCTGCATGTTACTCTTGGAGGCCAGAAGTTCGGGTCATCTAGCAGAGCGGAATACTCATCATCCTCATCATTTAGCTTAATAATAGCTGACCAGTATCGTAAGTTTCTAGTTATGAAAACCTTGGTCACTTTAAGGCCCCTCTTCCTGACAAATTCAGCAATCTTTGTCTCGGTGATCGACGGCTTGAAGCCCCCAATATAGAAACTTTTTGTCCGATTTCTGATATATGTCGTAAAGTCATCGTCGACATCATCCGTTTCCATGGTCCTATTTTGAGTTTTAGGCGAAGTACTAAATTTCCTATCCGGTTTATGTCTATAATTCGTTAAAGTAGGTATGTACTGTGATTTAGCCGGCCTAGCAGAAACCTCAGCATAGCTATCGGAAATACGCGCCGACAGCTTCTTGTTGCTATCAATGCCCGTAAAGTGGTCCTTTGACATCGGATTATCAGCAGCGCCATGGTCACCACTGCTCACATTTTTACACGACATGTTTTTATTTACCTGGACATCAGCGGTATAGTTAAAACGATTCACATTATCACCGCTATTTAACAAGCCATTAACAACAGTTATGTTTGGACATATATTACCGTCACGTGAAACAATAGGCATGGGACGATGCTGCGAAGCAGTCTCAACGTTGATTTGTTCAATTCTTGATGACGTTTCCAGACAGACGACTGGCTGAATAGGCGTAGACAGAGCTGCATGGGAAATGTCACGTTGCAACATGACGTTTTCATAGGTGAGATAGTCCGAGTCATCATCTGGCAGGTAAGTATCGCCAGTGGGTAATGCTGATTGACTGACAGAAAACGAGCCGTCATAGTTGGCAGTAGCATGCACGCTACTGTGTGAACATTTAGTAACACAATCATCATGTGGAAAAGCGACCGAGAGAGACTCATTTTGGCACACATTTGACTTAATATCATTTCCAGGTTTGGAACCATTTATAGTTTGAGTACCCGATTTAATGTCTTGTCTCGATTTCCTATTTGACACCTTTTCGAGAGAAACTAGTTTTCTGTTTAAATTATTCATAGATAATTCAAATTGTCTTCACATGATTTTACATTGCCTTTTAATACTTTGATTTCATTCTTTAATCTCACAACGCCGGTTAGCTTGTCCGACTCAATCCTTTCAATACACATGTTAATCTGTTCTAAACTGTTTGACACAAAATTACCCAATTCCGCTAAGTCATTCTTCACACTAATAACAGTTTGCTTAAGGACATTGATTTGCTCTGCGAGCCGATTCGTTAGCAGAATATTTTTGCTTTAAATTTAGCATTTCTGCTTTCAGTGTAAAAACCGAATCTTGTAAAATGGCGAGATCCGGGGATGGAATCTTCTGCCTGGCAGGAGTTGAGTGATTCATAACATTCGGATCTTCAGTCGGTACCGAAACTGAGCGAGTGGATTTCCGTTTACTCATGAGCTCTTTCAAGTCGACTGTATTTAGATTTTCACCTTCGATGGCAGAGATCAGAGTGTGAATGTCACGTCCCAGCTTATCTGCCATAAGATCACCTTTCCGGGTTTTAATACGTTTTTTCATTTCAACATCTTTATATGGAAAACCTGGTATACGTTTAACCAGTTCGAACAGATCGACTCGAACGCTATCCAGCTTTACTTCACATTCCCCTTAGGCCCGTTTGACTATTCCAATGAACATTGACGTTGGGAACCCGCAATATAGTGTCTTTAACTGATTCAATTGTTCATCAGTAAGTGCTGACACATGATAATTATAATCACTTTCATAAAGTTCATTTTGCATGGACGATTGCAACAGCACAACCGCATTCTCTCGGTCCATAATAGTGCTGACATCGGCATCCCTTGGCTCTTTTCTATGTACAAAAGGAATTTTGGCCTCAGTATTATCTGATAATATCACTGGTGTTAGTTCAGTATATACGGGTTCATAATCAGTCGAGGATTCCATATCGTATATACATCCAATTAACAATGTTGCTGGACATTACTCTTGACCAACTGTAATTATCTGGCAATTATCGACTGCACAGCGAAATTTCAGTGGCGTCACATCCGATTAACGGTTACTCAAGGCTGTGGTGAGCACCATAACGGTCCATGCCCTGAGGCGATGTAAAGAATACTCCAGCGTGACCCTTGTATTAAAGGTGTGATTTGAACTTTAACTATTTAGACAAAGGAAAATGATGAAAATGTTTGTTAATTCATAGATCTACGATCATATAAGAGTCATTGTTTGAGATATTCAATAAACTTCATTTAGCTCATCATTTTAGTCCATTTCCTAATTTAGAAACCACATAATTAACACATAATTCCAACTTTTTCTGAGAGCCTTAAATACAACGACATGTTTGTTTTCACGCATGCGCATGCACTATACATTATTTCTAAAAGACAAATCTTATTGTAACTTCGTTACTTATTCAATACAAAAAGTAATTATATAGCTTTAGGATTTACATTTGGTTATTATCGGTAACATAACTCAAATATTTGTGATTTCCACATCTATACTGAATGACTTAATTAAGAAAACGTGACAAGGTAGAAATCAAATATGTTCTTTATATCATGTTTAAGTCGCACAGTTATGCGAACTTTAAATTACACTATACCATCGATTAAAAATAAATAATTGAGCCTTTGGTCACTTCGATAGATTAACCATATTGCAAGTTTAGAATTTAAGATCGATATAATAGTTTTCTGGTTTGTAAATCAGTACAAATATACATAAAGTTTGTTTATCGTTATATAATAAAACTAAAGGTGTATATTTGTACATCAAGCATATATTGCAGAAATTCCAGTTGCACTGATTCTATACTTTCATTATAACCATACCCCCATATGTCACAACTGTACAAAAGAACTGTACAGTTTTAATAAAGAGTACATCTGCATACCTGATAATAATGAGTTAATGTGAAACTCTTAAGATACAAAGTAAATATGACGGGTGCACTGACACGTTTACTATCATATCTTATGCATAAAAGATAATGCATTGTTTAAACAAAATGTTTGAGGTGATAAAAAAGATTTTAAGATTGTAATACACATTTTCCTTGAGCTATCGTCACGTGTACGTCGCAGCGAGTGTACACTCTAATATACCCCACCCATAATACGCCGGCACGTGTACGTCGCTGCGAATGCACACTCCGACAGTGTTTGACTTTTGGTTCCACGAATAAGAGCGCTGGGGTATGCCGGCCTCGGATATGTTGTCCGTACATCAGCACTACATGCGGATAACAATGTGAAGGCGATGTGAGATGTGTTTCGTCATAGTCCAGTACGCCCTTTTACACATGACATCAGCCGTATTCGCCAACCATTCTTAGACTATTCTTAGACATAAGTTTGAAAATTCAAACTTCAACCTTAGTTATCTAGTTAACTATGACAGATAGAATAAGTGTGAGAGTTTATTTGACTATATATTCGGTGTACCTACATTCTTCCTAATGTTGGTCTCACAAATGGTCTGTAAGAGTGCTCTTGAGGTCAAGACTAAGAATAGAGTTAAGAATGCCTTGTATCCCCGATACAGCATATAGTTGGGTAGGGTATTTCATCAACATCCTGTCCACTCCATTGACAGCGCCAGACTGACTCCACCGAAATCAACGATATACAGATAGCAGAGATACCTTACACTGGGAATTATCACTGCAGTGACAGTTTGCCAGGCCTGACACCAAGGAGGACCGCTGCAGATTCTATCACCACCACCTAGAACATAACCTCCAAGCAACACAAGTGCCACAACCAGACCAGCACAGCCGCAACGATAATGTCTCAAGATTATTTCGACGCAGTATTCAAACCATCGCAGTTTATCAACACACACCAAAGCTATCATGCCATCCTGGGGACTATTCCGGGGTTTACACCAGGGTTATTTGGTGGATGGACTGTAAATCCCAACAACACACACCAAAGCTATCATGCCATCCTGGGGACTATTCCGGGGGTTTACACCAGGGTTATTTGGTGGAGAGACTGTAAATCCCAACAACACACATCAAAGCTATCATGCCATCCTGGGGACTATTCCGGGGTTTACACCAGGGTTATTTGGTGGAGGGACTGTAAATCCCAACCACACACACCAAAGCTATTATGCCATCCTGGGGACTATTCCGGGGTTTACACCAGGGTTATTTGGTGGAGGGACTGTAAATCCCAACAACACACACCAAAGCTACCATGCCATCCTGGGGACTATTCCGGGATTTACACCAGGGTTATTTGGTGGAGGGACTGTAAATCCCAACAACACACATCAAAGCTATCATGCCATCCTGGGGACTATTCCGGGGGTTTACACCAGGGTTATTTGGTGGAGGGACTGTAAATCCCAACCACACACACCAAAGCTATTATGCCATCCTGGGGACTATTCCGGGGTTTACACCAGGGTTATTTGGTGGAGGGACTGTAAATCCCAACAACACACACCAAAGCTACCATGCCATCCTGGGGACTATTCCGGGATTTACACCAGGGTTATTTGGTGGAGGGACTGTAAATCCCAACAACACACATCAAAGCTATCATGCCATCCTGGGGACTATTCCGGGGGTTTACACCAGGGTTATTTGGTGGAGGGACTGTAAATCCCAACCACACACACCAAAGCTATTATGCCATCCTGGGGACTATTCCGGGGTTTACACCAAGGTTATTTGGTGGAGGGACTGTAAATCCCAACAACACACACCAAAGCTACCATGCCATCCTGGGGACTATTCCGGGATTTACACCAGGGTTATTTGGTGGAGGGACTGTAAATCCCAACAACACACACCAAAGCTATCATGCCATCCTGGGGACTATTCGGGGTTTACACCAGGGTTAATTGGTGGAGGGACTGTAAATCCCAACAACACACACCAAAGCTTCCATGCCATCCTGGGGACTATTCCGGGGTTTCCACCAGGGTTATTTGGTGGATGGACTGTAAATCCCAACAACACACATCAAAGCTATCATGCCATCCTGCGGACTATTTTGGGGTTTACACCAGAGTTATTTTGTGGAGAGACTGTAAATCCCAACAACACACATGAAAGCTATTATGTCATTCTGGGGACTATTCCGGAGTTTACACCAGGGTTATTTGGTGGAGGGACTGTTAATCCCAACCACATACACCAAAGCTATCATGCCCTCCTGGGGACTATTCCGGGGTTTACACCAGGGTTATTTGGTGGATGGACTGTAAATCCCAACAACACACACCAAAGCTATCATGCCATCCTGGGGACTATTCCGGGGTTTACACCAGGGTTATTTGGTGGAGGGACTGTAAATCCCAACAACACACACCAAAGCTATCATGCCATCCTGGGGAATATTCCGGGGTTAAGACCAAGGTTATTTGGTGGATGGACTGTAAATCCCAACAACACACATTAAAGCTATCATGCCATTCTGGGGACTATTCCGGGGTTTACACCAGGGTTATTTAGTGGAGGGACTGTAAATCCCAACAACACACACCAAAGCTATCATGCAATCCTGGGGACTATTCCGGGGTTTACACCAGGGTTATTTGGTGGAGGGACTGTAAATCCCAACAACACACACCAAAGCTATCATGCCATACTGGGGACTATTCCGGGATTTACACCGGGGTTATTTGGTGGAGGGACTGTAAATCCCAACAACACACACCAAAGCTACCATGCCATCCTGGGGACTATTCCGGGATTTACACCAGGGTTAATTGGTGGAGGGACTGTAAATCCCAACAACAAACACCAAAGCTATCATGCCATCCTGGGGACTATTCTTGGGTTTACACCAGGGTTAATTGGTGGAGGGACTGTCAATCCCAACAACACACACCAAAGCTATCATGCCATCCTTGGGATTATTCCGGGGTATACACCAGGGTTATTTTGTGGAGGGACTGTAAATCCCAACAACAACACATACACACTTGACAGAATTGTATAAACCTTTCTCTATACATTTCCATGTGTGAATAGGACCTAATAGTCTATAAGTCAAGTATAACACGAGATGACGTTATCTGGTCGAATTTACAAAATGTTGTTTAACAATAGGCCAGCCCTTTTGAGGGATGTTTTATAACTAAACAGTACGACGATGTTTTTGTATATTTGGCATAACATAACAAATCCTACATGCTGATTCGAACAAATGCAAGTTTACGGATTAGGCGGACTTACGTACTGTTTGAACAAAGCCGGATGTATGAATATGAGATAGGTAAAATTACTATGTATATAATCTACTAGTATACCCCAGTATGTAGGTCTATGCAATTGCAAAACACTTTAATCTGATTTCTGTTTTGGGAGAGGCATAACTATTGTAAATTGTTGGATGCATCATATTTCACATATTTGTGGTCATATCTAACAGAAAATGTAACACATATGTTTCTTTCATCAGTTTTTATTCTTAAAATGGTCACGACTCTAGTAATTAATGTTTCTGTTTACTATAATAACAATATTCCAATTACGAAAATCAGATTTTGGCCGGTGCGTGAGCACTGGTTATAGCCGTTATTTTGAAGTCGCCCATCGCTTTTACTAAAAACCTAACAACTCAGCTGAGAGGAATTCAATCTACTCAGCCGATTAAAAAAGTAGTTCTATCGAATATGTTTGAAAATTGAATTGAATTTAAGCGTATTTAGCTATAAATCAATTGAATCATAGATTAAATGATAAACCTCGTCAATTAATTTATATAAGCTCACAGCAATAATTTTTAAAAACATTTTTTTCCCGCAAATATGTTGGTTATTTCGTAGTCCTGATCCCAGTCCTGATATCTCCCATGCCTGTCCAACAATTCATAGCTACTCAACGCTTACCAAACTGTGACTTCATTTAACTGACCAATCAAAGTGCTCAGATCCCATTCCTAGTTTACGGACCCAATCGGGAGAGCTGGGTCCGCTCTACAGACTAGTTATTTGGGGTGTAATGAAGCAAAACAGTCAAATTCAAGGTAAACTTTAAAAATATTCTTATTATTATATGAAGCACTGGGAAACAATTGGTGAGCATGATTATGGACGCCTATGGGTCCTTTATAAAACTTGTAAATTGCATGCCCCTTGGTCTCACAGTTTGGCCCTGGTGGTAGGACCTACTTGACTAAATCTTTATAAGAGAAAATGACAAAAACTGTTATATTTAATGACTGAATAGACTTCGGAGTATCTGAATGTTTTTGGTGTGATTTGTTGTTGCTGTCATGACGGTTAATACCTATGTGAATTTCATTGTCTCGACCCCATTAGGTCTTAGAGGCGGGGCCAAAACAGTCAAATTGAAGGTAAATTTAAAAAATCTTCTTATTATTATAGGAAGCACTCAGAAACGAATTGTGAGCATGATTATGCGGGACGCCTATGGGTCCTTTATAAAAATTGTGAATTTCCTGCCCCTGGGTCTCACGGTTTGGCCATTGGGGTGGGGCCAACTTTACTAAATATATATAAGAGAAAATGACAAAAACCGTCATTTCATATGACTGAATACTCATTTGAATGGATTTTGGTGTGATTTGTTGTTGCTTACATGACGATTTGTTGTTGCTTACGTGACCCCACCCCCTAACCTTGGGCCAGGGCCGAAACAGTCAAATTCAAGGTAGACTTTAAAAATCTGATTTTTATTATTATAGGATGCACTGGAAAACAAACTGTAAGCATAACTAATGAGGCCTATGAATCTGTCATAAAAGTTGTGAATTTCATGCCCCTGGATCTCACGGTTTGACCCTTAGGATTGGTACTACTTTACTAAATCTATATAAGAGAATATGATGTGATTTGTTGATGCAGATATGACATTCGAAATCAATGTTTGAATTTTTGCCGCTTCCCGAATCACAGAAGTTGGAAAACAGATTCATATAGCTTTATGTCATCAATGATAATCAGGTGACCGTTAAGGCCTATGGAGCTATTGTAAGTTCCACTGGCCAAAGACCAGTAGGCCTTGTGCGGTGCGGCGTTGTCCGTCGTCTGTCGTAGGTAAGCAACACTTTCTCTGATACCACAAGGCCTGTTAAATTCAAACTTAATATGGATGTTTCTCATGAATAGGATGAAAATATGTATGTAGTAATGGTCACCAACTATAGTTATATTTGATTTGTTCAAATGGTGTCCCTAGGGTTAAAAATGACCCCGCCCGGGGGCTCAATTAGGGGAGACGTGATTATAAGTCACTTTAATAAAAAAAATCAAATGGAACTGATATTGCCTATATTTTCACAGAAGCATTGTTTTGTCAAGAAGATTCGGATTTGTTAAAATGACTGGATTCCAATGTCTGAAGGGGTTAGGAGGGTCCCCAAAAGGGTAAAAATTGGGAATTTCAAAAATCTTTCTCTTAAAAATCAGTCAGTCAAATTTGGTTATATTTGGCATAAATTATCACTATGATTAGGGGTTTAAATCAAGATAAGAATCAAGGAGCTAGTATTTATAATGGCTCTGTGACGGAACTTGGAGTTTTACATTAGGATACAATGGGAAAAGGGAAAATTCTCATTTTTTCACCAATTTGTGCAAAAATATTATTCAGTTTGAGTTCTGAAGCATCATGTAGGATTAAATATCCTTAAGGGGCCAGGTGGGGTCACAAAAGGCTTAAATTTGAAATTTTTCAACAATCTTTTTCTTTACAACCGGTCGGTCAAATTAGTTTATAATTGATACAAATTATCTCTATGAATAGGGGTTTGAAGTTTGTACAAATCAAAGGGTAAGTATTTATGGGGGCCCTGTTAGGGGACTTTGAGTGTTACATAGGAAGTCTATGGGAAAACGGAAAATTCACATTTTTTTTCATCCATTTGTTCAGAATTATTATTCAGTTTGAGTTCTGAAAATTCTTCTAGTTAAAGCAAATAATATGTAGTGCAATAAGCAGGATTTAATTTCCATAAGGGGCCAGGTGGGGGTCTTAAAAGGAATAAAATTGAATATTTGCAAAAAACTTCTTCCCAACAACTGGTCAGTCAAATCAGTTTATATTTTATATAAAATTATACCTATGGGTAGGGGGTTTGAAGTTAATACAAATCAAGGCTGGAATGGCATTTTTGCAAAACAATTTTGAATTTGAGATTTAAACTATTGTGTGAAATTAGCAAATAATTGTTGTTACATAAAGAGGATTGAAATTCCCTAAGAAGCCGGAGGGACCCAAAAAGGGTTAATATTTTGAAATTTCGAAAACTGATTAGTCGAATCTGTTACATAAAACAATAACCACTATTTACAAGTAGAGTGTCCACAGACCCTCTTGGGCCTCTTGTTTATTGTAAATTTCAAAAATCTCCGACAACAGTACATGGTCAAGATGGTTGGGGTGTAGCATCATCTCATGATATGTCCTCTGTGGTCAGTTTTTGAATGCATTGTGACAAAACTTTCACTGTAGTAGATATATCACAATCTGAAATGATGTCATTACTGTAGACTGAAGGTGTTAGACAAAAAGAGTGTGTGTGCCTAGAAAACAAATTGTTCAACCATTTGTTGTTACTGTATTGTGAGAAATAAATTCAATAATTACGTAAAAAAAGGCAAACCATAAAAACACTCTTCCTTATTATACTTTCTTCGTGAACCTTCAATAAATATTTTCCTATTAAAAACATGCACCGGCCACCAGTTCTTCAAGTACTTTGATTACTGATGGTTCTATCACGTTTTCATAGATTTAAAGATTTGCTGGAAGCGTGATCTCGGGCTGTATTTGATTTTAACATTACCATGTGTCCATTTAAAGAAATATCAATTTTAATGTTTTAAAAATATCAGGAAACACACATTGTAGCCCGAATTGATACATATACTGGGATTTGTCTTTTTTATCATTCCGATGAAAAATGAATTAAAACACATTTTATACTTTTTGTCAAAGATGACTTCTAAATAGATGTGCGAAATAAAATGACCTTAAATTAGTAACCAGAGTTATGCCCCTTTCTAATTAAGGTTCTACACACATACTGGACAATTAAACATATACAAATATAGCCTCTTGTACACATTAAACCTTCCTTTAATATTTGATATAATGTTATTGAACTTGTTTTGTAAATTGCCAAATTTCCTTCACTTCAATTTTCACGACATTTGCGCAAAACAACCCACTTTGAAACGCGAACCAAAGTTACGAAGAAGCAACAATTATTGGCTCCCTAGGCTGAAATACAAACATATTTTGAAATAAGTCACTATGTCATTAATGTAGATCATTAATCATCCAGTATCTAAGTATATTAAATATTAATATACCCTGCCATTAAATGGAGTGATATATCACTGCCCGTGGGGACACATCTAAAAAAGATATAAAATATAATGTTTAACGTTGAGGGCAGATTTGCATCAACGCTAAAACACGTATAAGTGGAAGTCTTATTAACTAATGTTAAACACAAATGATTTGAATGCTAACCTGGATCAATCGTCCTTGTACTAAGGACTTCATAAGGAGGTTGATGTTAATTACCTGTCCTGTATGAGCGACAGTTGTACATGCTCCCTTGCTTGTCGGCGATGAGTTGGAGAAGTGTCGCTCCAAGTTGCTCTATAGTCTGCCGGGGTTTAACTTGTCGATATGTTCAATCTACAATAGTAACGATATTGAAGATGGGTTGGAGAAGTGACGCTCCCAGTTGCTCTATAGTCTGCTTGGGTTTAACTTGTCGATATGTCAAATCTATAACAGTAACGATATTGAAGATGAGTTGGAGAAGTGCCGCTCCCAGTTGCTCTATAGTCTGCTTGGGTTTAACTTGTCGATATGTCAAATCTATAATAGTAACGATATTGAAGATGAGTAGGAGAAGTGCCGCTCTCAGTTGCTCTATAGTCTGCTGGGGTTTAACTTGTCGATATGTCAAATCTATAACAGTAACGATGTTGAAGATGAGTTGGAGAAGTGTCGCTCCCAGTTGCTCTATAGTCTGCCGGGGTTTAACTTGTCGATATGTCAAATCTACAACAGTAACGATATTGAAGATGAGTTGGAGAAGTGTCGCTCCAAGTTGCTCTATAGTCTGCAGGGGTTTAACTTGTCGATATGTCCAATCTACAACAGTAACGATATTGAAGATGAGTTAAAGAAATGCCGCTCCCAGTTGCTCTCTAGTCTGCTGGGGTTTAAACTGTAAACGTGTCCTACTCTTGCTCAATTGGAGCCGATCTAGTGACATCGCTGGCAATGGGAGGACAGTGTGCAAGAACTGTTGTGTTACGCGACCAGTGTGGGGCAATTGCGTCCTGTTGGATGGAATATCGTACCACAAATAAAAATAAGAACAGTGGTACGATCAATGCCACCACGGTGCCCATCACGGTACCCATCACGGTGCCTTAGCTGCATAGCCGCAAATGGGGATCATACCTGACATTGTTAACATCTGTACTTTTGATCTGAGAGTGTGTGACTGTTTATGTGTTTACACGGATTTATTTGTCGTAACATTTGATGTGTGTTATGAAAGTTGATGAATAAAATGTTACTCTAAGCATACCTACTTTTATCTGTCACCAGCCTTTAACAGTTTTCGAAACATTACCATTTAAAACAGAGTTGAAAGGTTTAGAAGTTGTATTCCAAACTTTATTTTAGATTACTGAATCAATAGTATATTCTCACTGAATATATATCAAAATTTGTTAAAAATGAGCAGTAAAAGATATTATGCGGGTAAATCATATACTTTTTGATATTTATTATGAAACGTACAATATTATGTTGAAGAGAACCTATTATATACTATATCTTTGTAAATTTTCCTAATGCTTATATCTGTCATGTACAAGAATATTGTCAATGGTATGTATGATGTATAATGATGAGAAACTGTACAGTTTAATTAAAAAAAATATGTCTATATATATACATGTCGTGATAAGTGGTGACTGAGACAATCAATTAACATCTCTCACTCAGAGTGGTGTTAATCCCCTACCAGCTGATCACATAATCGTTCTGCTGATAAAATTCTTAGTACAGTTAAGGACGAAAACTCCAGATTAGCTTTCAAATACTTGTGTTGAACATTTAAAAGTTTAAATTCTTTAATACGTAATATAATCAATGTCATATGGTTAAATTTTTACTAAAAAGGTGGAAATCTTATTTAAATAGTTTTATTGCCAGACAAATATATATTACTTTACGTATTTTGTATATAAGTCAGTACTATCATGAACCAATAGGGAGTGGTTACAAGTTTTCTCAACATCATACTGCCATTAGTTTATTCCACGGAAATGAGCATGCATCTAGTATATATAAATTGTGTTAATTATTATTGTTTTATATGTATGTGACGCACAACACCAGTAGAGTACCTTTTCTCTTTATTAAACCATACAAACACGTCATATTTCTAATATCAAACGCAATTACACAACCCACGCTAGTGTTGCTTCCGGAGTAAGTAAAGTTTTGGAGATATGTTTCATCATGATGTTTCTAGGGAAATCCTGGTCGTATACTTGTTAACATATTATCAATAGTCTGTATTATATAAAAAGTTTCAACCAATATTCAGTTTCATATTTCCACAGGGAAAGATTAGTTTCACATTCTATGATTTTTTTATCATGTGACCAAAAATGTTGTTACATATGTGACATGTTATGTCATATGTGACCATCATTATTTCTATATTGTTAGGTTTCAAAATTGTGAAAAGTTTTTTTCACTTGTATTACAATTATTTCATATTTTTGACCATATTCATATTTTTGACCATTGTCTCAGTTGTGACGAATTTCCCCTTTTTGACCATTGACACAGTTGTGACCATTGTCACATTTGAGGCCCTACAGTCATTATATCGCCATTTGAACACAAACGATCGTATTTCACAAAACCTTCAAAGTATCAGGCATCTTCAACATGACCGCCAACATGTTCACAATAACTATCAACTTTGTTTTATAGAAACCAAAGCCTAATATATTTTCAGTCTACCAGATCGTTTCATCTTCCGTGAGAAATGTTATTTTAAGATAAGAATATATCGTTAAATGGAAATAAAAAAAGTGTTGAATTACATAAAGATTGCCCCTTGGTGAAACATTTATTACGAGCCGATACTACTACTACCACTACTACTACTTCTACTTATACTACTATTAATACTATTACTTCTACTACTATTACTGTTACTGCTACTGTTACTACTTCTACTACTACTACAACTTCTACTACCACTACTACTACTACTAATAATAATAATCGCAATGATATTGATGATAATAATAAAATCTTCTGAGGATAACATAAACTGGAAACACTTACCGTTATTTTTTTCTTGTTCTATTTAACGCGAGTACGTCACAGGTGTACACATATGAGTTTTGCACTGAAAATAAAGGACATTAAGATTTACCATTAAATAAAAGAAATTCAACGAGAAATGTGAGACTGGCTGTATAATAAAGAAGGATGCGTATGATGATGAATACAGTAATTTATGCAAAATATGTATCTTTGTATCTATCAAAACTTCACAGTTGAGTGTATGCACATTCTTATATTTTCATTAACATGTCCTTGTCTGAATGTCTAAGATGGATGGTTGGATGCATGCATTGTACTAGCATCTAGAAATTTCTTAATAAACTGATACAATAAAGAAATGACGGGTGAATTTCAGAGCCACATTATCAAAATATTGTTAGCGATATTGACAGTTTTAGAATATTCATTTAAAAGTGTTTAAGATTTAGTCAATAAGGTCATGCGTGGACAAGATTTTATATTCCTCAAATGCAAAGGGTCACAATTGATTCAAAACTAATCGGATAGAATAAGACAACTATACCTCACACATATCTTTCCCAGCATTTTTTTACTACATCAAACCACAGATGTTGGTGGAGATTTACGCACGAGAGTTTTAATTTCTATTATGTAAATGGTTGTATCTCATTCGAAAAATAATCGAACAGGAACACAAAATGAATCTAAAACTGATTCTTCCCAGCAAGTTTCGGTTAAATAAGAAATTTTATGACAGACGAATAGGTGGACTTACCATAAGTTATAAAAAACAATATATTTTCCAAAACATAATGGTGTCAAACAAAAGAAAAAATATAAAAAAGACACAACAATAAGTGTCCGACTGAAACTCCAACGTCTAGTTCAATAAAGAAATGTACTACAGAAAGTTATTATTTGCAAATTTTGATAAAAAATACACATTCAGGTCAGTTTACAAGATCTCGAATTTTACTTCATGCAGAAACGGTGCGTACTATTTGATTTACGTTTATCCAATCAAATGGCGATAACTATATTTGCAAAAAAGCGCACAATAGCTGTAAAGGTTGTCTTTCCTCCATAACTTACTATGTGACTACATGCAGCAGCTGCAGGTCTTTATTACATTTGGTGTGGTTTGTATATAGGGATTCTTTATAAATCTGTACTGGTATGGGTATGGTATATACATATGTAAAGGATACTTGTTTGTTTTGATGTAAGATCGAATCATATTCTCACGAGTGGCTTGATATACTTTTTTTTAATTAATATGCATACAAAAAAGTATTTTTTTTGTTCATAATATCAATGTTAGAAACAGTGAATTACCATAAATAATCTATTGAGAAATCTGTATGATTCATAAAAAAACATAAAATAACTAAGCTTCGTGCATAAAATGCATAGAAAATTTGACAAGAAATGCATAAGATAGTAATACGCAACCTTGTGATCACATCTGAAAATGTTTTGACAATGATATGTAAGTATAAGCAGTTAGTTTAAAAAGAGATTTGATTCACTCGACATGTGGCTCTAAAACGCAACCCCATGCAACTTCAAGCGATACTTAAACCTGTGTACAAGTTGGTAATGAATCGGGAAATGTTTCAACGAATTTATTGTGCGGACAATGGTTAAGTATGAATATGAAATAATACGTTTTGTGATATTATATTAGACTATTGATTAAAAGCGATTTTGTCACCTTCTTGAAGACAAATTATTTTAACATCTTAAATAATAATATGAAAATATTTTTTGTTAACCTCCGATCATCCATTGCTATATATTTTCCCTAAACCGTAAAACATTTAGTTTACCCAAATATAAGATGTAAACTAAATGTTTTACGTTTGTTCTTGAAGAATGATGATTTGCAAGGAAATTCAATATTTGTTGGAGATTGAAACTTCTTTGAATTATATAATATGACTGAAAATAGACCTTTTTAAACAGATAATTGGGCTTGAAAAAGAGTAGTTCAAAATTTTGTTTTTCAATGTTCACATTTAGATGGTCTTGTAGATTTTTTTATATACAACTTTGTCCATCATCTCGGAGATTATTTTTTATTTAAAATATAACATTTACCTTGAATATCGAACTGTCTTTAAAATATAACATTTACCTTGTAGCTTGAAGTTTCTTTGAAATATAACATTTAACTTGTAGTTTGAACTGTCTTTGAAATATAACATTTACTTTGGAGATTGAACTTTTTTTGAAATATAACATATACCTTGTAAATTGAACTGTCTTTGAAATATAACATTTACCTTGTAGCTTGAACTGTCTTTGAAATATAACATTTAACTTGTAGTTTGAACTGTCTTTGAAATATAACATTTACTTTGGAGATTGAACTTTTTTTGAAATATAACATATACCTTGTAAATTGAACTGTCTTTGAAATATAACATTTACCTTGTAGCTTGAACTGTCTTTGAAATATAGCATTTACCTTGGAGATTGAAAATTTATTTGAAATATAACATTTTCCTTGGAGATTGATCTGTCTTTGAAAAACAACATTTACCTTGGATATTGATCTGTCTTTGTAATACAACATTTACCTTGGAGAGTGAACTATCTTTGAAATATAACATTTACCTTGAAGATTGAACCTTCTTGAAAATATATGCAAATATCTCCAATATGGAGATTGAACCGTGAAACATTATTTTGCAGTTAATCATTCTAAATAAAAGTTAGTTAAAATAAAATATTATCCCGTCTTATGTATTATGCAGTACCAATACAACAAACAACCGTTTGTAATGGTATTCTCTCTACTTAATCACTTTCCATCAGTATGCTTACATAAGGTTTCGAGCTACATCTGACACACACTTTATTATTTTATATTTCGTACTAAACCATTTTTTGCTAAGGTTTCGTTATTTTATTTAACTTAAGATTACTCTCCATTTGACGTCCGTGCAATAAATTCGTTGAAACATTATTGGTGCATGGGGTTGCGTTTTTGATCCACACATCGGAGTGAATCATATTTCTGTTTAAGTAACATAACTATGTCCTTTCCAAATGTGTTCACAAGGCTACTAGTTACTACCCTGTAGGTCTTGTCAAATCTACTATGTTTTAACGCATGTAGCTCTCACACACATAAATGAATATCATACATACTCTAGTAAAGATAATGCCTATATACACATCACATCAAACACATTAAAGACCTGTAGGGACTATAGGTTGTCTATTATGGAGGAAAGACCACCTGTACAGCTATTACGCGTTTTTGTTGCAAATATAGTTGTTGCCCTTTGATTGGTATATTTCTCTTGACACATCAAGCAATATGAACCGTTTCTGAATAAATGTGTTGCGGATTGAATATCCCGAATCTTTCAATAGCTAATCAAAATAAATTATAAAACATATCTATACAGTTTAAACTGTATAATTTTTAAATATATTTTACTTTTAACATATTTAATACATGGGAAATACTAATACTTTGTATTTAACCATCACATAACGTTAGTTCATTGACAATGTAGCTGTTATAAATAACTCAGCAACATAACTCCATTTATAACTCTGCAAAACATAACGCCACATCTAACATTTTATGTTAATACATTAATAGTATTATTCCACCTTAAACACTGCATATCGCAAGTCAACAATAAACCCCACCACTAAAACTAAATATCAATTAGTCAACAACATTATTCTAACTTTTAAACTTATTGTCAATAAACTAACACCATCTCATTCGCTCTTACACTACAGGTGCCCGATTCATTAACATAAGGAGGTTTACGAAAAGGTCCACTTTTAGTGCTCCAGTTACATTACCAAACGCCTTACTAAACTAATACTTCAAACATTTGGGTTCAAACGATACGTTTTTAATGAAATGTACGTGTCTTCGGTTTTCATACAGAAATCATAGACTTACAAAGTTAGTAAATTCATAATTCAGCATCATCTCTCTCAATCTTACCTTATATACCTATAATCTAATATAATACGTTTAATCGTACACGACATCAACAGCATTACCATTTACACAACATTTAAACAATATATATACACGATTTCACCCGTACGCAAAATATCCAAAGTTGAACATCAGATTGCTTCAATGTTACGTTACATATCAGTAACCAAACTTTATTCCTCTTACTTTCACACTGCATAATCATAATTCAATATGACCAAACGTAACCGTATTTTAACATAACGTTTTCAATCGCATACAACATATCCATAAACCAATATTTCTCTCAACAAACCGTCCCTCACATCCATATTTCAACACATTTTTTTCTGAATCTGACACAAAAAAATATCCATAACTTAACACCAATCCCTTTATATAAGATGACCAGTCTATAACTCAACACACTTTCTCTCATTCTTACACTAAATATTCGTAATTAAACACACTTTCTTCCATTCTTATACTGTATATTCGTTATTTAACACACTTCCTCTCATTCTAACACTACACATGTGTTATTAAACACATTTTCTCTCATTCTGACACTTTTATTCGGACTGTAACGCACTTTCACAAACTCTTACACTGCATATTCGTGATTAAACACACTTTCTCTTAACCTTACACTAAATATTCGTTATTATACACACTTTCTCTAATAATTACATTGCGTATTCATAATATAAAACACTTTCTCTAATTATTACACTGCATATTCGTAATTTAACACACTTTCTCTTAACCTTACACTAAATATTCGTTATTATACACACTTTCTCTAATTATTGCATTGCGTATTCATAATATAACACTCTTTCTCTTATTCTTACACTGCATATTCGTGATTTAACACTTTCTCTCTCATCCTTACACTAAATATTAGTTATTTAACAAATTTTCTTTTATTATCACACCACACATTTGTTATTAAACACACTTTCTCTCATTCTGCATATTCGTAATTTTACACACTTTCTCTTATCCTTACACTGCATAATTGTAATTTTACACACTTTCTCTTACCCTTTCACTGCATATTCGAAATTAAACACGACCTTTGTAAACAAATATTACTGAAAGAACTAATTTCTTCAAGTTTCATGTGTGTCTTTCAGACTATGAACAATTGTCATTTCGTGGATAACAAATTCATAGGTGAAACCACTTTATCATGGGTATTTGATCTGCCACCAAAACGTCCCGATAGCATTTTGAGACTGTCTATCCCTTCGAATTACGAAACTATTTTTGGAAGGCGAGCGTAGCGATGCCTTCTATAGGGATGACGCGGTCCATAATATAACTGTGTTCTATAACTTTGTTAAACTGTTGACGGCAATTCTTCCGACCGATAAAATAGTTCCAAAAGTTTCAAAATGCAGTTACCATAACAGAGGACATAGAAATCCAATTTGTATTGCGGTATTTGTTCTATCAAACAGAGAGCAAAACTTTTCAAATATGTGGTAATCAAACCGTACAGTATCAACTAAAATGACATGAATTTCAAACGACTATTGCGCATTAATATAGCAACGGTAAAAATAGTTCCCCCTCCTTCAGCGTCCCAAGTGACGATCAATATATTTTGGCCGCAATTTTATTAATTTTATTTTTTTTGTAAAATACAGGGAAAAATTGAAATTGTGGTCTCAATACCACGGTTTCAGATTGACGTTCGATTGGGAATTGTTTATATTAATAAAAGAAAGGCTGTGATACTTTATTAAGGTAGTATACTTGCTTTGTTTATTCAAAATATCGATTTGAACTCCCGCAAAGACAAATGTTTGTTTTTTCCGTGTTCCGTTTTTGTTGACGTTTCCGCTTTTATACGAATTTTTTTTTTCTTTATGCCTGCCACACTTAAAGTAGTATCTATAACGACGAAAACATACAGAATATTAGATATTTTAACACCACTTGTTCGATTTTTTGCGGTGGTATTGAATATATGGAGGTCGTCTCAGAAGTTGAGGGAGGCAACAAGTGTTATACTAATATGTTTTTGTTCATTTCTTTCTATCTAGTTGGCAACCAAGTTGTATAACTTTCCCATGGGCTAAACAGTATCTAGAAATAGCGGGTTCCTCAAATGTTCAAAAATAAACAACTTAGGAAATAGTCTGGTACTCTATCCCTTAAAGGAAGAAACAGTGTTATCGCCCCTTGATCATGATGACGCCAATTTGAAACACATATTTCTATAAATAATTCAAGAAATATCCATTTATGTATACTATCAGCACTTGTTTTTGGTAATTTTATAGATATTTCATACATTTACAATAATTGAAACTGAATGTATGTAAATGGTTTTCTGTAAAAGTGCAACTGTTGATCATATTTTCTGTGTGTATGATCGAGTATATGGTGAAAAAGTGGATGGGGTAAGGTATTGGTTTTAAGATTAATAGTATCATTTTCTAAATCAAGTCAACATAACTATGATCATGTGTTTAATAGGTCATTCATGAATGTGTTGGTTTATTATATCAAAAAGGCAAACAATAAAAAAATAATCAAAACTGTATACAGTTATGTCATCAACTCAAAATTAAAAAAATACCCATATATTGAATTAAAAAAATATTAAAACAATATTCTTTTATCTGTCTTTAGATCTATATGAGCTCATTGATAAATCCGTATATTACAGTCTGACAAGAAATTAAAGAAAAACGACATGACGGGCAAACCTGTGAATGAGTGAGCATTTCTTCAGGCCATTAAGGCCTTTGACTTGGATATTAAATTAAATGTCTCACCTAAAAACTATCTCCCTTGCATGACGGTAGCATGTTTCTTACGACCAAAACATTAGAGCTGTGTAAATCGGTTGGTCTTTATTTTGTTGAAAATGCATAACATTTTCATATATTTTTGTAGAAATGTGTTCGTCGAAGTTTAGATAACATTGGGAACTGTTTAGTGAAGCTATAACAGTTTAAAGATGCGTAGTGATACACTGAAACGAATGGAATACTTGTCAACAATTAATGGTTGTCATCTTTAGAAATAGTAACCGGGCCAACCCTATGTTTTTTCTGCATAGTTAGACCAGCAGAGGGCTATCTATGGAAGCAAGACACTTTTAGAACCATTAATTATGTGTTTGGTTTTCCAGAAATATAGTTCTCTATATGTAGAACAGTGCAAAATTGTTGTGTGAGACGTGAAATCTGCTTAAGCCGGTGCCAGAAAAGCGTAAGGCTTTTTTATCTTCATACTGGTTGCGTTTATTGATAGCCATAATGAAATGGTTTGTTTTTATTATTTCTGATTTGTTTGTAAATAGAATATCGTTCAAACCTGAGCTAGGGAGCACGTCTGGCGATGCATGTCACCCCCACCACCTCCTCGAACATACTCGATAAAGCAGGGCCTTCTGTTTATTTTTCTTTGACGTGTTCTATGTTGTCAAAGGATGAGTTTATCAGATAACATTAATTGTTGAAGGCGATTTGATATCTAATATCATTTGAAAATGTTTAAACCAGCTTTTACAATTAATTCGTGTCTAAAAATAAATCACCAATGAGTTTACCCAAGGCGCTAAGCTGACATTAAAATCCGTTAACGCCATTACTTGAAAAGACAAAATTGCAAAGACTTGATCTTTACCTCGACGGATGTTCAAAGTTACTAGCTAAATGTCCCCGGGGAGCAACTTAATATAGACTTTAATTTAGAACACGCAGCTATTACGTTTTAATTGCTTTAAAATTAAAGTCTAAAATGCTCTATTTGTATCCCTTTAAGGTATCATTAGCAGAACGACGCGATATTGTGCTCATCGAATTTTCAGTTTAACATTTTTAATCAAATAATGGGAAGATACATTCCGTTCGTAGGTCATACTAAGTAAATTATGAGCCTTGTTCAAAATGGATTCAATTACGCCAATCTACTTTTGATGTTTATCTCATTTGTTTTAAGCAACTTAGAAAGTAATTAATTAATCCATGCATACATGTATAGCGTTGTTGTGATCTTTATTTAATGTTGTCACAAGTAGTCAGAGACATGTAAAACGCACCAAGAATATTGAAATAAACAGTACGTTATGACAGTAGAAAATTGTTCCTGAATTTCACGCTTCACTCCCTATTACTATTATTGTTTCATCAACGCCATTCCGACATGACCTAAGTTTTAATAAATTAAATTTATAGACACTTTTAATATCTACATTGTACATGTGTGTTATCTTATCGGATATATTATATGATATCTTTAAACTATCCATTTAAAGAACAGAACGCAACCAAATGAAAAAAATACAGCGAGTCTGTTTACGAGCGGTATTGAAATATGCAACATCCATCAAGCCAATATCTCCCAGGGTGCAATGCTCTCTACTCAATAACTTCTGTCAACATCTTATCTATTGCAAGACTTTAGCAATACCAAATCTCCTCGCACAATGTACATACTTATGCCATGACGTTACATTAGTTTGTCCATAACAAATCAGTATGTAACCTCCACTTTTGCTTCAATATAGAGTTTTAAAAAAAGTTGATATGCTAGATTATTTTGCACAGAAAAAATGTTAATAAACAGGCAGACATCAAAGCAACAGTTCATTAAGTACTGAAGTGTTTGTTTTGTTTCAAACAAATCCTGGAAGTAAACAAGTGACACGTATCCATATAGTTATAGAAACACACAAGTGTTATGCTTCGAAGAAATTCTGAAGATAAACAAGTGTCACGTGTCAATGAAATTACAGGTACACAGAAGTGTTATGTTTTGAAGAAGTTCGGAAGGTAATAAGTGTCACGTTTCCATAAAGTTATAGAAATACATGTGTTATGCTTCGAAGAAGTCCGTCCCGGAGGTAAACAAGTGTCATGTGTCCATGAAATTATAGGTACACACAAATGTTATGTTTCGAAGAAATTCTGAAGGTAAACAAGTGTCACGCTTCCATGAAATTATAGAAACACTAAAGTGTTATACTTCAAAAAGTCCCGAAGGTAAACAAGTGTCACGTGTCCATGAAGTTATGGACACACACAAGCGTTATGTTTCGAAGAAGTCCCGAAGGTTAACAAGTGGCACGCGTCCATGAAGTTATAGAAACACACAAGTGTTATGCTTTGAAGAAGTCCCGGAGGTTGGCAAGTGCCACGTGTCCATGAAGTTATAGAAACACATAAGCGTTATGCTTCGAAGAAGTCCCGGAGGTTAACAAATGTCACGTGTCCATGAAAATATAGAAACACATAAGCGTTATGCTTCGGAGAAGTCCCGGAGGTTGACAAGTGCCACGTGTCCATAAAGATATAGATACACACAAATGTTATGCTTCGAAGAAATTCTGAATTTAAACAAGTGTCACGTTTCAATGAAAATGTAGAAACACTAAAGTGTTATGCTTCAAAGAAGTCCCGAAGGTAAACAAGTATCACGTGTCTATGAAGTTATGAACACACACAAACGTTATGTTTCGAAGAAGTCCCGAAGGTTAACAAGTGTCAAGCGTCCATGAAGTTATAGAAACACACAAGTGTTATGCTTTGGAGAAGTCCCGGAGGTTAACAAGTGTCACGTGTCCATAAAGTTATAGAAACACACAAGTGTTACGTTACGAAGAAATTATGAAGGTAGACAAGTGTCTCGTGTCTATGAAATTAAAGTTACTCACACATGTTATGTTTCGGAGAAATTCTGAAGGTAAACAAGTGTCGCGTGATCATGAAGATATAGATACACACAAGTGTTATGTTTCGAAGAAGTTCCAAATATTTAATGCGCTGTTAGTTTTATTTGTAGAGCCAATAATTTCCTCGCTACACGAATAGTCTCACTGACATGTAAGAATGTTAGCTCGGAAGTTTTCATGTTTCATTTATATCATAAAATTCGTATATCTTTTAAGAAGCTATTCATTTTGTTGCATTCAAATGAAAACATTGAACGAGTTAAGCCACAAACATGTCCATTTTCTCTTTCGATATTTTTTTTCAACTTTCTAACTAAGAAAAATAAGTAAAATAAATATGTGTCCATAGTATAAAATCATGTTTCGTCATTTTTAAATGTTGTACAAATCTGCATAAGATTAGTTTTAAATCAAAACATAACATTAATTATTTTCTGATGTTATGAAGTCTAATATTTTGGTATACTTGTATTACCAAAATAATTGTTATGATCTTTTTAAGGTAACGTGACTAATATTTCTTTAAATTGCACAACAGCCTATCATTTTCTTCATACATTCTGATGAAAGTTCTAATAATGGACCATAGGAAACTGAAATGAAAGGCAAAATCTAATAATCACAACTGATACGCTCAAGAGACATGTAAACGCAACATAGGGCTTAGAGGGGACTTACTTGAGGCACAACATTATTCAATGACATCTCAAGAAAACAACCAATAAAATCAACAGACGATAATAACAGCAGTATATGTATATACTAGTATACACGTGTTTTAAATATGCTGCATGTTCATAGTTCTTTAGATTGTTTTCAAAGTTTTGGTTAAAAAATTGTGAAAAGGTGGATGAGGTATTGTCGATATTTATTTTCTAAAGCAAATATATATTAAAGAAAAACTTTTCAGTGATATTCTTTCATAAATCAATATATTTGTTATCCATTTTTATTATGATGGTCAATTTAAGATCAGTTTCGTACGTATATTAGAATGATATCTCAATGAGCTCAATTTTTTAAAAAAAATTGCAAAATATAAGACGTATCTTTATAATCTTAAACAATTAAATATCAAACACACACACAAACACAGATAATAATCAATATATTTTTTAACTGAATTAAAACTACATGTGATTATTTTCAATTTGACGAGCCAACACCCTCAGAACACATTCTGTTGAGCTGTTGAACTCAATGTTTAATTTTAAAGAGCTGCCAGTGAATAATAAACAAATGCTATTTTATATTTCTGAAACACGTTTACGACTTTTAACTTAATTAAAGCAAGGCTGTATGTTTGAAAATGCGTGAAAACTAATATCCTAGCGCGCATTTTGCATTCTATATAACTCATTTAGGAATAATTTGTAATAATTATATTCACTATAATAATAAACTCTAGAAAAGTTACTGTACGTGATTATAATCATAAATACAAAATAATTGTATATTAATACTTTATTTTCATCTCATCTATGCAAATATGTGTTTAAACGTGTACATTACTATTTTAAAAGAATTATAAAAATTATCGAAACCCAAACAAAGTTATTGACCTGATATTGCAATAGAAAATATGGCTAATCTTTATTATATAAAACTGGCGTAAACCAATTTTAGAACTAAGGAACTCAAGAAGAAAAAAGTACGTAGTGTGCATTTAAAAAATATCTTATCTTATTTGATCAGATCAATTAAGGACTGATAAGCTGATATGTTTTCATACATGTACAGGAATAAAATTATTGCAAATGATTGAAATAAAGAAGCATTAATTTATTAGATAATCAATGTACTTGAAAGTACTGATAGTTAGTATTTTATAAATATTCATTTGTGAAGCGGTTGGTTTGTTTTTGCAACATTTTGTAAAAAATGACAATAAAATATCAACAATATAATAATGTTCATTGTTTAATTTTTCTTGTGCTGACATATAAAACATAAAGAAAAGAAAATGAAATTCGAGGAACAAAAAGAAGTCCCTTCCGCGTATGATTATTTTGGCGGTGATCAACACTGTAAATCTTGATCACGACGACATTAGCAGAGATTTCCCTTTGACATAAAGCTCGGCTAAGAAACATTTATTTGCAAAGTATTCCAACAGGTATATACTCGAATTAATTCCGGATGAATAATCAGAGTGACGTCTTTATCATACATTTGTATTGGTAAATCGTTATCACATATTTCGTGGGCTTTTTCAAATAAACTCACAATGAGTACATTCTAAGATTACATGACTTTCATCATCAACACTATTATAAAACCAGAATTTACGACCAGCGAGCGTCCTTAACGTCTCACACCACAATTACTTTTCCCATAGGGCTCCATTGTAACAATAATGTCCAAAACAAAGTGAAAAATCAAATTCTGCAGCATGTGTCTGGGCTCAAATTCTTCACTGGTTCAAGATATGCACTTTTAAAGGAAAAAAAGCATACATTGACCAGTTTTTTTTTAATTCAATGCTTTTATGATCAATTTCCAGAGTAATAATATGTCAACTATTCGCCCCAGATGGTTCGAACCAACAATTCTGAAATGACACAGAATTGTCTAGAAAGCTGGTATCAGCATCAAATTTTCAGTGGTGATTTCTTACATACTGACCATTTAACTAAAAAACAAACCATTACAGTACAAAGCCCTGAAAAAAGAAGAAAAAGAGAACTAAAGTTTTATTTCTACCTCCTTCATCTGTAGGTCCGGAGTACTCAAAGGAGATAATAGTGGCGTGAGTCCTTAAGATGCGAATATATACCAGCTTCAAAGCGTATTGGAGCTACTCCACGTCTGGATTTACTAAATGCAGATCGATGCCTTATTGGCAAAATTATAGTCAGTACAATATCGGTTTTGAACTTGCGGTTAAAAATACTGCTTAACTGGATGATATGAACTTTACTTTTATAAGTTTTGTACGACGCGTAAGAGAAACATTTTTTCAAGCTTTTGAGATTTCTCGTAGTATAAGGATTGAGACATGCTTATATTCCAGAACTAGCTTAAGATAAGAGAGACAGTAGCGTCTCTGTCGTCAAATATACAAACCTTTACGTCTCACACACTTATTAATTTTGTATTGTTCTACTTATAGAGACATGCACTTCTGGAACACTGAACACGATGCCAATGGTTCTTAAAGTGTCTTGTTTCCATAGAATGTCCTCTGTTAGTCTAAATATACAGGAAAAACATGGGGTTGATCAGGTTGTTTTTTCTCTCACTAGTTTGATGTTTTGAGGATACCCCTTCATTTTAGATATTTCTGCCCATTTGTGGCACTACGCGTCTTTAACCTGTTATAATTTATCCAACAGTCCCAAATATAATCCAAACTTGGCAGAACTCATGAAAATGTTCCAGTGTTCTCATATATACAAAGACATTTGACCATTTTAAGTATTTTCAACAAAAATAATGCCCAACCGATTTACACAGCTCTAATTTCTTGCTACCGTCACTAAGGGAAGTAATTGGTAAGTAAGACCTTTTATCTTAAAATGCCCTGCTTACAATTAGATTAAAGTATATTACTAGCTTTTATACTAGATATTCGAGTAATTTTTAAATTGCATTTTTGTGTTCATTCATGATTTTGTTTCTGACAAAAATTATAATATTTATTAAATATGCTTATAACGTTTATTACTTCAGAAATTCAATGTATAGTAACAACATACCTGTAATGTATTATATATATATATATATATATATATATATATATATATATGAACATGCACATGTAAATGTCAGAAAGTTTCCAGTTACTTGCGGAAGAACGGTGGTTGTACTCAGCCTGACTCAGTATGAGGTATTCACCAGTAAAACTGGATATGCCGTATATAACCTGAATTGTGTTGAAAATGGCGTTAAACAGCTTTTAATTTTTTTAATTTTTATATAAATATGACGATGAGACAGAAGTTCAATAAAATGTTTTATGTCTTATACATTTTCAGCCGAATACTAAAACAAAAAATCATAAACAAAGGTAATATTTATTTTTGAAGCTTTTAGTTACAGGAACATTAATTATAAATGACACTGATGTGTGCTTTGTTTTAAGTGTTATGCAAGTGTGAAACAAAACACAATATCAGCAAATAGCATTAACATCTTTCGAAATTAATGTTTAATTTTGATTCAAATTGAATCGAAAAAGCAGAGCTCATGGCTAATTACATTTGCAGAGTATGAATAAATGCATCTCCGTTCCAAATGGTAATATTTACATAGCAGAATCTTTTGGAATCAGAAAAGGTTGCAGAAGGTAATTTTAGAAAGTACATCATCTTCCTACAGGAGCTTATAAGTTGTGTATCGTTGATAAAGTACGCGTCAAAATTAGTGATTATAAAATAAAACATAGCACGTAATGCACGAGAATTTTAACCTTTTTTTTTTAATTCCACAGCATCGTTCTGCAAACAATCGGTATATGATCAGGTGACGTTTACAGTATTGTCAGGGTTCTTGGACAAAGCTATTAACACTTCAGACAAATCACAAATATGGCAATAATCCCTGCTTGATAACATCAGAACCATTCAATGATAGGCTAAGCTATATTTCTTGCCTATTCCAATAAATGAACTTCAGTGCTTTTTAAGAAATTTCAATGCAGGCCAAGCAACACAGAAATATTTATTATGGCATCAGCAAAAGGTATAAAGCAAAGCAAAGCTTGTGTTTTGCATGAGGTTCCGGGTAGAACAGTGAGCAAAACACATATCGCACAACATAAAACGGTGGCCATAGGGTTGAATTATCACTCTTGTGTTATCTGCACGCAAAGCGTTCAGAATCATTGTTCAGTCTGCTTCCGTATTATATATCTCGAGTTAGTCCACCCAACCTTTGTAACTGAGCGGTTTGTTAGCAGAGATGCAGCTTAAGTTGCTGTTTTGCTCAAGTGATATGAACATCCAAACCTGTCGTTATTGGTTTACAGTGCAATTTGTTTCAATTTACATTCAACTTTTGTGAACTTGCTTTTGGAAGTTATTGATTCGATTCTATACAATGCATAAAAAATAGGGTACCATTCCAGCCATAGTGGGCATACCATCTACATTTCTCTGGGTGTTATAAAAGTTATCGGAGTAGTTCAACCATCTCAACTAATATATGACTGTGTCATAAAAGGAACACAAATTATATCTAATTTGCCTTTAATTTTTTTAATCGATCAAACACTTCTTCCAGAAGCTGAAGAAGGGTTTTCCTCAAACATGTTAAGTATTTCATTCTTGTGGTGGCAATTTCACGGTTTCTACACGCCTTCATGAGATCCTCCGTCACAAGTCGTCTACGATTATGTTTTTATTTATCTGTTTATACTATATATAAATCTGTCTCGAAAATTCAATGCCTGAGATAGAAAATTGTATATAGTAACCAAAAGTTAAGAAATATATGAAAATCACTTTTGTGCCTTCACGTATACAGCAAAGTCTGTTAAAATCATTTTGTGCAATGACTGTTATCATTTTTGAACTATGTTATGGTATATTCCAGACCCAGATATTATAGGACCATCCTATCTAAGTTGTATATTTGATAAAAGCACGAGTGCATTGAAGGCAGTCTTTGTTTTGTTTACTTGTGTAAAACATCAAATAACTATACAGCTTCAAGTCTTTTAAATGTTATATTTAGAAATATTCCAATATTTTTATCTTTACATCATACCGAAACAATTTTTAAAGTGAAACCACAATATTGTATTAGTACTGAATATCATGCAAAGATCTATACGTATATACCAAACGTTTCCAAATGACATACCCTTTCTGTTTTAGCGGTGCTATATGATGAGTGAATATATATATATATGGCTAAGATATCTAGACTATTCCAACTGACATACCATTGTATTTATTATCATTGTAACACGCACGCACACACACGCACGAACACGAACACGCGTCTCGAAAACAGATGTCTGTTTTGAATCACTGACATTTTTTATATTCTAACTGGCCATACTTCTTCACTTTAGGAGCATTCTTCAAAATGTTATCGACATATCTAAAAACTAGTGAGTGGAAATGTTTTTGGGACGGATGGCGAACGAGCGGACGAACAGAAACACAGAGGCAACATTATAACCTTGCTATGATTTATCGAATTGCGGGGGCATAAAAATCAACTGGCAACACGGAGCCCAGTTTCTGTATAAGTTACATATTCAATGTTTATTGCGCTAACATCATTTACCGTCAGAAGGACTTATCAACGTAAATGACACTTATCTGGAATCACTCAGACGGGGAACAATTGAATACTGCTGTACAAACAGTAGATTACGTACGAGCCCTAATACGCTTTCATACAAACATACTTTACGACCAAAACAAAGAAACGGCTCGCCGATATGATAGTGTATGGAAATTATATTTAGACATTCGGAATGGAAAAGATTGTAACGAAATTATATATTGGTTATTTTTCTATTCAGCATTTTATTATTTATCGTTGTGCCGGTTGTTTTTGTGATTAACTGATCAGCTGTGTCGATAACGGCAGTAGTTGTATGTGATAAAATCCAACAGCTACAGAACAAGAACAGTGAAATCTCAATAAAATCTGACAAATTGACTTTTGGAAGCTAAAACGCAACTAAAAATATAATGACTCGGTTTTATAGAATCTGTTTATGACGGTTAGTGGATTTAACAACACCGGCTTAATCGATATTATAATTTTTCAACAACAACAGCTGAGTTTATGATGGAACCAGCTTTACTAACACCGCTGACTCAAAGTACTACCCTTAGATTCGTCAAATTGTTGAGTTAAAAACTCAAACTCAAAGTCTTAAATTGTGTAAGTTGCTTTAAAATAATTTTACACTAAATTAGCAACATTTTCCTAAACCCCCATTCAATTTCAATGATACAGTGCAACACAATAAAACATGTTTAAACTGAACATTTCGCAATTACAATTATTTTAAAATCGGCAATTTCAAATTAAAATCTGATTTTCGATTGAAAAGTTTGATGAATTAATAATTAAGCCCAAGGCGACGTTTAAGACATCTATTGTGGTGGTAAACAACATCACAGCTGATACAATCTCAATGATATCTGACAAAAGGAAGCACGGATGGGATATATACACCCGTGCTAGATGTGGTGCATTTTCATATCTCTTATGGTGTTGCGCATATACGCAATTTAAAGCTTTGTTATATAAAGTTTTTTTTTTTTTTTCGAATAATTAACAAATAAGCATACTCAGGGTCGAAACAACCTTGTGTATAAAACTACCGAGATTCGTATGTTCGACATCTACAATAATAACAAAGAAAATTACAAAGGATTATCGCGTTACTACGTTTAAAAATGTTTGATACTGACTAATAATACTAATGCATGTATTATGTAATCGCGTAGAAAGATTCTAACAAGTCTCAGTGATATCTGATTTATGTCATATACAGGGTGTTAACAAAATACAGAAGCAGTTAAATACGAGTTCTACACCATAGCCAACCGATCGGGCGTTCCGTACGTCTTACTTTAAGGCTTAGATTTTATCATACATTTACATGCGCAACTTAAGTAAAACCTGGGATACAATTTAACAATACACGTACAATACAATAAAAATATTTTTTTTGTATTGAATGGTAGTAAAGAAAATAATAAAAGTACATTTATATGAGTGCCGTGTGATACATTCCAAGAGGCACCTCTGTTTATAAAATTATAATTGCATGTGTCATTTGAAATACGCATGCCATATAACATGGATCAATGACAACGGACTTACAACGCCACGTGGCCAATCGGGAGAGAGATAGTCGTTCCCAAGTCTGGTAAATTGATATAAATGACTCATGTCTTGATCGAAATGATGTATTTGGTATTCGCTAATTTTTCTATTTTTAGCTGTCCTGGTGTCTGTTTTTTTGATAATAAAGACGTTTGAACAAGTTGGATCAAGTTTTATTTTTTATATTTACACAGAAGGTCTTAGACCAATGAGGACAATTTGCAGCAAGCATAACTTGACATATTATATATCAAATAATTGACACTCAGATGCATACATTTACACGGTAAAATCGGTTCCGCTCTCCCTTCCTGGAACCGTTACAAAGCAGTGACATACGAGCATGCTGATTGGTCATTTGTTTCAGCGGAAGTTGAAACACGTCACAGCTTGGTAAACGCAATAGTGTGGTATGAATTGTGGAGCAAACAGACATTTCATGCCTGACACAAGGGAATAATATGCTTCAACCGGTAAATGTTAATAACTGGGATAGATCAATGTTGTAAATAAAACAAAAAAATCATGTCAAACGCCAAAATTTTGTTTTCCTTAAAAAAATATCAGTAGCCGTTTAAATGACAGCTGCCGGGCACGAATGAACATGTGTGAGATAATTATGTGAACATAAGTGCAGTCATTACAGCCATTGTGGAAATAATACTTCAAATAAAATCAAGATGTCACGAGGCTCTAAACATATTCAACTTATCACCTGGACCCAGTTGTTCAAAGCTCTATTAGCTTAACCGTCTATTAAGTGAAATTTTGTTACTTCAATATCTTCAATATTTTTTGAAATTAATATGCATTTTTAGATACAAATGGTAGATTTTTTTTAATTTACAATAAAATCCTGTAAATCTTAAATCATCATAAATTGAAAATATTAATTTTCCCACGTTCAACCTAATCAGGAATTGAACAATTCGGCTCAGCTGGTATGTTATCCTTTAACTAAATAAAGATGAATACAAAAATACAAAATTATTAAAAAATGCAAGTTGACCTCTTTGAAAGGAATATATCATTAAAAAATAAAATCCGAATGGTTTGGTATGTCAAATCTACAAAAACGTGAAAAAGGCGACATCTTATTAAAATTCACCACATCTCTACTGAAAAACATGCGTGCCCGTTCAGTTATTGTGTTGAGCCCCTCTAAATTGAAATCCTGGATCCGCTCCTGTGCATAACGGATCAAATTGAAATCAAAATGCATTCACATGACACTCTCAGTATGTCACAAAATATGTTGCGCGGAAAATCTATTTCATTATAACCTAGGCGCTAACCCAAGTTAGGAAATCTCTTTTCAATGTATTATATTGGCATGTTTATATATATACCATATTGGCAATACAGTGTCAGTGAGTTTATATGGGCATGCTATATTGGAATCAAATCTGTTTTAAGCCAATTCTAAAAGTTTGAAAAATCTTGATCAATTCTCTTTAAAAGAAGAGCGAACAGCAAGCTAGTTTATATTACTATTGATTTTCATAAAATAAGTGACGGATGGTATGTACCCCAAATGACCATCTAGAAATTGCGGTAGCATTTGTGTTGTAATAAATTGATATGCATTTAGGTATATAATGCATTGCAGTTTAAAACAACATTGTTGTATGATACATTTATCAACGCTTTTCGTAAATCACATAGCAGTAAAGGTTAGTTTAACCACATTTTATGGCTTTTAATTTGACATAATTGTTTATTGATAAGCCCACTAATTCTAACAACCTTCGTCCCTCACAACACATTTCTATATAAACAATAAACTTTCTTAACACCCTGAATATCTTCAAACATGTTTAGCTACTTCAATGTTCAGCTACTTAGGCGGTGTCCCAGTACAATTATCACGGTAACTCGTTCCCACAAGAATGGTTATCAACAGTTAATGCGTTTAGCGGCGGTGATGAAACCCTGATTTCTCTTCCATGTTGACGCTAACAACATTTCACACATTAGTACGTAGCAAGACTTTGACGTTAGATTAGTCGAGGTTTGTCAAAGAATATTACGAACGACGAAAATGTTTGCAAATTGAATAATAGCTTATGTAGCCACAAGAATTGCAAACTATTTGGAACGCTAACGAAAGCTATATAACTGAGTTTCGGCCTAGACAATTCAGTAAAACGTGCAGTAATCAATCAGCGTTCACCAGTTATGGAGAGATTTCATTGCTGTAAACAGACAAGCTATTTTTTTCCTATATTAACACACTGAACGTAAAACATTTTGTGAAAAATGAATATGAAAGCAAAAGAATATGTTTTATATAAAATAATATAGATTTGAATGTATTATTACATTAATATAATTTAGTCATAGTCTACAGAACAAATCAGTCGATTTAAGTCAGTATAACGAACCAAGCTCTTCTGAATGTGTCTTTACGAAGCAATGAGTTCAAGCATGTTGCTTATGGGAAAGTTTGAATGATGGCATAATTCAGTCTGCGATCAACAACTATGAATTGTGGGACATACATTGGGTTACCTGCTTGTTTGATTAGGGGTAAATGGACCTAATTCGGTATATGTCAGGTTCAAGGACAGACCAGATTGATTTCCCTCTCAAAGTTCATCAATCCCGACAAAACCAGAAATTCCTAGATATATTGTTTTACTTTGTTCTTGCTTATGTTGTTTTCTTTAGATCTGTACAAAACACCGATAGTCGTAACATTTCTCAAAGGGCACAATCATCGCAGCAGCATGCATAGAACAGTTATTCTTGTGTTGGAGAATGCGTATTTGTAGTGAATTCTCTATTGAAATATTAAATTACATTCAGTTTGTTACAATTGGTAAACGAAAGAAATCAATTATAAAACACATTTCCTATACTCTTGTGATTTAGGTCATGAAGAATAGATAGATATCACCTACATACCTACAATACAGTACACCACAGTATCCTTTATTTACTCAGTTTACATATACATGAAATCCTTAGGTCATAAAAAAGTGTGAAGTGTTACAGACTTACAGCCACAGGCGACTGATGACATCCGGGTTACAGTCGATTGAAATACGTCGTGTGAGAAAAGCATTTCAGTTATATTGTGTAACTATTTAGTTGAGGTTATTTTTTTCATTGATATTAAAGACTTTGTGTCTTATCTTTTCCGATGCCTTTTCCATCAAGGATTCGCGTATTGTACACAAATGACAAATGAATATACATGCAAGATAAATGATCGTAAAACAGTTACCAGGAAGCTGTCAAATTCTAGTAATGTTTTAACTTGTTTGGTGGTACGTTGTTCCGTCGTTGAACAGTTATGCGGAAAAATGTAACAAATACAGATATGTGCCATATATTGACACTTAGGCCATAATAAATTAACTGCTAGATTATCACAACGCCCGTCTTCTAATTTTCATGCCGACCCGACTTTTTTTATTTTCATTTTTTTAAAAAAAAAAAAAAAAATGAAAATAAAAAATATAAAAATACCCGCCCTCCCTTTTTTAAGTAAAATTTGGATGATAATCTAGCAATTAATTTATAATTGTCTTATCTAAAACATCTTAACATATTGAAGTCCATGGAGCTGTCCATTTTTTTCTTTAAAAACAAGTATTTACACATTTTGATTGTGCTATTAAAACAAATAAATACACATTCAACAGAAGTCAGGGTCCCACGTTGCCGAAAGATCTAAGGCGGCGTCTCAATATCACTAACCTCTTACTGCTGACATCATAGGTTCGAGTTCCGATCGGTCCAAAAATATTATTTGAGAAAGATTGCCAGTTACTTATGGACGGAACGTGGATCTATTATATATATTTTGGTATTCTGCGGGTATTCCTGCACCATTAAAACTGGATATGCGACGAATAACTTGAAAACTGTTAAAAATAGCGTTCAACTAAAGATGATTGAAAAGGCTATTTATAATATATATAATGGTGGAGTGTGTGTAGTACATATTTTTCAAACAAGTGTTTGGTGATTCAGAGGAACATACATGACAGTGACCGGATGTAGAGATGGTAACTACTCCAGTGACAGTAACCAGATGTAGAGATGGCCGCTACTCTGGTCACAGTTACCAGATGTAGATATGGTCACTACTCTGGTGACAGTAACAAGATGTAGAGATGGCCGCTACTCCGGTGACAGTTACGCTACTCCGGTGACATATGTAAAGATGGCCGCTACTCCGGTGAAAGTTACCAGATGTAGAGATGGCCGCTACTCCGTAGACAGTAACCATATATAGAGATGGCTGCTACTCCGGTGACAGTTACCAGATGTAGAGATGGCCACCACTCCGGTGACAGTTACCAGATGTAGAGATGGCCACTACTCCGGTGACAGTTACCAGATGTACAGATGGCCACTACTCCGGTGACAGTTACCAGATGTAGAGACGGCCACCACTCCGATGACAGTTACCAGATGTAAAGCTGGCCACCACTCCGGTGACAATTACCAGATGTAGAGATTGTCACCACTCCGGTGACAGTTACCAGATGTAGAGATGGCCACCACTCCGATGACAGTTACCAGATGTAAAGCTGGCCACTACTCCGGTGACAATTACCAGATGTAGAGATTGTCACCACTCCGGTGACAGTTACCAGATGTAGAGATGGCCACCACTCCGATGACAGTTACCAGATGTAAAGTTGGCCACCACTCCGGTGACAATAACCAGATGTAGAGATTGTCACCACTCCGGTGATATTTACCAGATGTTGAGATTGCCGCTATTCAGTTACCCTACTTCGGTGACAGATGTAGAGATGACCACTACTCCGGTGACAGTTACAAAAGGTAGAGATGGCCGCTACTCCGTAGACAGATACCAGATGTGGAAATGGCCGCTACTCCGGTGACAGTAACCAGATGTAGAGATGGCTTCTTCTCCGGTGACAGTTACCAGATGTAGAGATGGCCACCACTCCGGTGATATTTACCAGATGTAAAGATTGCCGCTATTCCGGTGACAGTTACCATACTTCACTTCGGTGACAGATGTAGAGATGGCCGCTACTCCGGTGACAGTTACAAAATGTAAAGATGGCCGCTACTCCGTAGACAGATACCAAATGTGGAAATGGCCGCTACTCCGGTGACAGTAACCAGATGTAGATATGGCTTCTTCTCCGGTGACAGTTACCAGATGTAGAGATGGCCACTACTCCGGTGACATGTACCAGATGTAGAGATGGTCACCACTCCAGTGACAGTTACCAGAGGTAGAGATGACCACCACTCCGGTGACAGTTACCAGATGTAGAGATGGCCACTACTCCGGTGACATTTACCAGTTGTAGATATGGCAACCATTCCGGCTACAGTTACCAGATGTAGAGATGGCCACCACTCCGGTGACAGTTGCCAGATGTAGAGATGGCCACTACTCCGGTGACATTTACCAGTTGTATATATGGCCACCATTCCGGCTAAAGTTACCATATGTAGAGATGGCCACTACTCCGGTGACAGTTACCAGATGTAGAGATGGCCACTACTCCGATGACAGTTACCAGATGTAGAGATGGCCACTACTACGGTGACAGTTACCAGATGTAGAGATTTCTGCTACTCCGGTGACTGTTACCAGATGTAGAGATGGCCACTACTCCGGTGACAGTTTCCAGATGTAGAGATGGCTTCAACTCCGGTGACAGTTACCAGATGTAGAGATGGCTGCTACTCAGGTGAAAGTTACCAGATGAAGAGATGGCCACTACCTCGGTGACAGTTACCAGATGTAGAGATGGCCAATACTCCGGTGACAGTTACCAGATGTAGAGACGGCCACCACTCCGATGACAGTTACCAGATGTAAAGCTGGCCACCACTCCGATGACAGTTACCAGATGTAGAGGTGGCCACTACTCTGGTGACAGTTACCAGATGTAGAGATGGCCGCTACTCCATAGACAGTAACCAGATATAGAGATGGCTGCTACTCGGGTGACAGTAACCAGATGTAGAGATGGCCACTACTCCGGTGACAGTTACCAGATGTAGAGATGACTACTACTCCGGTGACAGTTACCAGACGTAGAGACGGCAACCACTCCGATGACAGTTACAAGATGTAAAGCTGGCCACCACTCCGGTGACAATTACCAGATGTAGAGATTGTCACCACTCCGGTGTCAGTTACCAGATGTAGAGATGGCCACCACTCCGATAACAGTTACCAGATGTAAAGCTGGCCACTACTCCGGTGACAATTACCAAATGTAGAGATTGTCACCACTCCGGTGACATCTAACAGATGTAGAGATGGTAACCACTCCGATGACAGTTACCAGATGTAAAGCTGGCCACCACTCCGGTGACATTTACCAGATGTAGAGATTGTCACCACTCCGGTGATATTTACCAGATGTAAAGATTGCCGCTATTCCGGTGACAGTTACCATACTTCACTTCGGTGACAGATGTAGACATGGCCGCTACTCCGGTGACAGTTACAAAATGTAGAGATGGCCACTACTCCGATGACAGTTACCAGATGTAAAGCTGGCCACCACTCCGATGACAATTACCAGATGTACAGATTGTCACCATTCCGGTGATATTTACCATATGTAAAGATGGCCGCTATTCAGTTACCCTACTTCGGTGACAGATGTAGAGATGGCCACTACTCCGGTGACAGTTACTAGATGTAGAGATGGCTGCTACTCCTGTGACTGTTACCAGATGTAGAGATGGCCACTACTCCGATCACAGTTACCAGGTGTAGAGATGGCCACTACTACGGTGACAGTTACCAGATGTAGAGATGGCTGCTACTCCGGTGACTGTTACCAGGTGTAGAGATGGCCACTACTACGGTGACAGTTACCAGATGTAGAGATGGCTGCTACTCCGGTGACTGTTACTAGATGTAGAGATGGCCACTACTCCGGTGACAGTTACCAGATGTAGAGATGACTTCAACTCCGGTGACAGTTACCAGATGTAGAGATGGCTGCTACTCCGGTGAAAGTTACCAGATGTAGAGATGGCCACTACTTCGGTGACAGTTACCAGATGTAGAGATGGCCACTACTCCGGTGACAGTTACCTGATGTAGAGATGGCCACTACTCTGGTGACAGTTACCAGATGCAGAGATGGCCACTACTCCGGTGACAGTTACCAGATGCAGAGATGGCCACTACACCAATATAGATTAAGATCCATTAGATGGCGCTCCGCTATGACTTGAAAATACGTTAAAAGTTATAATCTCTTTAGGGACGACTTTCTTTATTCTGAAAAACATTAAAATTACTACGGATTTCTACTAAATTGACACCATATCTTTTGAAAGATGAGCAGAAACGATATCGTGTAAGCGCTGCCCGTAAATCATTAAACCCACTGTCAGATATCGAACTGTCCCACCCCTACTTATTGCCAAAAAATTGCCCCGTTTGGAAGGGTATTAGGTTTTACCAGGTTACAAATAGGTTTCCACTACGTTTTGCAAGGTTTACTACGTATCACCCCGTCTGACACGTGACAGACTGGGTATCACAGCGGATCATTGTCCCGATTTCATTAGGGATTGGTACGTTTTATTAGGTTTCTAGGTTTCGCTACGTTTTTCTACTGTTCAGAACGTTTTTATTAGGTAATGTCAGGGAATTGTACGAGATCGGCAAACCGGAAATAAACGTGATAAGGTAAATCAAACCCAATCTGACTTCCAGAGAGTGATCAACTGCTAAATCTTTTTACAACTGCTACAAGTTCATGATGTCCAAACATCAAGGTGCTCATAGAGGGAACAGGGAGCCAAACATCAACAACGTTACAACTACCTAGGTCACTAGTAGTAATACCTAGTCCTCACAACCTGACAATGTGACAAACATCAACAACGTCACCACTACCTAGCCCACTAGTAGTAATACCTAGCCCTCACAATCTGACAATGTGACAAACATCAACAAGGTCACCACTACCTAGCCCACTAGTAGTAATATATAGCCCTCACAACCTGGCAATGTGACAAACATCAACAACGTCACCACTACCTAGGTCACTAGTAGTAATACCTAGACCTCACAACCTGACAATGTGACTGGGGATTGAGAAATGTTTACATATTACGACCAAAGGAAATTCACTTATAAAGTTACCAGTGTTCACTATTTTGGGACCTACAAAAATATTGAAAAAAGAAATTGTCCAAAGATGAACATATTCGTTAACGGAGACCTGGTCTTCAAGGACACAGTCACCACAGACATATATAATAAAACATGAATTTTCATAATTTAACAAAAGTTATCAACATACAGAGGAAGTAGCAAAAAGTGTTACAATACCAACATTTAAGCTGATTGGTGAACCCAACCCCGTTCTCGCCCGTCATCACATCATTTAACAAAAGGTGATAATAAAATAACCCAATAAAAAACACGTATATTTGAAACGTCTGAGGTCAGAAGTCAAATCTAGATTAAAGAAATATCATGAGTAAAAATTTGGATAATATTAATTTTGGTTAGACAACTGAATTCTTTCAATTTTCTAACCCCTATATGATACTTGATTAATGCAATAAACAGGCATTATGATTAGAAAAAGTTGGCTTTAATTAGATTTAGACGCATCAAAATAACACTCTTAAATAGAATAAAACAAAACAAGTCAAAATTTGGATTTAATTTTAATGCAATCAATTAATTTCACTCTTTAATTTTCGCAAACGCTTATTGAAACACAGCCATGAATCGAAACAGAATACCTTTCTATTAGTCCAGTCAACAGAAATCGTCAACAGTTTGAAATAATGTAAAAGGTCATTGCAATGAGAATTGTTATATGAAATGCCTTGGTCTAACATGATAACTAGCTCAAACAGAGAAGAGACGAAACTGATGTTCAGTAATGAGCTGTCAATTAATTGAAATAGTAATGTTCACTTATCAGATTGTAAACGTATAACCAAAGTGATGAAAATTATCACAATTATTATAATATATAATAATTAACTCTTGTTGGCAGTGATTTCTTTTGAAAATATCAGGATACTATTGGGAAAAAAAAACATTTTTCCCTTTTTTAATATTTTTTATATTACCGAAAAAAAAAGAGAAAGAAGCATTATTTGTTACATTTCTTTTGTCATATATTTCCACAAATGTGCGACGACTCGTGCCTTTTAATCATTTTCATCTTTTATCTCATTCCACCCAATCCCCGTAAAGAAAGGCAAGGCAAGGAAACACACAAACATGTTTGCTACGTGTAAATAAATGTCGTTTTCAGAAGCATTTTCTTTCGTGGAAGTTAATAAAATATATCGTGTCAAATAAATCGTAATTATAAAACTAAAAATGTCACGTTAGTTGTTAATTGAACAAAATCGTAAATTTCATCGGATTCAAATTCTATTACTCAGATTTCATTAAAATTTCAAAATGAAACCAAACTCACTTCCCCATATATTCACAATGCAAATCATCATTAATGTACTACATGCAAATCGACTAGTTGATTGATTTCAACAAGTCACGGGCTACCAGTGTCTTTAATTATTACATTAAAAGGTATTCCTCATTTCACTTGTTTTTCATAATACAAATAATGTTGATTGATTACGTGGAGCGGCTTTAACTCTTTGAACTACCTCATTAGCACCACAAACGTTACATACCGCTACCAATGCTTCAAACGAAAGCGACAAGTGCTCGTGGAGAAATCAAACTACTCGTTAGACCATATAATGAAAAAGTCAAGTCCTTTTCATATAGTACAAGATTGTTCGGCGCGTTGCTGATGAATTCCCCTGTCATACGTTCCATCGATTTATCCAGAAAAATGACGTGGATATGTGTTTTTTTATGAACATTGACATACGTAAGGTATTATTAAGCTTCAGCAAGACACATCATTACAAATTGCCCACACGGATTATATTCATTTAACAGAACTACAATTGAAATTCAATAACACAATACAAAAGTGTCCATACGAAGCATATAAATAAGTGGAAAAATGCCGAATTGACAAAAATAAGAAACTAAATGTACAACATATGACGTAGCATGCAAAATATATCTCCATCAAAATACAATAAATATGTTGTACAATACATACCAACTGTAAGCACGTACGCACGCACGCATGCACCCACGCACGCACGCGTGACTGTGTCCTTCGAATGCTACATCTCCTGCTGGGTATTTATTTAATTTCTAACAAATCAATATTTTAGTATTCTTCATAATATACTTAAAATTATGAATCACTTAGTAATTGCATCATTCAATTCCAAATAGTGTCTTTGTATCTCAATAATTAGAAACATGTAGTAATAAATGTTTAGATAAGAAAGCAAGTTTTTAACAACACGCCCGGCTCAATGGACCTAACATTCACATAAACAAATGAATAATTATATTTTTTTCACATGAAATTATGCTTGTAATTAAATATCATAAAAAAAGAACTTCCTATACCAAGCTCATGGCAAAGTGACTCACAAATGGCGCCTTGTTGCAACATACCATATCTTATAAAATCAGAAGTTTTCGTTACTGTAATGCATGCAAAGTTTCTCTTCAATGTTTGTGATAAAAAAGTATTATGATATTCTTAATATACTATTTGGTAATTTGGAATATGCACATATCATTAGAATCTTGATATTGCTTTGTTTACGCTTAAGATATGCCGGTTTTAGTAAGTTCGATTTATAAACATACCACCCTCGTCTTTGTATTTGTACATTTTTGAAATAAAACAAACTGTACTGCACTGTTGCTGATCCAAGTTGATCACGTGTAACATTCATCTAGCTAAAAAATTCTCATTTCAAAATGTTTTCCCATAATTATTTTGAACCGACCGTTTGAAATATTCTGTTCGTGATCAATCAAACAACTATCAGAATAATAATTCTTATATTTCATCGCCATGATGCTGGTCTATAAAAGAAATACGCCTAACACTAGCTGGGTGGTCCTCCTTTGTAGAGTGTTTACCGCCATTGGAGATAAGGACCTATCTGTAAACCGATCCTAGTGTAGATCCTCCACATAATAACTGTAATACTGCACGCAGTACAACGGTCAGGACATACGACAGGTATAAGTCTTTGCAGGGTTCTTGTTTTAAGAGTTAGATGTTTTGCACATTAGTACATAGCATTAAGACACATTTAAAACTGAATACATTTACAGGTTAACACCGTTTTTCATTTTTCAGTGAAAATGCGATTAAGAGGTAAAGGTTGTAAATAGCATACAGGGACTAGATCCAACAATTATTTAAAGACAATTCATATTTCGAAATGGTTGATGATTTATCATACGTTTGTTTTACTTCTTTGGATAATGATTTATTAATATCCGGTTCTGGGGTAGAAAATGAAACAATAATTAAACGAAACGAGATAAACAAATGAGATAGTATGCAGAGGTTTGATGGTTTGATCAATACATCAGTCCTCAGAAATAATGAACACAAGAAACTTACAACATAATTGCTTTGAACAAAGTGATACAGATATATATGTTTCCGTTACATGTTTACTCAGTAGCATAGTAACACGCGCTAGCATAATGGTAAGCTGAACTACTAGCTTGCTATTGTGACGGATGTCAAAGACTGCGATACGTTGTTGTTTTAATATTATTCTACGTTTTATAGTATATGTGACTTACACGAGCTTGCAAAAACCTGACTGTCTGTCAGGAAGTGAAATTCTTAAATGAACAGTTACATGTATTGACGGGTTGACAGACAATTAGACTCCTATAGTCTAAAAGTTCCATTTCCATAAATATATAAAAAATGTTGAAATCATTTATATATAGACTGTCTAATGATTGGGTATGGACATTAGTTAAACAAAGACAAGCGCAATAACACCAACAAACGCCAACCTTTGTCACTTTAAACAGAAGGGCACGATAAAAACTACGTATTTAAATCTAGAGTATATACAGGAAGCTCTTTAAGAACAAATGTCGCAATTGCATAGTTTTCAATAGCCATCTATAGCCTCAATGGTTGAGGATTGCTCTGGTTTCTGTTACTTAGTATGGTGATCAGACTAACAGAATTACAATTGTATCTGCAACACTTTTCACATTGCTTAAGCTACTGTTGCTTTTTATGTTAGTTTATGTCCCACAAAACAATCTCACCACCATCTCCACTCGTAGATGAAGTATAATGGATGTATACTTTATTATTTATTCTCAATGTGACATTGACATTTTGGGCAACTATAACGTAGATATTAATTGTTTACTTGATTCAAAATAAGCGCAATATATCAGAGCTGTACCGTTGACTTTTACAGTTTTCATTGTTCAGAAAAACAACATTATCTCCATTATTTCTTTTCGGGGATTGAAATCTATCGTGCTATTGCATCGAAAAGTAAGGTCAGTAATACATAAAGTATATATTTGGTGAAATTTACTAAGGAGAACTGAGAATATAATTTGTTTCACTACATTAATTTGATAAAATCAACCAACCGACTGTTTAGGACAGAATTTCAACAGTAAGAATTCATTTGTGGATAGAATCGTCCTGTTGTATACTTTTTCTATTGGAAGCATGATCAAATGATAAAACTACTAAGACATTTCAAATATTTATACTCAAACCGAATACTGACGATGTTAGTAATACATGTGTGTAATGGCAGTTTAATGTCACTTTCTGAAATGGAACCGAGATTATTTTGAAGTGCAAATGATTACAGATAAAAGGCAAAAAGAAGCACAACTTACACACAGAAGATATCTTTATGGGTTTCATGAGCTTGCCATGTCATATTTAAATTATTCTTGAAAAATAAAGAATTGATGAATCACCGTGGTAAAGACTCTGACTGGTATTTACACTTGGTTTGTTTGCGACAACGGATTTGGTTGTTATATTTAGAGAGCTAGTCCAACTCGCGCGCGGAACAAAGACATAAACATATAATTGAACAGTCTTTGATAATAATTAAATAAACTTAAATAACAATGTTCTCTTATTCCTATGGCTCTTTCTATATAATATTTAAACGAAATCTTACGCAAGCTTGGCATTTTGTATGTAAATGTTATGTTCAAAAAGACTGTAGAGATTTTCTTGCAAATTAAACAAATTTCACCATTTAAGAAAAAGTTTGATTTATTAACGTTAAGCCTAAATGCAATGTTTGCTGTACAGAACTGTAAAACTAATGAGCATAGCTGATATCAATGCTATCTCGGCAATATATCTGAAGTTCGGGAGCCGGCAATTAATCCGCGCATCAATCTTTTTCGCAATGTGATTCATGAATTTGCTAGCGGAATGTGACGTCTAGCGTTTGATCTATAGCGGTCACAATAGGGTAAGCCTGAATACGTCTAGTTCAATATAAACGATTGGAAGGACGGCGGCGTCGGCAATGATAAGTAATGATGCTCAATAAATCATTTAAGGTATTAATGCGAGTGGCATCTATTGCTTATTGCTAACAAAATTTATTGAAACGGATTTATAGAGTTATTCTTTGTATACTCGATGCAACCTTATAAGATCAGTTCCAAAATGCATAAAACTATCTCATCCTTTCATGTACGATTTTGAAAGTTAGACTTGTCAATAACGAAATGGTGAGAACGAAAATCCAATCTGTGTGCATTCACTTCGTCCAAGTACACTCATGAGATATGAAAATGCAACACAGTAAGAGATATGAACACGCAACACGGGGTGGGGGTGTGGGATAAAGAAAGTGACACCAATACAGGAGATATTTAATTATTCAGTAACATCTAAATTAAACAACAAATAAAACACCAACAGACAATAATGATTACTGTAAGATTTCTCGTGACAAATGTAAAGAGCTTTAATGTCATATATCTGCCAGTGTAGCTTTTTCATATCTCTTCCTGTGTTGTGTTTTCATATCTCTTCCTGTGTTGTGTTTTCATATCTCTTCCAGTGTTGCAGTTTAATATCTCTTTTTTTGTTGTGTTTTCATATCTCTTCTTGTGTAGAGTATATATATCTCTTCATGTGTTGCGTTTCAATACATCTTCTTGTATTGTGTTTTCATAGCTCCTCCTGTGTTGTGTTTTAATATATCTTCCTTTGTAGAGTTTTAATATCATTTCCTGTGTAGAATGTTCATCTATATTCCTGTGTTGTGATTTTATATTTCTTCCTGTGTAGAGTTTTAATACCTTTTCCTGTGTAGAGCTTATATATCATTTCCTGTGTAAAATTGTCATATCTCTTCCTGTGTTGTGTTTTCATATCTCTTTCTGTGTTGTGTTTTCATATATCTTCCTATGTTATGTTTTCATATCTCTTCTTTTGTTGTGTTTTCATTTCTCTTCTTGTGTAGAATTTATATATCTCTTCGTGTGTTGCGTTTCAATATTTCTTACTTTATTGTGTTTTCATAGCTCCTCCTGTGTTGTGTTTTAATATCTCTTCCTTTGTAGAGTTTTAATATCATTTCTTGTGTAGAATTTTCATCTATATTCCTGTGTTGTGTTTTCATATCTCTTCCTGTGTTGTGTTTTCATATTTCTTCCTGTTTAGAGTTTTAATACCGTATCCTGTGTAGAGCTTATATATCATTTCTTGTGTAAAATTGTCATATCTCTTCCTGTGTTGTGTTTTCATATCTCTTCCTGTGTTGTGTTTTCATATATATCTTCCTGTGTTATGTTTTCAAATCTCTTCCTTTGTTGTGTTTTCATATATCTTCCTGTGTTATGTTTTCAAATTTCTTCCTTTGTTGTGTTTTCATATATCTTCATATGTTGTGTTTTCATATCACTTCCAGTGTTGCGTTTTCATATCTCTTCTTTTGTTGTGTTTTCATTTCTCTTCTTGTGTAAATAATATATCTCTTTGTGTGTTGCGTTTCAATATTTCTTCCTGTATTATGTTTTCATAGCTCCTCCTGTGTTGTGTTTTAATATATCTTCCTTTGTAGAGTTTTAATATCATTCCCTGTGTAGAATTTTCATCTATATTCCTGTGTTGTGTTTTCATATCTCTTCTTGTGTTGTGATTTTATATTTCTTCCTGTGTAGAGTTTTAATACCTTTTCCTGTATAGATCTTATATATCATTTCCTGTGTAAAATTGTCATATCTCTTCCTGTGTTGTGTTTTCATATCTTTTTCTGTGTTGTGTTTTCATATATCTTCCTATGTTATGTTTTCAAATCTCTTCATTTCTTGTGTTTTCATATCTCTTCCTGTGTTGCGTTTTCATATCTCTTCCAGCGTTTCGTTTTCATATCTCTTCTTTTGTTCTATTTTCATTTCTCTTCTTGTGTAGATTTTATATATCTCTTCGTGTGTTGTGTTTCGATATTTCTTCCTGTATTGTGTTTTCATAGCTCCTCCTGTGTTGTGTTTTAATATCTCTTCCTTTGTAGAGTTTTAATATTATTTCCTGTGTAGAATTTCCATCTGTCTTTCTGTATTGTGTTTTCATATCTCTTCCTGTGTTGTGTTTTCATATCTCTTCCAGTGTTTCGTTTACATATCTCTTCTTTTGTTGTATTTTCATTTCTCTTCTTGTGTAGAGTTTATATATCTCTTCGTGTGTTGCTTTTCAATATTTCTTCCTGTATTGCGTTTTCATAGCTCCTCCTGTGTTGTGTTTTAATATCTCTTCCTTTGTAGATTTTTAATATTATTTCCTGCGTAGAATTTCCATCTGTCTTTCTGTGTTGTGTTTTCATATCTCTTCCTGAGTTATGTTTTCATATTTATTCCTGTGTAGAGTTTATATATCTAATCCTATGTTGTGTTTTCATATCTCTTCCTTGGTTATGTTTTCAAATATCTTCCTTTGTTGTGTTTTCTTATCTATTCCTGTGTTGTGTTTTCATATCTCTTCCTGTGTTGTGTTTTCATATCTCTTCCAGTGTTGCGTTTTCATATCTCTTCTTTTGTTGTGTTTTCATTTCTCTTTTTGTGTAGAGTTTATATATCTCTTCGTGTGTTGCGTTTCAAAATTTCTTCCTGTATTGTGTTTTCCTATCTCTTCCTGTGTTGTGTTTTCATATTTTTTCCTGTGTAGAGTTTTTTTTAACTCTTTCTGTGTAGTGTTTATATATCTCTTCCTGTGTTGTGTTTTTTTATATCTCTTCCTTTCTTATATTTTCATATTTTTTACTTTGTTTCATTTCAAATCTCTTGTGTTTCATATCTCTTCCTGTGTAGAGTTTCATATCTCTTCCTTTTTTGTGTTTTCATATCTATTTCTGTGTAGAGTTTTCATATCTCTTCCTGTGTTGCGTTTTCATATCTCTTTCTGTGTTGTGTTCTCATATATATTTCTGTGTTGTGTTTTCATATCTATTCTTGTGTAGAGTTTATCTGGTATTTTAGTTAATGTCTAATATAAAAATAGATACTTTTATAAAATATTTTCCAAAATCAAACGCTTTTAAAATTGAATTTGGTAACGCTCTATTTCAAATATTTCGACCCATCTTTAGGAGTGTTAGTTAAAATTAAATCTAAGTTGAAAGTTGTTTCGGCAAGAACAATGACTTAGATTTTTTAAGTCCTTGGTGTGATTTACCGTTTGATAACAGTAACAAATTATACGATTGTTTCCACTGATGAATGATTATATTTAGAATACATATGAGAAAAATCAACAACTCCGAAATACTTAAAAAAGCTGTGAAAGTTCCGTAAACAACATTGAGGCTGATTTTTAAATTAGTCTAAAAAGGAAAATACAACTGGCGGCCATAAATATATAAAATGCGCACTAGTTACTATTGATGTGATGTCATATCTTTAAACACTGTAAATTTCACTAATTTTATTTAAGCATTTATAAATAATGCAAACACACCTTCACACGATGTCATTTTATGTAAAATATTTTCTTCATAAATGACACACAGAGATAAAGTAATTCATTGAAGTCACAAGAAATACTGTTTTCTGATTCTCAGATTTAGAAACGTTTTAATTATTTTCTGAACCATTCGTACAGAGGGAGTTTTACATTTTGATAACATAGAGCCTAGTGTTTGAGTGCAAAACATTTAATGCATTCTTTCTTAGCCATAAATATTCGTATATCTTTTATCAATATGTGACTGATTAATTGCTAACAATAACAGCACGAAATTGGTACTGGTTGTTTGCTGCAAGCCTTGTCGATCTTCCCGCAATCTATGTTTTAATATGGTCTATTTTTGGGCTGTAGACCCATCATTATGTCAGACTTTAATGCAAGTTTCCTGATTGAAGCGCTTTGTCATCGAGACGTCTTTTTGCAAAAGCAATGCCGTACATTTCTCTCCTGAAATAGCTATTTCCGTTGCTGTGCTAGATTCATGATATAGAGACTTTCACGTGTCAACAACTTTTTTTTTTCACGTGGTTTGTTACTTCGTACTGCAAGTTTATTAAGTTAGAACATTCAGTTGAAAGCTATTGGTTTTATGCTACAGGAGGATATCTAGTGAAGATCTTGTCAGGTCACACAGAACAAACTCAAATGGGTAGATATATATATAGCTACAATGCAAACCATAGACACAGTATCAAGGCATTTTTCTATGGTTTGCTTTGTAGCTAGGCATATCTACCCATCTGAGTCTGGTCTGTACATTTATGTCTGGTTGGTCACAAATAGATATCTCGATATATATATATAGATACAATATATATGTATATATATATATATGTACTAGCACCATACATTGTGAATGTGTATCTGAAAAAATCCCTAAAATCGGAAATTCCGTTGTTATCCCCCATTATGAAATAAATACTTATGATTTCACTATATCTTCATGATCGAACGGGTTTCTATGTCTGTAATTTATATAGCATGAGTAGTCATGAATGTTCAGCTGGATCCTACTCATATAAAGCTATCAGTTCATGCATGTAAAGTGTCCGTCCAGTCCAGATGTGTCGCATGTAAAGCCATAGAATTTAAGTCATGGATGACACCGATGATATTGGGTTGGTAGATGCCTTGATATTTCGTCTATGGTTTGCATTATAGCTAGGCGCGCTCGCGGTAGTCTGGTCTGTTCATTTTTGTCTAGTTGTTCACAAATAATTATCACAATACATACACACCTATATACATATATATATATATATATGCAAACCAAGGACACAATACTATAATATTAACCAACTCATCCAACCAATAGAAAACATTACTTACTCGCATATGTAGGATGAATAATCCCAGCAGACTAAAGTATATAAAAGAAGAAGAACTAAAGTTATATATTCATTAAATTGAAATTACAACTGAGATATTGAGAAGATAATGCTAACTACTCATACATTCTTAATTTTAGCAGGTATCTGCTCTAAATACTGTTCATATGTAAAAAATGTAATATTTTAAATGCATTATTCAGGGGGCCTCATTGAAAATAAGATTTATATTGTATATAGAACTTAATTAGTTTGCGCTTTCTAAATAAAGAAACTATTATTATTATCATCATTATTATTATTATAATTATTATTATTATACAAATAATTCGTGCCAATATTCCCCAAAACGGCAGTGACTGTCTGGCTCAATTTATTTTTAAACTAAGCCTACTGGATATTTGTTCTGTTTGGTCCTAGTTTTATTTTGTTTTCACAAACACTGAATTAAAATGAATTTCTTCTGTCAGTTTATTCCTTGCTGCATTATAATGCTCCGTTATCGTCTCTAGATTCTGTCTTCCCAAACAAATGTTATCGTTATTTGTATTCTCATTACTTTCTATTTTTAGTTCAACGATTTCAGATAGTTTGTATAATGATAATGATAAATCCCGTTTCTACGTGTCTGATATGCAATACAACTCATTGCTTAATCCTAAATAGCGTTTTTGTTTTAATTATAAATTGTAAAAGATATGGCATTTTCACTGTGTCTAAATTTCATTTTTACGCCTTTTTTGTTTACAATACTGATGTCGTAGTATTAATAATGTCAAGTGTTATAACAAACCAAACTGGAAAATAATAAGTATACTGTAACAGTTACTGGTATACTCGTATATATTTATTTATACAGTATTGATTTCACGTAATAGTGTCACTAATTGTATTGCATATCATTTGTACTATTTGATCAATATGTACTAGTGATTGTGTGATGAAGTGTGGGCGGCATTATTATACAGTTAAAATATTAGGTCAAAAGAAATTCATCAAAAAGTTAATAATCATGTACATGTATGTTTTTTTTTAAAATTTATTTTATTTCATTTATTTTAACTAATTAATTTTACAATTAAACAAATTATGCCTGATATTGTCTTGGGTAGAAACAGTGCTAAGCATATGCGGATAAAGTGTCTCTAGTTCTCAAGGACATAGCCGTGGCGGAGGATTGAACTTTCGCCCTTCCGATCCTCGATCCGATACTCTACCACTGGATCAAGTGCTCCACACAATCAACCCAATTAACAGAAGAACTTCTTCGTTGGCTCAAACACTGATGACTGGATTACTCCAAGTAGCCAGAACACTTACCTGTTCCCTCGAAGTTCTACTGTATTTTTCTGTTGAAGATTCTTGTGGAACATTTCATTATATCATACATTTAAGATATATCATTGCCATATGGATTGTGTGCTGAGATATCCGGCAGTGTTAGTATGTGACAGTGAGAGGGTTATATATTTGCGATAAGGAGTGTGTGCTGAGATGTCTGACAGTGTTAGTATGTGACAGTGAGAGGGTTATATATTTGCCATTAGAAGTGTGTGCTGAGATATATGGCAGTGTTAGTATGTGACAGTGAGAGGGTTATATATTTGCCATTAGAAGTGTGTGCTGAGATATATGGCAGTGTTAGTATGTGACAGTGAGAGGGTTATATATTTGCCATTAGAAGTGTGTGCTGAGATATATGGCAGTGTTAGTATGTGACAGTGAGAGGGTTATATATTTGCCATAAGGAGTGTGTGCTGAGATATCTGACAGTGTTAGTATGTGACAGTGAGAGGGTTATATATTTGCCATTAGAAGTGTGTGCTGAGATATATGGCAGTGTTAGTATGTGACAGTGAGAGGGTTATATATTTGCCATAAGGAGTGTGTGCTGAGATATCTGGCAGTGTTAGTATGTGACAGTGAGAGGGTTATATATTTGCGATAAGGAGTGTGTGCTGAGATATCTGACAGTGTTAGTATGTGACAGTGAGAGGGTTATATATTTGCCATTAGGAATGTGTGCTGAGATATCTGGCAGTGTTAGTATGTGACAGTGAGAGGGTTATATATTTGCCATTAGGAGTGTGTGCTGAGATATCTGACAGTGTTAGTATGTGACAGAGAGAGGGTTATATATTTGCCATTAGGAGTGTGTGCTGAGATATCCGGCAGTGTTAGTATGTGACAGTGAGAGGGTTATATATTTGCCATAAGGAGTGTATGCTGTTTTATCTGGCAGTGTTAGTATGTGACAGTGAGAGGGTTATATATTTGCCATTAGGAGTGTGTGCCGAGATATCGGGCAGTGTTAGTATGTGAGAGTGAGAAGGTTATATATTTGCCATTAGGAGTGTGTGCTGAGATATCTGGCAGTGTTAGTATGTGACAGTGAGAGGGTTATATATTTGCAATAAGGAATGTGTGCTGAGATATATGGCAGTGTTAGTATGTGACAGTCGGAGGGTTATATCTTTGTATTGGATACTTTAAAATCATATATTATTAGAACACCTTGACATTTATAAGTTTTAGAATGAGGATATCTTTGGATTTTTGGACATTTTAATATAAGGAACTCGAAAAAGAAGAAAACAGATACGACGAACGAATGGTATTTTAAGGCACACATGAATAGATCATTCGGAACGTTAAAATGTGAATGAATAAAATGATTACGATAACATAATAAATATTGTTTAAACTTTATTTAAAAAATGACTGAATGGTGTTTTACGGCACGTCGACACATAAATAAAATGTATGCACGTAAGATTAATGATTGCGAAGACAATAATACTTAAAATAAATATGGTTAAAATTTAGTAAAACTATTTACCAACAAATGATGAAAAAATCAAAGAAATGCATATAAAAACAGGCTATCATATAATAGTACAAACAATAATGTAACCTGTCAATGGATTTTCAACTAAAAATAATTAAAGAGTTTAAACTATTTTAAAAATAAAAAAATATACGTGACATCAACTTTATCAAAAAGCATTTTCATACTATCGATCCTAGACACACACGACGAGCGTCGCATTAAAGAGTTTAAACTATTTTAAAATTAAAAAATATACGTGACATCAACTTTATCAGAAAGCATTTTCATACTATCGATCCTAGTCACACACACGACGAGCGTCGCATTAAAGAGTTTAAACTATTTTAAAAATAAAAAAATATACGTGACATCAACTTTATCAGAAATCATTTTCATACTATCGATCCTAGTCACACACACGACGAGCGTCGCATTAAAGAGTTTAAACTATTTTAAAAATAAAAAATATACGTGACATCAACTTTATCAGAAATCATTTTCATACTATCGATCTTAGTCACACACACGACGGGCGTCGCATTAAAGAGTTTAAACTATTTTAAAAATAAAAAATATACGTGACATCAACTTTATCAAAAAGCCTTTTTATACTATCGATCCTAGACACACAAAACGAGCGTCGCATTAAAGAGTTTAAACTATTTTAAAAATAAAAAAATATACGTGACATCAACTTTATCAAAAAGCTTTTTCATACTATCGATCCTAGACACACAAAACGAACGTCGCATTAAAGAGTTTAAACTATTTTAAAAATAAAAAATAAACGTGACATCAACTTTATCAAAAAGCTTTTTCATACTATCGATCCTAGACACACAAAACGAACGTCGCATTAAAGAGTTTAAACTATTTTAAAAATAAAAAATAAACGTGACATCAACTTTATCAAAAAGCATTTTCATACTAACAATCCTAGTCACACACACGACGGGCATCGCATGTTATTCATTGTTTTTGTTTAAATGTAAATGGAACTTATTAAATATAATTGTATCTTTTTTCGGTTTCACTCCTTTCTGTTGTGTCATTTTCCTTATTTTTTATTATATTAGAATCCATATGGGATGTTGTAATGGGATGTTGTAATTTAACTTTATCGACTATGAACAAAATCAATAAAACCAAGTCTGTTTCGTATTTGCATTCTGTGTTCCCACAGGATTATTTTTTTTTTTAGATATTATTGACATATTTTGATTTTCAGTATAAAAACAGACCGTGAAAACGTGTCCTATCGATCATTTTGATGTTAGGAGTTTTAAGCAAGAGGTGTCAGAAAAGTTTCCACAGGGATGACTTGCTTGTGGCAGCCAACGTTCATAGCGACGTTGCGTTTCGATCCTTCGATGTCAGCTCTTCCTGTCATTTTGAAGCAGCATTTACCAAGCGTTGGATTGTTCATCCACTAATAGGGTTTTTAGACCGTGAGATAGGTTAGTGCTACCCTATTGTTGACTTGGTCGTTTTATTAGTTTAGACCGTCATGAGATAGGTTAGTGCTACGCTATTGTTGACTTGGTCGTTTTATTAGTTTAGACCGTCGTGAGATAGGTTAGTGCTACCCTAATGTTGACTTGGTCGTTTTATTAGTTACGACCGTCGTGAGATAGGTTAGTGCTACCCTATTGTTGACTTGGTCGTTTTATTAGGATTACCAACGCTTGCGGTTTTAAATGCACTAAGTGTATGTACATTATTAATATGAAATGTTTAAATTTGTTATTTAGCGTTATGTCTGCTTAAGACACAAACTATTTTATGTGCGAAATTAAGAACCCCGAAAGTTGTCTTAGTAGAAAATTGATGAGCAGTTGTCCTTTATTTCAATGATATACTGAGCAATAATTTAGAAACTCTAGTTACATTAAGACAAACGCGAGAATTTTAAACTTTTTATTAAGCAATAAATTTCAATCAAATTCCAATAACAATTTATCATTTATCGTAGTTCTTCCTCTTTCTGATCCCTGCAGAGCATTCTTAGTTTCAATTTTGAAATTGTAATGACTGTCTCTCTGGAGTACCAGGCAAACCATTTTGGAACATTATACAAAATAATCACACGAGCCGAAGTTAATGCATTAGAGATATGTAGTTTTATGTCTGAAAATCAACTCAAAATGTCTGTTATTTGTTAATAGTGTTTTGATTACTGTCAGTTATTTCGAAACGTCTACAAAGCCTTAATAAATGTTTATGACTAAATCGTTCTGAATCGTATCTGTAAAAAATAGTGATTGTACATTTCCTAACAAATTATTGCTTTAATTTGTCGTACCTGTATGTATAGGTCTCCCTTACGAAATACCTCCCCTACATGACTACGCCTGAGAAATTAGAACTGTGTAAACTGGTTTGGTATAATATTTTTGAAAATGCTTTAATTATTCACATATTCTTCTACAGATGAGAGAAATGGAACATTTACATGAGTTGTGCCAAGTTTGGTTGACACTGGGTGCTGTTTAATGAAGATATAACAGTTTGAAGATGCGTAGTAATACGCTGCAATAATTGAACATAATTGTCCTCAAACCATGGATATTGTGAAAAAGCAACTTGGTCAACATCATGTTTTCTTCTGCATATTTGGAGCAACATATGACAATCTATGAAAACAAGGTGCTTTTAGAACCATAAGTAATGTGTTCAGTGTTTCAGAAGTGCACGTCTCTGTATGTAGAACAGTGCATAATTAATTGCTGTGTGATACGTATAGTATCGTTTGATATTGTACCTGTCTCCAGACTACAGGATATTGCATGGGCCGCTTTTTCTCTTTCTAAACTTTGTATTTTCATATAATACTATGATGATTAAAAACGAGCATACTTTCATGTGAAATAATATCACGTCCTATGTGTATAGGTGACCTATAGCTTCATTGAGTATGTTCTATAGTAGGTTACATGTACATTTACACGTGCAACATAACATTTGCTTATTATATATATATGAAGCCATATATAGCTAAAGTCAGTATTGTTGATATTGTTATTTTGGTTCTGTTGGAACACTGGCTCATTCATTGTGGCTCGAAAATAGATATATTATTTAACCAATGTTTATAGGAGAAAAGAGGTTTTGCATTACAAATTATCCCTCATTAAAATACTATAGCAAATCATTCTTTTGTGTTGTGGTTTTCTCTTTTGGCTTATTTTTTGTAGCATTCTATGATTCCAAAGGATACTTTTATCAGATTGTATTGCTTTCACAATTCTCTTTCTATATAATGTTTTATCTCTATATAATGTTTTATTTTTATATAATGTTTTAAAATGTTTAATTTTAAAAAATGGCTTTCGTTTTGCTAAATATACTGATACATTTTCGCTTTCACAATTCAATTTTTCGCCGCCTGGTAATATGGAACGCTAAACACCACTTTGATGTTTTTTTTACATTCTGAAGTGGTCAGATGACAGTCTTTTCATTCGGATGTGGTCACTTTACATTATAATGTAGTTCGATGTCATTATGATGTGGTCATCTTACATTGTGATGTAGTTCGATGTCATTCTGATGTGGTTCGATGTCATTCTGATGTAGTTCCTTGTCATTCTGATGTGGTTCGATGTCATTCTGATGTAGTTAGATGTCATTCTGATGTGGTTCGATGTCATTCTAATGAAGTCCGATGTCATTCTGATGTGGTTTGATGTCATTCTGATGAGGTCAGTTTACATTTTGATGTGGTTATATTCCATTCTGATGTGGTCACTTTACATTATAATATGGTTACCTGTCATTTGGCGGTAGTAACTTGTCACTCGACTGTTATCTTGTCATTCGGCAGTTGTTACTTGTCATTCGGCAATGGTTGTTTGCCTTTTGGCAGTGGTTATTTGTTATTCGGCAGTGGTAACCTGTCATTCGTTAGTGGTTGTTTATCATTCGTCAGTGGAAACTTGTCTTTCGGAAGTGATAATTTGTCATGCGGCAGTTGATACTTGTCATTAGGCAGTGTTTACACATCATTCGGCGGTGGTTACTTGTCATTCGGCAGTGTTAACACATCATTCGGCAGTGGTTACTTGTCATTCGGCAATGGGTACATGTCATTCGGCAGTGTTTACACATCATTCGGCGGTGGTTCCTAGCATTCGGCAATAGGTCCATGTTATTCGGCTGTGGTTACTTGTCATTTGGCAAATGGTACATGTCATTCGGCAGTGGTTACACATCATTCAACAGTGGTTACTTGTCAATCGCCGTGGTTATATGTCATTCGGCAGTTGTAATTTGTCATTCAGCAGTGGTTATAAGTCAGTCGGCTGTTGTTACCTGTCATACGGCAATGCAACCTGTCATACGGCAGTAGTTACTTTTCTTTCGATTTTTATCCATCTTACATTTATTTGATAAATTTTATATCAAAATAATGCAAACAAATTAAAAATGAATATATCTTAAATAACCTGACGCGAGAGCAACTATCGTTCTGCTCACTGGCTACGTGGCATTGTTTGTTCAAGTAAACACACTGTAGTGTTTTTTAGTGTAGACCTTGTTAGCTTGTCTAAGGAAATGGCGGAGTAACAACCAATATATCGTTGGTTGGATTATCGAATTGTTTGATTAAAAGCCCGCGCCAGGTTAATTAGTACTTATGCAGTTTTTTAATCTGTTACAGGAAGGAAGTTCGTAAATTTGATGATAGGCATTTTGGTCATCTTTGAAAAAAAGTGTAAAATATATTTATTACGTTTTTTTTATCGGTATGATAAACAATGCGAAGGAATAATCAATTTGTATCTTTTAGTCATGTTTTTAAAGTTGTATAAAAGCTGTTAATGGTTTCTGAAGTTTCAGATAAAACAGAGAGGTAAACATTTCGATTATATGTGTAAACATTGATCTGACGCATGCATCCTACTCACCCTGTATATACATGTACCCTACCCACCATGTATAAGTGTTTACCCTTCTCACCATGTATATATTCGTACCTTACTCATCATGTATATACACGTACCCTACCCACCATGCATATACAAGTACACTACTCACCATGTATATACACGTACTCTACACACCATGTATATACATGTACCCTACCCACATTGTATATATTCGTACCCTACTCATCATGTAGATACATGTACCCTACCCACCAGGTATATACACGTACCCTACTCATCATGTATATATATGTACTCTACTCACCATGTATATACAAGTACACTACTCACCATGTATATACACGTACATTACCCACCATGTATATACACGTACCCTACTCATAATGTATATACACGTACACTACCCACCATGTATATACACGTACCCTATTCGTCATGTATATACATATACCCTACCCACCATGTATATACACGTACACTACCCACCATGTATATACACGTACCCTACCCACCATGTATATACACGTACCCTACCCACCATGCATATACACGTACACTACCCACCAGGTATATACACGTACCCTACCCACCATGTATATACACGTACCCTACTCACCATGTATATACACGTACACTACCCACCATGTATATACACGTACCTTACTCACCATGCATATACACGTACCCTACTCACCATGTATATACACGTACACTGCCCACCATGCATATACACGTACCCTACCCACCATGCATATACACGTACCCTACCCACCAGGTATATACACGTACCCTACCCACCATGTATATACACGTACCCTACTCACCATGTATATACACGTACCCTACCCACCATGTATATACACGTACACTACCCACCGTGTATATACACGTACCCTACTCACCGTGTATATACACGTACACTACTCACCGTGTATATACACGTACCCTACCCACCAGGTATATACACGTACACTAGCCACCAGGTATATACACGTACCCTACCAACCAGGTATATACACGTACCCTACCCATCATGTATATACACGTACCCTACTCACTATGTATATACACGTACCCAACTCATCATGTATATACACGTACATTACCCACCATGTATATACACGTACCCTACTCACCATGAATAAACACGTACCCTACCCACCATGTATATACACGTACCCTACTCACCAGGTATATACACGTACCCTACCCACCATGTATATACACGTACCCTACTCACCATGTATATACATATACCCTACCCACCATGTATATACACGTACCCTACTCACCATGTATATACATGTACCCTACCCTACATGTATATACATGTACCCTACCTTACATGTATATACATGTACCCTACCCACCATGTGTATACATGTACCCTACCCACCATGTATATGTGTGTATCCTTCTCACCATGTATATATTCGTACCCTACTCACCATGTATATACACGTACCCTACCCACCATGTATATACACATACCCTACCCACAATGTGTATACACGTATCTTACAAATGAAATGTAACATCTGCCGAATAACAAGTAACCACTGCAACATGACAAGTAACCACTGCCAAATGACATGAAATCACTGCAAAATGTCAAGTAAACATAACAGAATGACATGTAACTACGGCGGAATGACATGTAACCACTGCCGAATGACAAGTTACCACCGCCTTATGACATCTAACCACTGCCGAATGACAAGTAACCACTGCCGAATGACAAGTTACCACTGTCGAATGACAAGTAACCACTGCCGAATGACAAGTTACCACTGTCCAATGACAACTTACCACTGCAGAATGACAAGTTACCACTACAGAATGACAATTTACCACTGCCGAATGACAAGTTACCACGGTCAAATGACAAGTTACCACTGCCGAATGACAAGTAACCACTGCCGAATGACAAGTAACCACTGTCTCCTGACATGTAACCACTGCCGAATGACAAGTTACCACCACATAATGACATCTAACCACTGCCAAATGACAAGTAACCACTGTCGAATGACAAGTTACCACTGTCCAATGACAAGTTACCACTGTCCAATGACAATTAACCGCTGCAGAATGACAAGTTACCACTACAGAATGACAAGTTACCACTGCCGAATGACAAGTTACCACGGTCAAATGACAAGTAACCAGCGTCGAATGACAAGTGACCACGGTCGAATGACAAGTAACCACTCCAGAATGACAATTAACCATTGCCGAATGACAAGAAACCATTGTCGAATGACAAGTTACCACGGTCGAATGGCATGTTACCACAGTCGTGATTGGCGTTCCATATATGTACAGCATCTTGCCGCGAGTTCGAGTCCCATATTGGTCTGCATATTTCACAGATAATTTTTATATAAACATTTAATTCCGATTTCGTGCAGTTACTGATATAATGTCATGAATCAGTAACATGTGTAAACTTATATTTAGATGTGTTCTGCATACACGTAGAGATGCTGTCACTGTTGGTGCCAGTTTAACTTCTAAATAATAAGTTTATTTCATTATATAATTATTTTCATTATTAAGATACACGTATACTCACATTTTAATCTATAAATCGTTGTATAATTTCACCACTGAGGTTCAATCTGATCAGCTCCGCCTTTATACTACGCAATAGACCTCTGACATAATAAGGCACCATTTTGGAACTAATTTCAGTCACATGATAAAATAAAATGGCGGGCCCCTTATGCCATTTTATAGACATGTACGTTGAAAATATAAACGGTCATTGTTAACAACTGTATCACCGGTTCTTTGACGTCATACAGGTGTTAGCACCACTGTTGGTCACACTGTTTTAAGTTAGCCGAAATACAAGTAACTATTGCCGAATGAAAAGTTAAAACTGCCAAATGACAAGTTACCACTGCCGAATAACAAGAAACCACTGCCGAATGACAAGTTACCACTGCCGCTTAACAAATTATCACTGCCGAAAGACAAGTTACCACTGACGAATGATAAACAACCACTGCCGAATGACAAATTAACCAAGCCGAATGACAAGTTACCACCGCCAAATGACAAGCTACCAGCTCGTCAGAATAGAATGTAACCATATCAAAATGTGAAATGACCACATCAGAATGACATCGAACCACATCAGAATGACATCGAACTACACCAGAAGGACATCGAACCACATCAGAATGACATCGAACTACATCAGAATTAGATCGAACTACATCAGAAGGACATCAAACCACATCAGAATGACATCGAACCTCTTCAGAATGACATCGAACTTCATCAGAATGTCATCGAACCACATCAGAATGACATCAAACTACATCAGAATGATATCAAACTTCATCATAATGTAAAGTGACCACACATCAGAATGACATCGAACCACATAAGAATGATATCGAACCACATCAGAATGACATTGAACTACGTCATATTGTTCTGTGACCACGTCAGAATGACACCAAACCAAATCAGAAGACATCGAACAACATCAAAATGACATTGAACTACGTCATAATGTTCAGTGACCACGTCATAATGACAACGAACCATATCAGAATGACATCGAATCACATCAGAATGATATCGAATCACAACAAAATGACACCAAACCAAATCAGAATGACATCGAACTACATCCAAATGAAATATGACCACATCAGTATGACATCGAACCACATCAGAATGACATTGAACTACGTCATAATGTTCAGTGACCACATCAGAATGACAGCTAACTATATCAGAAAGACATCGAATCACATCAGAATGACATCGAATCACAACAAAATGACATCAAACCAAATCAGAATGACATCGAACTACCGCCAAATGAAAAATGACCACATCAGAATGACATCAAACCACATCAGAATGACATCAAACCAAATCTGAATGACATCAAACTACATCAAAATGTAAAATGACCACATCAGAATGACATCGAACCACATCACAATGACATCGAACCACATCAGAATGACATTGAACTACGTCATAATGTTCAGTGACCACGTCAGATTGACACCGAACCAAATCAGAATGACATCGAACAACATCAAAATGACATTGAACTACGTCATAATGTTCAGTGACCACGTCAGAATGACAACGAACCATATCAGAATGACATCGAACCACATCAGAATGATATCGAATCACAACAAAATGACATCAAACCAAATCAGAATGACATCGAACTACATCCAAATGAAATATGACCACATCAGAATGACATCGAACCACATCAGAATGACATTGAACTACGTTATAATGTTCAGTGACCACGTCAGAATGACAGAGAACTATATCAGAAGGACATCGAACCACATCAGAATGACATCGAATCACAACAAATGACATAAAACCAAATCAGAATAACATCGAACTACATCCAAATGAAAAATGACCACATCAGAATGACATCAAACCACATTTGAATGACATCAAACCAAATCAGAATGACATCAAACTACATCAAAATGTAAAATGACCACATTAGAATGACATCAAACCACAACAGAATGACATCAAATCACAACAAATAGGCATCAAACCAAATCAGAAGGACATCGAACTACATACATATGAAAAATAACCACATCAGAATTGCATCGAACCACATCAGAATGACCTCAAACCAAATCAGAATGACATCGAACTACATCAAAATGCAAAATGACCACATCAGAATGACATCGAACCACAACAGAATGACAGCGAACTGCATCAAAATGTAAAATGACCACATCAGAATGACATCGAACAACAACTGAATGACATCAAACTACATCCAAATGTAATGACCACATCAGAATGACATCGAACCATAACAAAATAACTTCGAACTACATCCTAAAGAAAAATAACCACATTAGAATGACATCGAACCACATCAAAATGTAAAGTAACCACGTCAGAATGACATCGAACCAAATTAGAATGATACCGAACTACATCAAAATGTAAAATGACCACATCAGAATGATATCGAACCACATCAGAATGACATCGAGCCAAATCAGAATGAAATCGAACCACATCAGAATGACATCGAACCAAATCAGAATGACATCGAACTACATCAAAATGTAAAATGACCACATCAGAATGACATCGAACCAAATCAGAATGACATCGAACTACATCGAAATGAAAAATGACGACATCAGAATTACATCGAACCACATCAGAATGACATCAAACTTAATCAAAATGACATCGAACTACATCAAAATGTATAATGGCCACATCAGAATGACATCGAACCACAACAGAATGACATCAAATCACAACAAATTGAAATCAAACCAAATCAGAATGACATCGAACTACATCCAAATGAAAAATGACCACGTCAGAATGACAACGAACCATATCAGAATGACATCGAACCACATCAGAATGATATCGAATCACAACAAAATGACATCAAACCAAATCAGAATGACATCGAACTACATCCAAATGAAATATGACCACATCAGAATGACATCGAACCACATCAGAATGACATTGAACTACGTTATAATGTTCAGTGACCACGTCAGAATGACAGAGAACTATATCAGAAGGACATCGAACCACATCAGAATGACATCGAATCACAACAAATGACATAAAACCAAATCAGAATAACATCGAACTACATCCAAATGAAAAATGACCACATCAGAATGACATCAAACCACATTTGAATGACATCAAACCAAATCAGAATGACATCAAACTACATCAAAATGTAAAATGACCACATTAGAATGACATCAAACCACAACAGAATGACATCAAATCACAACAAATAGGCATCAAACCAAATCAGAAGGACATCGAACTACATACATATGAAAAATAACCACATCAGAATTGCATCGAACCACATCAGAATGACCTCAAACCAAATCAGAATGACATCGAACTACATCAAAATGCAAAATGACCACATCAGAATGACATCGAACCACAACAGAATGACATCGAACTGCATCAAAATGTAAAATGACCACATCAGAATGACATCGAACAACAACTGAATGACATCAAACTACATCCAAATGTAATGACCACATCAGAATGACATCGAACCATAACAAAATAACTTCGAACTACATCCTAAAGAAAAATAACCACATTAGAATGACATCGAACCACATCAAAATGTAAAGTAACCACGTCAGAATGACATCGAACCAAATTAGAATGATACCGAACTACATCAAAATGTAAAATGACCACATCAGAATGATATCGAACCACATCAGAATGACATCGAGCCAAATCAGAATGAAATCGAACCACATCAGAATGACATCGAACCAAATCAGAATGACATCGAACTACATCAAAATGTAAAATGACCACATCAGAATGACATCGAACCAAATCAGAATGACATCGAACTACATCCAAATGAAAAATGACGACATCAGAATTACATCGAACCACATCAGAATGACATCAAACTTAATCAAAATGACATCGAACTACATCAAAATGTATAATGGCCACATCAGAATGACATCGAACCACAACAGAATGACATCAAATCACAACAAATTGAAATCAAACCAAATCAGAATGACATCGAACTACATCCAAATGAAAAATGACCACGTCAGAATGACAACGAACCATATCAGAATGACATCGAACCACATCAGAATGATATCGAATCACAACAAAATGACATCAAACCAAATCAGAATGACATCGAACTACATCCAAATGAAATATGACCACATCAGAATGACATCGAACCACATCAGAATGACATTGAACTACGTTATAATGTTCAGTGACCACGTCAGAATGACAGAGAACTATATCAGAAGGACATCGAACCACATCAGAATGACATCGAATCACAACAAATGACATAAAACCAAATCAGAATAACATCGAACTACATCCAAATGAAAAATGACCACATCAGAATGACATCAAACCACATTTGAATGACATCAAACCAAATCAGAATGACATCAAACTACATCAAAATGTAAAATGACCACATTAGAATGACATCAAACCACAACAGAATGACATCAAATCACAACAAATAGGCATCAAACCAAATCAGAAGGACATCGAACTACATACATATGAAAAATAACCACATCAGAATTGCATCGAACCACATCAGAATGACCTCAAACCAAATCAGAATGACATCGAACTACATCAAAATGCAAAATGACCACATCAGAATGACATCGAACCACAACAGAATGACATCGAACTGCATCAAAATGTAAAATGACCACATCAGAATGACATCGAACAACAACTGAATGACATCAAACTACATCCAAATGTAATGACCACATCAGAATGACATCGAACCATAACAAAATAACTTCGAACTACATCCTAAAGAAAAATAACCACATTAGAATGACATCGAACCACATCAAAATGTAAAGTAACCACGTCAGAATGACATCGAACCAAATTAGAATGATACCGAACTACATCAAAATGTAAAATGACCACATCAGAATGATATCGAACCACATCAGAATGACATCGAGCCAAATCAGAATGAAATCGAACCACATCAGAATGACATCGAACCAAATCAGAATGACATCGAACTACATCAAAATGTAAAATGACCACATCAGAATGACATCGAACCAAATCAGAATGACATCGAACTACATCGAAATGAAAAATGACGACATCAGAATTACATCGAACCACATCAGAATGACATCAAACTTAATCAAAATGACATCGAACTACATCAAAATGTATAATGGCCACATCAGAATGACATCGAACCACAACAGAATGACATCAAATCACAACAAATTGAAATCAAACCAAATCAGAATGACATCGAACTACATCCAAATGAAAAATGACCACATCAGAATGACATCGAACCAAATCAGAATGACATCGAACTACATCAAAATGTAAAATGACCACATCAGAATGACATCGAACCAAATCAGAATGACATCGAACTACATCCAAATGAAAAATGACCACATCAGAATTACATCGAACCACATCAGAATGACATCAAACTTAATCAAAATGACATCGAACTTCATCAAAATGTATAATGACCACATCAGAATGACATCGAACCACAACAGAATGACATCAAATCACAACAAATTGAAATCAAACCAAATCAGAATGATATCGAACTACATCCAAATGAAAAATGACCACATCAGAATGACATCGAACCACATCAGAATGACTTCAAACCAAATCAAAATGACATCGAACTGCATCAAAATGTAAAATGACCACATCAGAATGAAATCGAACCACAACAGAATGACATCGAACTGCATCAAAATGTAAAATGACCACATCAGAATGACATCAAACCACAACAGAATGACATCGAACTACATCCAAATGTAATGACCACATCAGAATGACATCGAACCACAACAAAATGACTTCGAACTACATCAAAATGAAAAATAACCACACCAGAATGACATCGAACCACATCAGAATGTAAAGTAACCACGTCAGAATGACATCGAACCAAATTAGAATGATATCGAACTATATCAAAATGTAAAATGACCACATCAGAATGATATCGAACCAAATCAGAATGACATCGAACTACATCAAAATGTAAAATGACCACATCAGAATGACATCGAACCAAATCAGAATGACATCGAACTACATCAAAATGAAAAATGACCGCATCAGAATTACATCGAACCACATCAGAATGACATCAAACCTAATCAGAATGACATCGAACTACATCAAAATGTATAATGACCACATCAGAATGACATCGAACCACACCAGAATGACATCGAACTGCATCAAAATGTAAAATGACCACATCAGAATGACATCGAACAACAACAGAATGACATCAAACCAAATTAGAAAGACATGGAAGTGTATCAAAATGTAAAATGACCACATCAGAATGATATCGAACCACATCGGAATGACATCGAACCAAATCAGAATGACATCAAACTACATCAAAATGTAAAATGACCATCTGTATATTCGGTCATTATTGCTTTTGCTAAAATATTCACATATTATTCCCAGTTAAACATGATCAGACGTTCTTATAATTGTTCAAAGTCTGGTCCAATAATTACATTTCGTCATCCATTAACGCTGCTGTTTTATAAAACAAATTAGTTTTGAAAAGGACTGCCTCAGAGAAGTCACGTCGGAATTAATAAAATATTACCGAAAGATTAACACATATAATAGTATTGTCTTTAACGCTGGTTTGCATTATGTTATAAACAGCACCGCATTGGTTGTGACGTTATAGTAGATAAACTTAAACGCGATTTACAAATGTACATTTAAGCGAATATATATAAATGGCGTGTTTGACCTTGGGCTTATTTGACAGACAATACAATAGAGAATATTAGCTTGATAAACACTGACTTTATAGAGATCGATCGTATAGTCTGTATTGTTAAATTTAATTAAAATTTATTTTGTTAACATCGACTGAAAATCTAATTTTCAATTACTCTTATCACACTCAATATCTTCCATGATAGAATCGCAACCAAGCGCATGCGCATAACCTGTCTCCCTTGAGGATGTGTTTAATACCATTATAAAGGTAAAATAAAGCCAAACTTTGTCCCAAAAGTTAGATGTTTTATATCTTTATAGATTTTCTCAATGAAAATGTCGATAATAACTTGGACGAGGGTTTTTTATCCGCCAACAAAGATGACGATAAATCATTATAGAGACGCGACCGGGCGGGAATTCGAACTTTCGACCCCTCAAACCAACATTCCTTGAATACACCAATTGAGCTAGCTGGACCCGACCTTTTTTAAAATGAGTTTCTTTTTTTGTTTTAAATTGATAACGAATACTGGTAGTGGTGTAGAGCACGAATATGTTATGAATTATGAATATAAGGAAACACATGTACACATATATATAAATACACTTGTTCGTGGTGTAGAACACTAATATATTAAAAAAGTAAAAAACATATATGTTAAAAATATATGATTGAGTATAGTCAGGTAAATATATAAAGGCACATGTGTTTGATATAGACCACAAATATAATCAGGTTAACATACAAGTGAAACATGTTATACTATATGAGGACTTTATGGACGACGTTGCAAGAGCATAACAGCATAAGAAAGAGAAAAGAGATAAGAGTAAATATCCGGAACCTTTGTCTGTTTAAAGCTGCAAGGGTTATTATAACGCGTCTCTAATGTGTCAGTGTGATTATGCTTATCACATTCAGAAATTTATTTGTGCCGTATAACTAGTTATATGTATGTCTTTATAATGAACGGTCAGTGTTATTTAATAATATGTAAAGGTTGTAAGAGGAAATCCTGTTTTAGGCAGCCAGTCAAGGGAAGGCGCTAAAGTGGTCTTTTAAGGCAAGTTATTTGCACCGAAAGCAGATAAATGCGAAATACAACATGTGGTTGCTTAAGAGAAGAGGTTGCTTAATAGAGGTGACAGCTTACAAGGATTTGATTGTATTTATGTTTCTTTATTCTAATTACCTTACAAAAATCAAAACATACGATAAAAGAGTTGTTTGTACAGTCAAACCTGTATTAAGCAGTCTGTCAAGGGAAGAAGGAAAAATGGCATTTTAAGACAGGCTGTTGGTTAATGCAGGTTAATTTGAACTTAAAGCAGAGAAGTTAGAAAATAGCTAATATAGATATGGCAGCTTAAGTCAAGTGACTGCTTAATAAAGGTGACCGCTTACACAGTTTGTCTGTATAGCGAAATGTGGTGCATTAATTCACACAGTCATGTTGATATCATCCACATTTTAATAGTTTACATATTGCAATACCATGCGTATACATGTATTTTACATCCACGTGTATTTTAACAAAACTTAACGAGAACAAAGAAAGTAAGAGCTATAAGATGTTTCCATTACCAGTATAATATTAATCAATCACCAGTGCCATAATCAATCTACATAACCAGTCAAGTCTTATAAACTTTCTTTGAATAAATGTATATATATACCTAACTTTACTGTTAAGATTTTAGTTACAACTTTGATCCATATGCATTTCTTTTATGGTCACAGAATTGCTAACTAATCAAATTCACAGAACATTAAACATAGACAATGTCTCATGTGGAGCTTGCTATTAAAGCACAGAAATGACGTTCCTCGCTGTCGTGAATATGACAGAAACATCCAGTGAAAATGATTTATGATCCCATTTTAACCAATATACTGGTTTTCACTTAACAAATAACATCAACTATTGATAATTAACAACGAGAAGAACAAAGAACAGCCGTTCGTGGTGATTTTCGTCCGATGTTTAATTGGCGTAGGCAAACATGTTAACATAGTTGTACTCAGCCTTGAATTTGTGTTCAATTTGATAAAATATTATGTGATAGCGTCTGCACGCACGCACGCACGCACGCATGTACTATATCGAAATTATCGGAAATACCGCGCTCGCCGTATTCTGGTTTGTAGGGTTATGTCTTTTTTTTGTTCACAAATAATAATTATATATATATAGTCAGTAAGAATACAAGTAAATTTGATAACAAATGTCATTACAACAGTACAGCAAGTCTCTTTATCAGTATAGTAAATGTTCACAAAAGAAATCTTGCAATACTTGGGTTATGGTGCTTGGGCATCATGCAAAGCATTTATGTATCGTAGGTCCAATTCCCATCCATGGTCGTGGTTAACTGACGTGAACATTGATGTTTACCACCCCAAATTTGATTTTACAAGTCAGATGGCCATTTGGTCGACACACAGCCTTAACCTACATGTAGTTTATAGTCTATCACAGAAACTGATATCTCCCGAATCAGGTCTATTATCAATGTAAAAGCAGGAAATTCTATGCCTGTCCTACAATCCATAGCAAATGGACGCTTACTTGTGACGTCATCTAAAATTTCTGTTGAAAAAACTGACCTATCAACGTGCGCAAATGAGGCTTCCCCAACTTTGCTATTTAACGGACCCAATTTAGCAAAGTTAGGGAAGCCTCATTTGCGCAAAGTTTACCAAAACCAATCTTTCTAAGCGATGTTGCTGATCTCTCCTTTGGATTGTTTAAAGATGGTTATGTGTAATGTCTATATATCTAAATAGATTATATAAATGCGTATTAGGCGAAATATGTACACAACTGGTACACATGTGAATACATACATGTACATTATGTCTTTTTCCTGGTTTTATCATATTGAATGAAACAAAACTTTGATGACCTTAGTGAACAATAAATTATACTGTCCTAGGACTTTATTCTTTATATAGTATTCCATTGAATGCATGGAAAACCTCGAAATAAAATTATTGCAATGACGATGCAGATATTGAGCCAGCAATATACCGTGTTCAAGTCAAAAACGTTAACAATTATGTTGTTGTATTCGTTCGTTTCATATAATCAACTCAATAAAATATGTTCGTGTCTGTTTTATTTTACCCAATATGAATATAAATATAAGTATAATATTCAAAAGAAACGATAATAAGTAAGCAAATACCAATATACATATAAAATCGACCAACCTTTGCATTTGTATTGAAAGGAATGCCAATAAAACAGGTCAGGCACGTTGTTTATTCTCTTGCAAATATGAGCTTTAAATTGCTGTTGCAAACTTCAATACGTTGACATTTTCATACTAAACTAAACACAAAAATTGAAAACAATGATTGATTTATCCATTTCTCCTATACATTAACTTACAAGAGGGATTTCAAGTTGAGCCCTGATGTCTATTCCAGAACCTGATACCAATCAATGAAAAGCAGTGAAGCCTTTGTCTGTTCCACAATTCATAGCAGATGAACGCTTATTAAGCTGTGACGTTCAGTTGAAGCAGTTGACCAATCAACGTGCTCAAATTTGGATTTCCCAGCACTGCTCCGGAGAGCTGGGTTCGTTCTACAGACTATGAGTCTTTTGTCGGTTACAACGTCTACTTCTATGAATGTTTTCATTATTATTTTTAGTTACGGCAACGGTGTGTTTCACAAAACAAACTTACAAACGAAACATAAATCAACAATTTTTCATAATATTTTAAGACTTACCAAAACTGTACTCAAAATTGACTTAAATCAAGCAGATTTTGATATATTCTCTTGAAATACAATCATTTGCATACATCGAAGTAATTGTCATAGTGACTAACGGCGATTTTTATTTTGTAAAACGCATCCCTGGTAAATTCATTTTTCACTAAAATGTAATCAACATTTGTTATAGTAAGCTCAAGCTCAACAGATCTGAATGTTTTAATTCTGAATCTGCCTTTCTTGACTTACAATTTATACAATTTTTTCTCTATTTATAATGATCCTATAAATATAACATATCAGACAAAAGAGATAATTTAGATTTTCAGACTTAATTTGCTGTATCGTTCGGTTTATTTATATGAGCATGCTAACGTATAGATTAGAGAGCAGTTTTGCGGAAATAATTTTATTAACAATGACGACGCAGGAATTAAGTTAGATGCCACCGTTAACCCGGTTAAGATGATATAACGACGCAGGTATTAGGTTAGATACCACCGTTAACCAGGTTAAGCACCCAAGTTGCCACCGTTAACCAGGTTAAGCTCCCCAGTTGCCACCGTTAACCAGGTTAAGCTCCCAAGTTGCATCTTACCCAGATGGTGGCCCCTGTTGCCACTGATTATTTACGTATGTTTTGTACTTATTACGTTTATTACTTGGAAAACTTTGTTCTTGTTGCTTTGCTGGCTTTGTTCTATGAATACTGTGTCCCTTGATGATTATATATTTTCTATTTTGAACATACGTAAAATTGTATTTTATTGTTTTTAATATGTGTTTGGGTTTTTGTATTACTCTTCTCGCTGATGGTAAAGGGTATAACTCTCAGTCACACTAACTGATAAATATATTTATTTGAACGACACAGTTATTGTATACGGCATCCAGTTTTATTAGTGCTATTTGTTTGTTTCTGTTTCGTTGTTATTATTAAAATTGCTTTAGGAATTGCTTGTATTTATGATACTGGTGTTGCTGTATTCTTTGAAGGTGATACTTCAGTTATATATAATGTATTATATGTATCGTAATCACATTTAAGGTAAAAACACGACCTTACTTTCAAAAGCACCGTACACGCAGTGACCTTTATAAATCAGCAAGCCTTGCATTTCTGTGTCGCGTGAATAATATTGAGGCCTTTGAATACGCTTGATGTATGTTCGTCAAAGATAGAAACAAGAACTCAATATCCATTAGAAAATTGCGTTGTGCTGGCAATCTTATTCGGTGCTTTTATTAGAAAAGTACTTAAATTAATAGAACATTTGTACAACAATATGAATGAGTCAGTATATTGAATCAAAGGATTATTGTTTTATTGTACATGTTTCTTATAATTATTATAGAGTTAAGGTCGGAGTTTTTATTACACGTAAATCATTACTCATACTAGACACTATTCACATCATCGCTGCACTATATAATCATACCGATTGCGTATTACTTAACACTTTATGAATGATAATTATAAAAATTAAAGCTAATTCCATTACTTGTTGGTACTTTATGCTGAACGGAACATTCCAGCCTACCCACAACTTCTTTACTTCTCAAAATATCGAATAGCGTTATTACAGTTGTATATGACATTAGCGACAACTATGTAATACGATTGTGTAATTCTATACTGCTACCCGTAATCATCCGTTTGGCAAGAAATACTACTTTAAACGTGAAGGAGATCGCTTTGAAAGTTATTGAGAAAATACATAAAATGTCATGTGGCGGGTCAGCTGTACCATTCAGTATATTTCAAATTTGTTGTTATGTTACATAACATGTACTTTCCATGTATTGTATCATGATGAGATATTACAAACATGGCGTAGTGTACAAAATAAAGTACTGGCCGCTCACACGTAAAGTTTCAGGTTCGATCCTTTCATAAAAAAACACTCAGTACTGGTTTTATCCAGGAAGCGGACCCGAAAGCGATAAATATAAGCTTTGAGCTTTTATCGCAATTGAGCTTAATAAGTGTAAACTAAAGATGGGCGTTCATATTTATACGGAACTAACGTGCTTAAATAGAGATGATACGCTACAGTTTTTAAACTTTTTTCATTTCGAAAATTTATAATAGGTTTTTTAAATTTCCGTTTAAAGTCTAATAAACATATCTTTTGAAACCTAAGAAAATAACAGATTCGGTTTTAGTACATGTTTTGAAGTCTGGTTTCATTTAAACGGATGGACACATGCTATTGTCTCTTGTCGTACCTTAAATAATAATTATCTTGCTGTTATAGCTTCTGCAAAGCAACTAAGTACATCCATCAAAAATGTCTTTATTCTGCATTTAGCTTATATAACTGACATCTATTCTCATTTTATCGATAAACAACGTACTTGTGCGCATGCGTGTATATGAAAACAAACACAAATCAATATCGTTGTTAGGCAAGTAACTGATATTTGTTCTCTTTTCAGTTAGTTTTCGTGAGTATATTAATAATTAAAGTGACACATTTAAAATAAAAGATTAAGTAAAAACACAATTTAGCTTTAATATTGATGAAAGTTTGCATGTTTATATATTGCTGCTTATAATAGAGGAGTCAATACTCCGGTGGTGAAAATAGCTGATAATGACTCAGCAATTGCGTTTATATTATAAACGACGTTTCAGCTAGCATAAATAAACGAAATCGCTTTTCCTCACGAAGTAATTTAAAGAAAATGAGACGTTTTGATTAAAATTTATTGCATCCTTAAAAACTCCATCTATTACATTGTCGGATGTATACAGACAGAATTGAAGGCACAGAGACAAATCATTGCAGTGTATGCCGTTGTAACTGTTTAAATATGTATTCCTTTTTTTAATGGGGCTCAACGCCATTTTCAAAACATTTCAGGTTCTATATGGCATATCCAGTTTTAGTGGGGCAGGACAGATTCAGAATGACAGGTTATGTATGGTTATCGGGTTTTATTGGTGAAGGAAGACCTCAGAATGACAGGCTATACATGGCATATCCAGTTTTATTGGTGGAGGAAGACCTCGGAATGAACAATTCAGGTTATATATGACATATCCAGTTTTATTAGTGGGAGAAGACCTCAGAATGAACATTTCAGGTTATATATGGCATATCCAGTTTTATTGGTGAAGGAAGACCTCAGAATGACAGGCTATACATGGCATATTCAGTTTTAATGGTGGATGAAGACCTCAGAAAGAACAATTCAGGTTATATATGACATATCCAGATTTATTAGTGGGAGAAGACCTCAGAATGAACATTTCAGGTTATATATGGCATATCCAGTTTTATTGGTGAAGGAAGACCTCAGAATGACAGGCTATACATGGCATATCCAGTTTTAATGGTGGATGAAGACCTCAGAATGACAGGCTATACATGGCATATCCAGTTTTATTGGCGGAGGATTACCTTAGAATGAACATTTCAGTTCTATATGGCATATCCAGTTTTATTGGTGAAGGAAGACCTCAGAATGACAGGTTATATATGGTTATTCAGTTTTATTGGTGGAGGAAAACCTCAGAATGACAGGCTGTACATGGCATATCCAGTTTTATTGGCGGAGGAAGACCTCAGAATGAACAATTCAGGTTATATATGACATATCCAGTTTTATTAGTGGAGGAAGACCTCAGAATGACAGGTTATATATGGTTATCCAGTTTTATTGGTGGAGGAAGACCTCAGAATGACAGGCTATACATGGCATATCCAGTTTTATTGGCGGAGGAAGACTTCAGAATGAACTTCCTGAGTAGAACCATTGTCCTTCCAAAAGTAACTGACAAACTTTCTCACATATATTTTTTGGAGCAGTGAGAGGTAAATAGTCTTGAGCCGGCGCCTTAGACAAATCGGCCACGAAGCTCCTTGTGTTTTTTTGTAGAATAACCACGGAAACTGTACAAAATACTGACAACTGATAAAAAATAGGCTTATTTGCATGCTGTATATGGTATAGAAAAAGGAGATAATGTGTTATGTTTACAATTAAAGTGGCTATATAATGCATGTTGTCTGCCCCCATTAAGAGTGGCAATGTAATGCATGTTGTCTGTCCCAATTAGAAAGGCTCTATAATGCATATTGTCTGTCCAAATTAGAGAGGCTCTGTAATGCACGTTGTCTGCCCCCATTAAGAGAGGCACTGTATTGCATGTTTTCTGCCCCAATTAGAGAAGCTTTATAATGCATGTTGTCTGCCCACATTAGAAAGGCTCTATAATGCATGTTGTCTGCCCAAATTAGAGAGGCTCTATAATGCACGTTGTCTGCCCCAATGATCTTAACTCAGATTTTAATATTATATCATAAATAATATAACAATAAAAATACAAAAATAATATCATTATGTATAAAACCGTTAAAGTAAAATAATATGAAATAAGCATCACATACATATCGGAAAAAATATGTCATTATATTAATAAAATATATAAGAAAACAATAAAATGGCCTAAATATACCAACAAGATAAACATAAAATATCGATTTTGAGAAAAAACATTTCGTTATTTATGTTGCGTTTTACTGGTTTCATTTCGCACTGTGCATTCAAATCGAACTTTATCTGTAGCTATAAATTACTGGCTTTAATATGAACATATACTAATATATCCAACAAATATAGGCATTAACGTCTCACTACACGGTTATGCCCCTTTTTCCCCATGGTAACTCCTATGCTATTTGGTTGTGAAATATTTCCAAAATAGTTTATAGTGGTTGGGATTTCTTGCTGCAGATGAGTAGAGCATAATTTATCATAGCATATACTGCAAATAACATCACTGTTGTTATAAAAGTGACTTTTATAGGATTTCACGATTAATGATCGTTTGAGGACTTCTTTAATAAAAAACCTTAGGGTGTGACACGTGGTGTGTCATGGCACAAGCTGGTCATCCTACCCGTTGCTGTGCATTTTTATAGGTACACATTCCTGCTATGAAAATGAATAATTTAAAAAAATTCTTTGCGGAATTCTTTTTTTACCATTGAAATCCAGACCATATTTTATATAGAACAAAGAACAAAATTCAAATGTGCAGCTGGTTGCATTGTCCGTTAAATGGGTCAATGGATAAGGTGTTATTTCTTCTTTTGTTTCAAGATTTGTTTAAATTGATGTGTATGTATTTAAAAAAATTCAATCGTCCTAATTTCAGCCGATTTTCGTTTTGTTTTGGTGCTATAAGTTGCAAATCAAAATGTCTAGTAGTGATAAATTATCATACAGACCTACGTTTTCAAAGACGCTTCTCCATCTCCAGCATAAAAGCATTATGTTGTAGTATTGGACTTTAGAAATTTAAGAAAACGAGACAAACTATCAATTATACAGAGTGAATGTCAAACTGCTATGTATGATACTTGCGAGTGTTCGTACAGCGGTATGACAAATGTTTTATTATGTAATGTGTCTGTATACCATTATATATTTGTCTTCCATGACAATAAATTTATGAACTTTTTGTCAATGTTGTTTGTATCTTCACTCAAGATAACATATATATGTATTTATAAGAAGTGACGATAAATTATATAATATTTATTCCACTAAATAAACGTGCTATATCCTCCTGGAGTATATATCTTATAAGCAACACTATAATAAATAATAACCTTCGTACATGTGTGTCGTCTTCCATGTAATATTTATTATTTCACAAATTGTTAGATATTTTTCGTTCAAATATTTAAATGACTATAAATAACACGATTACCTTGAAATGGTGGGTGAAACAGTACTATATATGTGACATATATTTATTTTTTTTATTGGAAGGATAAAATGATGATCGTATTTATTATATATAATTATTTGTGAACGACCAGGTATAAGTATACAGACCTGACACCGGCGCCAACCAAGGACACAATAGTACTGGTATCATCCATGATTTATATCCAATGGTTTTGCATGCAACACATCTGGAATGTTAGGATAATTAACATACATGAACTGATAGCTTCATATGAGTAGGATCCAATTAAGGGTTCATATATTACACGCTATATAAATGACAGACTTAAAAATCAGTCAGATCTAAAGATACAGTCAAATTAGAATACTTTTATTGCATTTAGGGAGACAATTAATATCACACAACAACGGAAGTTCCGATTTGGGGATATTTAAGATGCACTTTCACAATCTATGATACATATATCTATTTACGGGGATACTTATTTGTGAGCATCCAGACATTAATCTACAGATCAGACTACGAGCGCGCCTAGCTACACTGCAAATCAGGGATATATAAACTAAACATTATTCTAATACTTCAAACGCTTTATTTCTATATCAATCTGTATCACTTTGTGATAAACGGCTTAATTGTTTCAAAAACTACAAAACAATGCATCGACTTTTTTTTTTTAATTTATTTTTGATTGGTTAATATATCTTTTTATTTGTTTAGATTTTTACTGTTTTAAAAAGTCGTTAGCGTGTCTGACTATCAATTCAGGGGTCGTAAGTAAGAATCCCTGCCCAGCCACAGTCTCCGTGATGATTGATATACGGAATTGCATCTCATCATCATCATAAGTCTCTTATCGCTGATTCAAATGGGAAAGTTTTCAGTTACTTGCAGAGATGGAGTGTGCTCGAGTACTTGTTAACCTTCCAGGATTGCAGGAAACAGTGGTTAGGTTGACCGATTGTCTGTTAGCCCTCGCTGGCATAAAAATGACACTAAATATTCAATAAATCAATCAATCAATCAGTCTGTTTTAAAAGTGTCATTTGATTGTCTCATCTTCTGTTTGTTATATATTTACATTTCATTCATCTGATGCAATAATTTGTAATCTATAAATGCATGTCATTACAAATAAAAACGAGTCTTCATTTTTATCTTAATATAGTTTAATGAATGGCGATAACCGTAACGCCATTTGCAATATTCGCCATGTTATATATGGCATATTTAGTTTTATATGTGGAGAAGACCTCGGAATGAACCTGAGTAGAACCACCAGCCGTCCTCAAGAAACTGAATTAAACCATTTCCAGAGTGTTTATTGAGAAAACAATTATATTGAATTCTTTTTATTCAGATGTTGCAATTTGACAACTATTTGTTTGATTTAAGGTAGATTGACATTGGTTTCTATAACTCATGTAGCTTCATGGATAAATGGAGATTTCAAATATGAGATATGAGCCGACAGCTCTCTTCACAGAAACAATACCATTAATGGTTTACTTTGACTAAAATAATATTGCGTTTAAATTAAAGCAATACACCTGGGACGGTTGTCATCAGGAAATGTGTTGCTGTGTCTTTCTCGACTGCATTATTATAAATATTCTATGAGAAAATGGATCGTAGCAACAATATTTTTCTCTCTCGTAGTTTCTGAAGTTGTGATCGTTCTGACAATGTTTTAAGCATATTCAAGGTAATCTGTATTTCGTTTGATTTAAAATAAAATAAGACAAATTATCTCTGCAATGATTATTGATAATAGAACTCAACATTTTAATTTTTATTTTCAGAACAAAAATGGAAATACTCAGAATCACTCAATATCAATACCATAATTCAATTCATAAAATGACAAATAATTCTAAGAAAAAAAGCTAATTAGCTTGTATAAATCTAGTTCACAGAAATCACTAATGCTATACACAAAACGAATAGCGATCTATGAATAATGTATGTTATTTGAAATAGACGATAACATGGTTAAACGTAATGAATACGTATGTGGAAAAGACAAGATGAGAGAAGACAGTAGTTCTGCATGGACACATGAACACACGAACGCACGCATTTACTCATTTATTTGTTCATTTAATCATTTTATATAATCAATTTATCAATCTATTTATTGTACAGTGCATGACATAATTAAGAAATAAGTATGCTAGCATATATTATTATTGTACCAAAGTTATGCTAACGCATTAATTAAATACAATAAATAAAAAAGTTATGTCTTCTTAAATAATTTGTGTCCCTCTGAAAATATTATTATTATTACATTTAATAGTATGTTAGAAAATGATACTATAATGATAAAAGCAGCCTTAACATCAACTCAAATCGTGGATATGACTTTAGAGCAAACTCCACTGAAAGCACGCGACTTGAAGTGCAAACCACATTCAATACTATTGGTTGTGATTTTCCTTTTATCAAATGAAAATAACATTGTTAAGCAAATCTTTTTAAAGCTTAGCATTTATGAGATTTTTTTTTCTGTATTTTCCGAGACTACATTGTGATTACTTCTAACTAACTAGGAAAACAGAAAAAGTAAAAAAAAAAAGGCGAAACGTCTATGGGAACGAGAACCGCTTTTTAACTTGACTAGTCTTAAAATTTACTTTTTACTTGTTATAGGATTTAACGAATACTTTAGACAAAAAACATATTTGAACTACGAGTGCATTTGAGAATATTTGCTAGTTATGATAAATAAATATGTACTTAAATTGGCCTAAATAATACATTAACACAAGCAGCATTTTGCGACCAATAGGGCGGGTCGTGACATACCTTAGTTCTAGTTCATATAATTAATTATATTTTATATATTGCCACTTATCAGTACAAACAGCAATGCAATTAGTTGGGTACCATTTGATAGGTGGAACGATTCCAGCATAATATTTTATTGTTTATGCACGTGTATCTGTCAAACAATGTTGTTAACGGTTGGCTGTTCATACGTTCAAGGCGTATAAAATTATGTTTTTTAACTTGTTGCATTAGTATTTAAAGTAATGAAATATATATGAAGTACATGTTTTTTTGTATTCAATTTGAGAGACGCACCCCTTTGAACATATCGGAAGTATTTAAAACAATACATGTATTTCAAGAACATGTAATTGGTATGGAAATAAAATCATATCATTTTTTTGTTTCAGTAATTTACACTGATATCTTAATTTATGTTCACTAAATTTGTTTTAAAAAAGGTTATTCACTATGGAGGCTTAAAATTAGTTTAGGTTACACATAACTGTCAACAGAATACTAGCACAGGTACATGTACCATAAGCAAACAAACTTATTCAATATAAAGAAAAATGAATATATTGATATATATAGGATTTACATGGCACTCATGAATAGTATATCTGTTTATTAATTTTTAGCGTCCGAACATAAATGATAGTTTTACTGTTGATAAACCGATACAAATATATTATTTAATCGGCGTCATGTCTTACAAATGGCTGCACAGAGAAACGTCCGAAAAACAATGAGGAATATTAATGAGTGTCGGGTAAACCTTCCGGACAATTAATATTTAGTGATTCAAACTTTTTTAATTCTTTATAAAATAAAAGTTCTCTAAGTTCAAGTCTCTATTTAAAAAATGCATCTAAAGTATAAACCATATACAAGTACATAAAAAGTTCAATCTCCAAGTCGAAATATGTATTAAAGAAAGTTCTATATCCAACATTGATGGCAGCATGTATTGTAAAAAAAGAAGTTGAAGATTATGTTGTGCTTGTATCTGAATTAGCAGTACAATAGAAGTAACAACGCCTCAACATTCAAACATATATTCGTCAGTTAATTAAACAAAAGATTTGACAATGTCTTATTTCAATTTAAAAAAATGTGTTTCTCTTGGTGTCAAGTCGCTGGAACAACATACATACACATACTGATTGAGCTGGATTGATTTTTAACTATATGCTGAGCCACTCAGCAGTATAATTTCATTGACGTCATTCGGTTTGTGTAGTTGTTACTATTAAAAGAACATACATCATACACACCTTTGAAATGCATGGCGAGTTTGACCAGGTAAAATAATATTTTCGATAAAAGTAGCCACACAAGACGGTATTTATATATGTAGATGTTGATGTAGGAAAAACACCCAACATATAAGTTTAGTGGTTTATAAAATATAATCTCATTTATTTCCCATAACGATCTATGTCCGTTTAATACCATACACAGTGCATATAACAGATAAATAGTAAACCTAGAAATTAATAAAACATGACAAAAATCGCCAAACGAATGAGAACGTGTGTAACTCTATTTGAGCTGTGATTAATCTCCGTTGGAGCGGTTATTACTACACTGTTCGGCATTTGCCGACCGTTTGGCGCTCCGGTAATAATCTGTATGTACAATTATTTGATAAGCAGCGATTTGCAGTTCTGTTTATGCCTCATTAAATGTTAACATGGCAACAGCGAATACATAATCACTCATTTAGCAGCTATCAGTAATCAGTGAAAACAAAACAGCTGTTTGCTTGTATCACTATAAATCACTTAAACAGCAACTTAAACTAATTTATGCGAAATGTACAGTTTTAAATTGTATCGATACATAAATATATAACGGTTTATGGTATAAACTAATATGTAAATCAATTAAACAATATTGAAATGAAACGAATTTGGTGTCCATAGAGATGAAAGTTGAAGCAAATGCTATGGTTATCGTGGTTTTGTTTTCCTTGGCGGTATGGTGTAGAAAACTGCACCAAATGCATGTTATGTTTGTCTTTCGTAAATGTATAACGTGTATCGTTTACATTGTCCATTTGCAAGTTATGTGTATAATTCGGTCATGTGATGCATTCCTAACTGAAGCTGTCTTTTTGTTTTGTTTTTTTTTGTTTTTGTAGAAACTTAAAATAATATTTGATTTCATATTAAACTCTGCTTATATATTTTCCCGGCGGCGACCTAAATCATGTTTTAACTATCTACTATGAGCGTCGTATAATTTTGATAAACTTGCATTCTCTTGTGTGAACGATGTTGCAATAATATCCATTAGAATCAAAACTAAAATCAAAATCATAGTTTAGATCGCCACCTTGGAACTGAATTAGCAGAGTGGGTCGTATTGAGTATATTCATAAGCGGTATTGAAATGCAGAGTTCCTTTACGGTATTTTCAAAAGAAGTATGAGGTGTCACGATACATGCCGTCTAGAAAACCAGGGATGTGCTTGTGTGATAGGCAGGAATTGGCTCAAAGTAATTGGAATGTGGGATGTTATGGATCCAAGGCCATTTGCTGGAATGAGTTAGGCAATGTTAAAAAAACAGGGGCTGAGATGGACATTATTTAACATTATGGAAGAACCTAGGTCATATTATTATTGGAAATATTCAGTTATTGTAACAACACAAGAATATACATTTCATTTAATTATTATGATTGTTTTTGCTTTCTGAAGAAGATGACCTTCGGTGTTTGTTTCATGTTAAGTGATATTTTGGTCTGAGAAAGATGTTGGACGCGTAACCAAAGGCCTAATTGACGTCAAGAAAACAAGAATAGAATTAAGTTTATTTGAACATATAATTATTTCCACGATAAAGAAAGGACGTCGTAACACTATTAAAATTCTTTTCGAAAGCCACCTTAATATTATTGCCCTGTTTTATAATGTTAAAAATGTGTTTCATGTTGTTTTCAATATAGTTGGACACAGTGATATTGCCATTAAATCTATTGGTGTAGATTCCGTTTTATTGTCCCCTTTATACAGTAAAAGCGTATGCTATTGCCATCTTATTTACAAAAATCGGGTTGGGCCACAATTTCTGGCAACATTAGATACGTCGTCACTCCACCTTAATATGTGAAGAATGATTGTGAAAACATGACACGACATAACATAAGATTAATTAAGAGCGTTGAAACACCTATAGTAGGTACACCCTTTTTCATCAATTAATGACATATGAAAAAAAAAATGTAATACAATTCCTATCTAATAAACTGTTAAAATGATAGAAAACAAGAAAAAGAGTGAAATAGATACATTAAACTTTTTGAAAACTATGTTGACCTCCATTAATTGTTTATCTATTAGAGATATTATAATGGAGTATCAATAAGTTGTATTGATAGTTCTAGGGCATTCATTCGGATAATCATTGATTTATATAAGGACTGTTACGCTCTTTTTATCTCTATAGGTATATATGAAAATAATTACATGATTTTAAATAATTAAGTAAACTCTGATAAAAGCAATGTCCCAGCTTAATGGTGTTTTCATGATATGTGTATACAAAGTCGTTTTCATAGTATGTTTTTTCTTTTCAAATGGTGCAAAATATAATTAAACCATTGCTGTGTTACTTCCGTTATCAACGTGTTGATTTTTGTTCACATGGGGTTTAATGCATGATGGATCTTCTTCGCATGTTAATACATTAATATTATCAAAAATGAAGAGTAAAGATATCTTCTATATTTTATTCTTTATTAGTTTCCAAAACCTCATTACTGTCCGTTGCAACCGCACAATCGATATCTCGTTTTAAGCTATTATATTAAACGGTCATTCGATGCATTTTCAGAAATATGCATTTCATATATTTATGATTAATATTACTTAGAGGGTACTTTTCGCGGGAGGCTATTTTCATTAAGCCATTGCACTCTTTTGATATTCATATCAAAACTATAAATAATTGGCAATAAGGCTTGACATATGGTTTAAAATACGGGTTACTTATGTAAAATACAATATAAATCATACGTTTTATAGTGTTTACATTGGCATTTTGTGAAATAAATCTTTGTGCGGTTTTATATCGCGAAAATGGAGCCAAGCAGTAGCTAGTGGTGTTTTGCTGCATTTGTAGAAATACAAAATAGTGCTCGATTTCATATTAAATAGATAAACTTCTTAGTTTCGCTTCGTTTTACCACATTCTCTTGTATCAAATAATACAATAACATCTAATAAACAGGCCAATAAATAAATAAAAAGGCTGGGGCGGTAGTGTTGTGGATAAAGTTTCTGCCGAGATCGCCGGTTCCATCTAAATTCCATCCGATGCCTCTACAAAACTAACTACCAGATAGCGGACTCGAGGGCGGTACATATAACATTTGAGCTTTCTTCGCAATCGAGGTAAAATAAATTATAAACAAAAACTTAAAATAGCAGACTGTTGAAACGATTATGTTCATGAGAGACATTACCATGTACAACAAACCTCACGCGCATTAGCGCCCACTTAAACGGTATTCTATTCCAACTGGCAGAAACACATATTTTCAATTTATATTAAAGGGAACATTTACTAAAACACATATTTTCAATTTATTTTAATGGGAACATTTACTAAAACACATATTTTCTATTTATTTTAAAGGGAACATTTACTAAAACACATATTTTCAATTTATTTTAATTGGAACATTTACTAAAACACATATTTTCTATTTATTTTAAAGGGACCATTTACTAAAACACATATTTTCAATTTATTTTAGCGGGAACATTTACTGAAACACATATTACCATTTATTTTAAAGAGAACATTTACTAAAACACATATTTTGAATTTATTTTTAAGAGAACATTTACAAAAAAAACACATACTTTTTTATTTATTTTAAAGGGAACCTTTTCTAAAACACATAATTTTTTATTTATTTTAAAGGGAACCTTTACTAAAACATTTTTTTTTAATTCTAAATGGAACATTGACAAAATTACATATTTTTTGTTTATTTTAACGAGCAATAAATACGCTCAAATGCTGTCGTTGTTTAGTCATTTCTTTGACTTCAGTCTTTGAAGTTTAAATTTTTTGTTATAGTTAAACATACATGTGCGAAATAGAGTACATTTTAACCATTTACCAGAGAAAATTACCCCTACTCAAAGTAAGAAACGAAAATAAGGCCCGGCTATATTTTTGGGTATATATTTTCTAAAATTTACAACATGTTGTTATACAACTTTCTGAAATAAGAACATTATCTAAATGTACTTGTATCGCCTAACAGAATGCTACATTTATCACAAACACCAAGGCGACACGACGATGTCCTCACTCGTAAATATGGTTATGGGGTTTCACAAGAAGAATTCGTTACGTGAAATACTTTTGTCAGTTTTGATTAATTTATATTCACAAAAGACGCGTATATAATTTCATCTTGACACATTTCACCTCATAGAAATCATTGAAATGTACTGAATGGTGAACTGATTTAATATGGTTTCAATTGATGCATTTTATTAAGACATATTCAATCCCGTATTCTAACAGAATATGTCCCCGATGATTTTCAAGTTTTATAATTAAAAATAATGTGTGACATGTGTTAGTGATATAATTTTAACTCTTGTATTATAATTGAAATCTATATACTATTTACGTGAACGAACGAACGAACGAACGAACGAACTAACCAACCAACCAACCAAACAGCTAACCGACTAACTAACTAACTAAAACACAAGTTTTTTTATCTATTATAAAGGGAACATTTACTAAAACACATATTATATATTTATTGTAAAGGGAACATTGACTATAACACATATTTTCTATTTATTGTAAAGAGAACAATTACTAAAACACTTTTATTTATTTATTTAAAAGTGAACATTTACTAAAATACATATTATTTATTTATTGTAAAGGGAACATTTACGGAAACATTATTTATTTATTATAAAGGGAACATTTACAAAAATACATGCTATTTATTTATTGTAAACGGAACATTAACTTAAACACATATTATTAATTTATTTTATAGATAACATTTATAAAGACAAATATATCAGTCTCGAAAAGCCTTAACACAATGTTCACGTTTACACCACTATTACAGTTCCCATACGGCTTTCAATGTAACAGTTATGTCCAAAACAGAGTCTGCAGGATGTGTCTGGGCTCAAATTCTCCACTGGTTCAAGATATGCAATTATAAAGAAAGAAAAATACATTGACCAGGTTGTTTTTAATTCATTCCTAAAATATTGACCATTTAACGCACAGTAGGACAAAAATAAATTACTGCAATATAAAACCCTGAAAAAAGAAGAAAAAGAGAATTTAAGATTTATTTCTACATCCTCCATCTGTAGGTCCGAAGTACTTAAGAGAGATACTAGTGATGTGAATTCTGAAATGATGATTTTCCAGGTGAATTGCTCCGTTCATCGGTAAACCATTAGCCATTTAGATTCTATGAAACTAATAAATGGCTCATATCTCATGTTTGGTATCTTAATTAATCCAGAACACTACACAAATTATGTAAACAAACGTCATCGTGTAAAACAAAGTATTTTTACATTAAAACACTTGAATGAAAATGATCCAATATTGTTATCTCAGTAGAGTTGCAAATCATCAACATATAAATCATTGAATAAATCATATCACCGTTTGACCTTGGTTTTCAATTTCTCAGAATGTATAAGACCAATAATAATTATGTAATGTAAGAAAAGCAGTAATGTAGAATGAAAAAAGTAAATTTAGAAATATTTACAATTTTAATAATCATAATATGGATGCAACAAATTCTTAAACAAAATTTATTGTGGCCCCTATATCGTAAGATATGATGAAAGCATGTTGAGGAGTAGAGTCCAACTTTCGATGAAATTTATAATCTATAACTACTTTTTACGTTTCTAAATGCCCTTTACATGAAACGACTCCTGTTTGGTATGTATTCTGTTTTGTGTAACATTCAAATAATGTAAAACTTATACGAATCATACACCTAGTTACATCCAATATGAGCAAATTCCTATCTTTTTGATAAGCGACGAACTTCTGATAGATGGCGTTGTTTCATCTTTTGGTATCATACACCTAGTAACATCCAAATGAGCATATTCCTCTCTTTTTAATAAGCGACGAACTTCTGATAGATGGCGTTGTTTCATCTTTTGGTATCATACACCTAGTTACATCCAATATGAGCATATTCCTCTCTTTTTAATAAGCGACGAACTTCTGATATATGGCGTTGTTTCATCTTTTCTAGATCATACACCTAGTTACATCCAAAAGGATCATCTTTCTCTATTTTTAATGTACGAAAACCTTTGATAGATGGCGTGGTTTCATCTGTTATGGATCACACACCTAGGTAAATCTAATAGTATCATCTTTCTCTCTTTTTAATATACGAAAACCTTTGATAGATGGCGTGGTTTCATCTGTTAGGGATCACACACCTAGGTAAATCCAACAGTATCATCTTTCTCTCTTTTTAATATACGAAAAACCTCTGATAGATGGCGTGGTTTCATCTTTTAGGGATCATACACCTAGTTGAATGCAATATGAGCATATTCCTCTCTTTTTAATATACGAAGAACCTCTGATAGATGATGTTGTTTAATTTTTTGGTATCATACACCTAGTTACATCCGATATGAGTATCTTCCTCTCTTTTAATTAAGCGAAGAACTTCTGATAGATGGCGTTGTTTCATCTGTTAGGGATCACACACCTAGTTACATCGAAAACGATAATATTTCTCTCTTTTTAATATACGAAGAACCTCTGATAGATGATGTTGTTTCATTTTATAGGAATCATACACCTAGTTACATCCAATATGAGTATCTTCCTCTCTTTTAATTAAGCGAAGAACTGCTGATAGATGTCGTTGATTCATCTTATGGGGATCATCCACCTAGTTACACCAAATAGGATCATCTTCCACTCTTTTTAATAAGCGGCGAGCTTCTGATAGATGGCGTCGTTTCATCTTATAAGGATAATCAACTTAGTTACATCCAATATGAGCATTTTCTTTTCTTTTCTATAAGCGTGAAGCATCTGATAGATGGTGTTTCATCCATCATTTCAAACAAACACGTTAATCCTATTATTTTTTTTTAAAAGAAAGAGAACGGGAATTCTTAATCTTAAAAGAAACACGACTTATGACACACTAACTATAGTCAGTTTCTTTATATGCTGTCTATATTAGATATATTTTCCGAAGTTAATAGCAAAAAAAGTATGAATTAATCTTACTTTAGTTATGCATGTGCATAACATTACATGTTTATTTATATAATTTACATAGTATCATCGTAGCTTTAATGGCCTTTTGTCGATATTACAGTATCTATTCAAATAATTAAAATTATAATATGGTTCAGAGATACAGACATTGACAATTTGCACAATAAACCCTTATCTTATATTGCCTGAAAAGTCAAAGGTCATTGTTTTTTTTAGAAATCATGTAAGATGACCTACTTTTCTCCAATTGATCTGGTCTTTATAGGTTTCATAACTACATTAGAAAAACATCCTATTATAAACTGATATATACGCTGCAATGCTTTGTCTCCGTGCCTTTAACTCTGTCTGTATATATCCGACGATGTAATAGATGCAGATCCCAATGATGCAATATATTTTAATTAGAATGTCTCATTTTCTTTTAATCAATTCGTGAGGAAAAGCGATTTCGGTTATTTATGCTGGCTGAAATGTCGTTTATATCAACACAATAGCAAACTATTTTACTGCTATTTTCACCACCGATGTATTATCTCCACTGTTATAAGTAAACATATATGAACATGCAAACTTTCTTGAACATTAAAATTGAATTATTTTGCTTTTTCATCATCTTTGTTTTGAAAGGTGTTTATTTTAGACTCGAAAACTAATTAATATTAGAACAATCTATAATAACCTGCCTACCAATTACACATACACGCATGCTCACACCAATGCTGTTAATAAATATAAAAGAACATAAATGTCAGTTGTTTTGAAATTAGTTCTTTGTGTAACAGAGTTTTTATACCATGGAAATGATATGCCATAAAATCATTGAATACGTCTTCATAAAGATTACATTACTTCATCACAACTTGCTCTTTGATTCATTATCATTAAAACGTATAAAAATATAACAAATCTTAAACTCTCGAATAATTATTTTCTGTCATATACTGGAAAGTAGATCTTAGGAATGTTGATTATGTAAAACATTGACACTTGGACGCTGTTGTATACACGAACTTCTGTATTTGTCTTCTGAAATTGATGTTGAAATGCTTTTCTTTAGAACCACAGAAGAGAATGATAGGAAATGACAGACAGACTCGTTATAAACAGAAATAAACATGCCTTTATTTAGACTAATTTATTTTAGCTCGATTGTGATGAAGGCTCAGAGCTTATATGAATCGCTCTCGAGTCCGCCTCGTGGGTAGAACCAGTACTGAGTGTCGTTTTGTGAGAGGCATCGGGTCGAGCTGGGGATCGAACCAGCAATCAACTTAGACGAATCACGCTCAAAGTTTCCCTGGTTAGAAATAGTATTAAGCATATTTAGAAAGTGTCTTGCTCAAGGACACCGCACATAGCCGTGGCGGAGGATCGAGTCCACGACCTTTCGATATGGGTTTGATGCTCTACCAATGGACCTTTCGCTCTTGTTTATTTAACGCTAGTACCGATTAAAACAAAGATATGGCTGTTTAACACGTTTAATATGTACCCAGCTCTATGGATCAAAATAATATGACACAAACATATATGTATAGTTTCTATTTCCTCCCGTATCTAAGAGCAGCATACATATTATTACATGAAAAAATATAATTAACATCATAATGAACAAAATATGAAACTAAAAATCTCAAATATGAGCCATCAACGTGTTCAAAGTATATAACACTAGGGTACGAATACTAACGTATTCTATCGATCTCAAAGTAGCGCAGATCTTTCTATATTCAGCTCACTTAATAATTAACTCCCTTACATGACAGTAGCAAGATTCTTACGCCGAAGTAAGAGCTGTGTAAAGCGGTTGGACACTATTTTTGTTGAAAATGTATAAAATTGTCATATTTCTTTGTACGTATGAGAACATTTGAACACTTTCATAAGTTCCACAGGAGCTTGGGGAGTGGGTAATAACGTTAAATGGGGGTGGGGGTCCTCTGGTGCATGTAAAGAAACAAGGAAAGAAACAAACGTTGACCCCTTCCCCGATCAAAATTAGAATTTTTAAGTCAATAGGCCATCAATTTTAACGGTCTATCTTTGTGTTAGTCATCCATTATTTTTGTCAAAATTCATACTCCATCCACTTAAAAACGGTAGCATTTGTCACAATATTTTTTCCATCCTTTAGCGCATGCTTTTGATAATATGGTTGGTCGCGTATGGGTGATGTTGTTTTTATGTCGCTGTTTTCATTTGATATGATGTTGACCATGAACTATGCGGAAACAACCTATTCCATTTTTTTTGTCATTGATATTTGTTATCAACAGCTCTGTATCCACTTTTCGATATACCGATCGCCAAACTGTCGCGGTTCGTTTTATGTCTGGCATTTTTTGTTTTGCTGTCACTTTTTCTCCTCATTATTGATATTTATGCAACTGAGTCTGCTAGCACACTTTATCTACCTATTTTTGGACATTCTGGTAAATGGTAATAGGCGATATCATTTAAATGACACGAAACAATTTCACGTTATCAGTTCCCAGCATTTAGCTAACCGGTGCATGGCACTTCTGTACCATCAACTTATTTCTTTCGGTTGTTCTTCTGATTTCTTTTTCTAATAAAAATGCATAATACAAATTATATTTCTCATTGAAATTGATGTTTTCTTTTACCATTTATTATTTAATGTGTACAGTATTTTTTTTCTCAACCTTCGACAGTATAACATTCTCTAATATGACAATTTCTAATTTTCATATACCTATTGCAAAAACTGTATTTTGATGGCCTATTTTCGAAAATCTGTAAAGTAACCCGTCAGTTGGTAAACCATTCTAGCGACAAGTATTTCTTATCGAGATAATGTCTGATATTTATTTAAATCTAAATTGTCGTTAAGAGACGGGCTTAAGCGACCGTCTTTTCGAAATGTACTTAGTCTTGTTTCAAAGTTACTTTCATGCATACTTTCAATTATAATTTAAATTGTTAAAATTAACAAAACAGTATTAGAATTTAATATATGCCTAATGAAATCCTCAATTGGTAAGGGATCTTATTCATAGTTGATAATGAATCTAATGCATGCACACACGCATGTTATTCATTTATATATTGAATAAAAGGCATGGTTAGTGTCAGTGATATGCAAATTACTGTTTGGTACCTATAAAAATAAATATTGATTTGTTATATATATCGAAAAAGTCAAATTTATAATGTTGCTACGAAACAGAGCATTATTTGTAGAAAAACAACTATTTATCCATATAAAGGCATGTTTTTAGACACTGAATTTATGTAATGTTGCAGATATGCAATCAGATTGATAAACCATAGGAGACAATACAATGCCATTTTTTATTTATTATTTCTTTTAGAATCATTTATTAAGGTACAAAAGCTAATATTTTGGGCAGCTCTTCGTTATTTCTTTTTGTCCAAAACTGACTGATGCATGTGCGACTGCCTTCTTATTTTGGTGCATGAATTCGAACACAGTTGCGCAATGAACTAAGAAGCGTACTTCATATTTACAAATGGTAGAAGTTCATTCGACAGAAATTCGGTCACATGTCATGACAATTTCTTTCTCTTTAAGATTTCCCTGAAGAATTACCTCCCTTACATGTTGGTAGCAAGATTCTTACGCCCAAGAAAAAGAGCTGTGTAAAGCGGTTAGACATTATTTTTGTTGTAAATGCATATAATTGTCATATTTATTTGTGCATATGAAAACAATGGAATATTTTCATGATTTTTCCAGGTTTTGATGAATTGGGAACTGTGTGATGAAGCTAAAACAGTTTGAAGGTGCGTAGTGATAGTCTTCAACAAATGGGCAGAATTTTCAAAAATAAAGGGGTGCCATCAAACCATCAAAATTGTGAAAACGCAACCTGGTCAACCCCATGTTTTTTTCTGCATAACTCGACCAACAAAGGACTATTTATGGGAACAAAGACACTTTCAGAATCGATGGTAATGATCCAGTGTTCCAAAAGTGCATTTCTCTATATGTATAACAGTACAAAATTTATTGTTGTGTGAGACGAACAGCGATTCATCTTAATGGGATATACACTGTTGAACTACATTCACGTAAATTCCAGGAATACTGCCAGCAATATGTGACTTTTCATGATTAATAGTAATATAACATCAGGTCTAAATCGTCCATATTTCTAAACAAATCCCAGTCAAATAAGATTCTCTCAGCTATCAATGATTGGGCATTTCCTTAGAAGAGCATTCACTAGATTGACTTCACTGAACTGCATAAATGATATCATTATACACATTCTCAGTGTGAGCTCCATAAAACTGGAAACTCCAAATTAAGAAAAGAAAGAATCTGGCATCCCTATATTGAACTTTAAATATATTGGATAAATACACACATAATTTGTTGAATTTTGATCTAGGTTAATGTATAAAAAAGCTTGTAGAAGTTTCATATTGGGTAAAATATATGGCAGCAATGAAAAATAAAGATAAATAAAATACTATGAAGCTGCCAGATAGATAAAACAATATGAAGCTGCCAGATAGATAAATATAATATGAAGCTATCACATAAATAAAAATACTATGAAGCTGTCAGATTAATAAAACAATATGAAGCTGCCAGATAGATAAATATAATATGAAGCTATCACATAAATAAAAATACTATGAAGCTGTCAGATTAATAAAAACAATATGAAGCTGCCAGATAGATAAATATAATATGAAGCTATCACATAAATAAAAATACTATGAAGCTGTCAGATTAGTTAAAACAATATGAAGCTGCCAGATAGATAAATATAATATGAAGCTGACCGATTAATACAATACTATGAAGCTGCCAGATAAATAAAATACTATAAAGCTGCCAGATAAATAAAATACTATGAAGCTGCAAGATAAATAAATATAATATGAAGATGCCAGATAAATATAATACTATGAAGTTGCCAGATAAATATAATACTATGAAGTTGCCAGATAGATGAAAACAATATGAAGCTGCCAGATAAATAAAAACAAAATGAAGCTAACAGATAAATAAAATACGATGAAGCTGCCAGATAAATAAAAATTGTATGAAGCTGTCAGATAAATAAAAAATATATGGAGCTGTTAGATAAATAAAATACTATGAAGCTACCAGATAGATAAAAATAATATGAAGCTGTCAAATAATTAAAAATGATATGAAGCTATCAGATACATAAAGATATTAATATGAAGCTATCAGATAAATACAAAAGAATATGTGCTCTTTCTTCGTAGATTTAGAAACAATAACTAATGTTCGTTGTCAAGTGCATGTTTCTTTGTTTCATAGAAACAATCAGTTACAGAAAACGAACAATGATATAAAACCTCATCATCATATTCTATACGCCAAAAACATGAACGGTAATGCTAATACGAAAACAAGATCAAATTGAGAATATAATTTGTGTATTTTAAGTATGAAAAATAAGTTCATAACTTAGATAAACAAAAGTATAAACGCTGTTCTTAAAACAGTTTCAACACGATGAACGATATCAGACACGATTGTCGTGTAATCGCCAATGTTATTATATTGACTATATCTGTCTGTGCAGCTAAATAATTTACATCTTATTCTTGGTAGAAGCTTTGAGGCACTAAAATAGTTTATCAGTATGTCAATTTTATTTTAATCTAAGTAAAATCAAATTTAACTATCGTAACCAAATACTTCTATCAGTTTTTACAAACGCCAATTGATGGGGTTTACTTCTTGAGAAAATAAGTCTCATTGAAGGGCCGATAAATATGCTGCTCTTAGTTTCGAGTATTTGATATTCACACACACACACACACACACACACACACACACACACACACACACACACACACGCATGCACGCGCGCACATTTTATATTGATACATCTTCACCATTTGAATATCAGAAAATAGAAAGTTGAGTTTTGTTTATTACAAATTGAACTATCGGTACTGGAGGGGTTTGAGCAGAAAACAGGTCTCGTGAAAATACAGATAGACATGCTGTTGTCGGGTTTGATTAGTTTATATTCACAAAATACGCATATTTATTCTCATCCAGACACATTTCACCGCTTGTATATCATTGGAATTGACTGAATGCTGAATTGATTCAATATCATTACGTTTTAATCTCACATCCCAACAGAATAGTTCTCCGGTAAATATTTTCCCTAGTCTACAATGGCAGTAACTTCTTTGTGAAATGAGTCAAGGAAATAAATTCACTCCCTGTACTTGTATTGCTTAACATAAAGCAGACCGTTGGCATCAACGGAAATCTAGAACATTAAGAATGATGCTTTCTTCTGAACTATGACCTCTATACGATATACACCCACCAGCAGTCATATCTATTTCTGCATGTTTTAATCATTGGATAAAATGAATAAATGTGAATATAGGTAAATGAGTATGTACAAACTGTGACGTCCGGTCTCTATGTATGTACAAACTGTGAAATGATGTGACGTCCGGTCTCTATGTATGTACAAACTGTGTAATGATGTGACGTCCGGTCTCTTTGTATGTACAAACTGTGAAATGATGTGACGTCCGGTCTCTATGTATGTACAAACTGTGTAATGATTTGACGTCCGGTCTGTATGTATATACAAACTGTGAAATGATGTGACGTCCGGTCTCTATGTATGTACAAACTGTGAAATGATGTGACGTCCGGTCTCTATGTATGTACAAACTGTGTAATGATGTGACGTCTGGTCTCTTTGTATGTACAAACTGTGTAATGATGTGACGTCCGGTCTCTATGTATGTACAAACTGTGTAATGATGTGACGTCCAGTCTCTATGTATGTACAAACTGTGAAATGATGTGACGTCCGGTCTCTATGTATGTACAAACTGTGAATTGTGTGGCGATCTGTCTCTATGTATGTGCAAACTGTGTATTGGTGTGACGATCTGTCTCTGTGTATGTACAAACTGTTAAATGATGTGACGTCCGATCTCTATGTATGTACAAACTGTTAAATGATGTGACGTCCGGTCTCTATGTATGTACAAACTGTGAAATGATGTGACGTCCGGACTTTATGTATGTACAAACTGTGAATTGGTGTGACGATCTGTCTCTCTGTATGTACAATTTGTACAAATAACTGCACAGCATCCATGTGTTATATAGTGTAAACTGTATTTGAATTGCATGTAGCGTTCACATTTCTGATAACGTATGAAATGAGAATTCTCTCTAAATGATATTTCTTAAGTAATAATGATCACTTAAAGACGACTGTTATATTTATTTTGTTATATCTTTCCTAGGGATAGAATTTCATGAAACTTTCCAATTTTTAAGTTGAATGTATGTTCATGCAATATTAGAAATAAAAAAACACATGTTACCGTACATATTTTTTGGTATTACCTCCTAATTAACAAACCCGTCCTCGACATTTGGCGAACAAAATGTAGATTTAATAAGTAATGCATGTTTACATCTAATATAGAATTAGAACTAATACACAGATGCATGCATAAAATAATGATTGTCATGGAAATGGTAATTATAAGCTTGAATTTAACTGTTTAAGGTTTTTACAAACAAAATCATTTCTACAGAGTGTCAATTTTGCAGTAAAAATATAGCTTTTTTGTAATATTTTGATGAAGTGTATGGATACAATTTCCTTAAAACCTCACAAAATACTCTCTTATATCTATTCCAATGACAACTCATATAATAAAGTATATGTATATGTCACCGCCTAGATTGAGAAAGGATTGCTCCCAAAGTATGCCATCATTTAATAAACTGCAGTTGTAAAATTAACGCTTTTATACTAAATGAGCATAGTTGTATAAATATTAAGATTTGTATTATGTTTTATATATAGGTAAACTTGCTATAAACAATTATTTTATACCAGTATGTATATTTCATATATTGAACATAATATAAGAGACCAATATCAGGCGTATCCGTAATGAGGGTGTCATCTTAAATACGGTCAGTTGTAGTATAATAGTATGTAGTGACACTGACACTCGACAAAGTTGCTTCCCTTTGAGCGCGGAACTGGAGCGCATGAAAAACTATAGCAATCGTCCTTAATAATCTCGAATTCCGCGACACAATTCATGCAATGTGACTATGGTAGCATATTCTAATAGTTTATAATTAGATAATAGCAGCTGGGACAGAGAATTGAACCCACGACCCTCCGTTCATAAATCCGATGCTATACCACTAGACAAAGCGTTCCATTAGGTGTACAAACGCAAACAAGAAATAAAATCGCATAATTGTTGTTTTTTTTTCATTTTGTATATGAGATTAAGGAATTTTGCAAAACCCCTCATACTCCCACCTCTAGCTTAAAAAGTAAAGCAGTATCTCATTTCCGAGCAGCACTACATATTTACAAAAAAAGACAAGCGATACAAAACACTGCATGTGCAACCTTTCTCTAGAACTACCCTGATAATCTATGATGAGGCCGACCATTGCTTATTTAGTATATTTTATAACGAGTATGCGAGGTCTTATGGTATCACGTAAGATTAAAGAAAACAGATATATTTACAAACATATACTAACGTTGAAAAACGGAAATGACCCTCTACCGTTTTCATGCGTAATTTGGAACACTCGGCTATGTAGGTTGCTTTTAATTTGATTACATAAAATATAGGAATTCTATACGAAAATCCAGGTTTACAAAATCACTTTTTTATCTTGAATCATGAATAGTTATTTCAAATCTCTCCTTATAATAACGTATAAAATATAATATATTTAAAAATACTAAAATATACACAAAACGTACATTATAATTATTTATTTATTTCACAAATAAATATCTGCTATAGGGAAATTTACCAGACGACTTCGTTAAATAGAACGTTAGTCTGGTTCCCTGACCCACAAAAATAAATAGTCAATTTATCGAGTAGGTCCAAAAACCAGGCAAAATAGAACGTATGCAAATGAGTATGACCAGAAGTGAGCAAATCGAAACGAAGCTAATTTGACAATGCATAACAAGTAAACAAACGCTGTCTGCTCTGTTTGTTAACAGTAAAAGAACAACACAACTTTTAAGAGGGTATTTCACTCCATATTCCGCAGGTTATTAATGCTTTAGTCACTATTATTTCCCATAAAATTGAACGTTATGTAGATCTAAATCTAAAACAATAAATTTAAGTAAAACTACAAGTTGCAAAATGATTCTTCTTCTTTCTTTTATCTTTCAAAACAAAAATAATGATATATCTATTTATGAAGATGTATTTGTTAAATCAATTTAAGTAAAAAAAAATATAATAATTTGAGTCTGGTTCAATGCATGAACATTTGCAACAATACATTCGTTGTAAAAATGTACCTGGTGATGGAAATTGTTTTTTTTTCACTGTCTCGGTTACATATAGAGTCTACAGTGTGGATTTTCCCATCTGAGTCGCAAGGCAGCACGGACATGCAATCTGCAGCAATATATACCTTAACTGGAACAGCGGGAGGAAGAAGCAACACTTTTTAATAGTCTGTCAATAACCAAAAGATCCTATTTGACCTCAATGTTGAAACTGAATGGATGGGCCACAGCTTGTGAAATTGAGGTGCACCACTTCTGTACAACTGCAAAATTAAAGTTTGGATGAAAGGTGCAAGAGAACTTTTTACACTTTGTACATATGAACCACCACAAATTGAAAATGAAGAAATATTGCCAATTAATCTGTTGCTTGACAATGGTCATTTTTAAATTTTGTTACCAATACCCATAGCAAACGAGGTAAACCAATCAACCAAAAAGCTTAACTGAACAAGAAAATCGGCCTCAAGTGCTTATCAAAACGTTAATGCATCTAACATTCACTTGGAATCAATAAACACACACAAATATTTTAATTACCAGGTACCATGTAAGTTGTAGCAAAAGCAAATTCGTAATTTCTTTTCTTTTCTTATTCATTTACAGCATCCATCACCATATAATTATTGGAACAGATTCGAGAGGGAGGTATCTGCATCAACACAAAAACAAATTTCATCCATTTCCTGATCACTATCATGTATCTTTGATTGTCATTCCTGGTGATAAAATATCACATGTCTATCATGCTGTTAAAAATAAAATGGCTTCTTATCCTGCTGAGCAAACAGTCATTTTGATAGCAGCTGGCCTTTGTAATTTGACAGAAAAAAGTGACATGCAGAAATAAAGTCCAAACATTTATAACAGAATTACATGAAATTTCAAGGAAACTGAGACATGACACGACAACACTTTTTTCTTGCAACAATTCCAAGTGCCTCTATTAAAAAATATGCATCTTTTCAAATTCTTAAACACAGACTTACAGAAACAGACTTAACAGCTGTGGAAATACAACAACAACAACAGAAAGTTTTAGAAAAAGACATTATGACTATAAATCAAGAAATATGTAAAATTAATACAGAGCATTGTGTTAAGACTGTCAGACTCCATAGGGACATAATTTTAATAATAACAAATTTTGCGACTCCAACATGTACGATGGAGTACATGCAAAACAAGAGTTGAATACAAAGTGGTATAACATAATATGTTGCACAATTATTTAAAAAAATGAAGATTGTGAAATTACACTTACAGACTCGGACAATGAAGACAATGATGATATGTCTGCTGACACATGTGACTTTTAAAGGACTTAATAATTTTGTTTACCGGTATCAATAACTTTGTGAAGTGCGTGCATATGTCAAAAGCAAACTTGTATTGTTAACTTAGGTGGGTGATATGTCAATCGCTAACCTTTCAAATAACAGTATGATATATGTTTTAAACCATAGTATAAGTTACTTAAATGTATGCCTTAGTATAACCTAATGCACATATACAGAGGATTTTTGCTCTTTAGATCCGACAACTCCTTATATGTGCAGGAAGCCTAATGTCAAACTGCTCATTCTTATTAGTAATACGGCTAATATTTATATAAATATATACTTTAATAACTATGCATTATCTGACTGTTTTGATTACATACAACGCTTTTTATGATACGCCAACACAAACACTCATGAATAATATAGCATGATGTTTTGAGCCTCATTTATAAACCAAGAACTGCCAGCAATGTAAGTATTATTCTTAATTATTACCCAAGTAATTACAATATCTTTTCCCCTTATTTTTATTCTCTCCTTTTTTTTTTTACAAACCAACAACTGATGGAAAATTGTGTTTGACATCTACCTATTCGCTCGCCATTTAGGTTTTACCTATTTCATATTAAACTATTAACATTCATATGAGGCTGCTAGGTTTAAAAATATTTTATTCATTCAAATTCACATACATATAAATCAATTTAATTATTTTAAGGATAATAACGGAAAATAAAATCTTATAAAATTCTTCTCCATTAAGAAGTTGCGTATATCCCTCCTATTATAACTCTACAGTATCCTTGCTCGCTTTAGAAAACATCCTATTCCAAATGAATATATTGCAACGTGAAATCTATTCTGTCTGTATATATCCGGCAATATAATAGATGGCATTCTTAAGGAAACAATATATTTTAATTAAAATGTCTCATTTTCTTTAAATTACTTCGTGAGGAAAAGCAATTCCGGTTATTTATGCTGGCTAACACGACGTTTATATAAATGCAATAGCTGACTAATTACCAGACACTCTCACCACTTGTGTATTCTATCAACTGTTATACATGCACGTAGAATTATACGAGGGGTGATCAATATATTCGTAAATAATCCCGATAACATTTTAACAATAACGTTTACACATATTTTATGATAACATGTATTCGTGTGCGACCCCTTCGTCAAATACACATCTTTCTGGCCACTCAACAAACGTGTGACGTAGCTCGCCATGTTACACAACCCGCAGCGCCTCCGTTATTGCGTTTTTATCTATGTCTCCGTGGGATTCAGAGTTTGATCCATGTATGTGACTTTTGACATTTGCGAACTAGTGTTTATTTACGCATGAAACGTGCACCATGTCGTTCACAAATTGAAACACGTGCAATGGCGCATTATTTTGGTGAAATAAATTTAACAGCCGCAGTTAATGCGCACCTTACTACCCCATTGGCTGTTATTGCACCATACTCTATTGGCAGTAATTGCACCATACTACCCCATTGCCTGTTATGTTTGTAGTAACCACGTGATTCAGTATGATTCAGTTGCTATAAAAAAGCCCATCTTTTCCCGCACATTTTACAAGTATAGCTTTCACAGGAGATGGCGAACGTGTGTGCATATCGAATTTTGTTGTTTAATTCATCACAAGTGACAACATTAATTAGGATTATAGTTTCTCCCATTTCTGCTCATGGAAGATACGGGTTTATACCAATGGAAGAAATTTATATCTTCCATGTCACGTGACAGCTTTCTCACATGACCTGACAAATATATGGGACTAGATCAATTTTTGTAATCTATTTCTTTATCCAAAAATCGTAAACATGTATACATTTATTTTCACGTTTACAAAAATATTTTAATACTTGTATTCTTGTTTCAGATAAAGCTAAGGAGATAGACGTTACGTCGGAATAATGACGTCAACATATGATATCTTTATAACGTCTTGCTTACCTACGAGAACAGGGTCGGGGTGGAAATATATTTGAAGTAAATTATTTAAACAGTGTGCGTGAAGATTAACATGTGTATTTGCTGGTACATACTCTCAGTATGTATTTTAAAATGTTGCCGTTATTCATATATCTGTGAAATTTTGGGCGTTGAACCATGATTTAAAAAATATATATTTTTATGAACACAGTCATTATCGTGGAACTTTCATTTAACTGAAAAAACGATTAATGATTCAATACATAAGCTTATCTTAGACAAAGAAATTCCCTTAACATTACCAAAATGCCTTTTATATAGCGTGACTTAAAAACATCTCTAAATACTTGACATATCTAGAAATAAATCATATTTTCAGAAATTACTATAAAGCACACACGTTATGACGGTACTGTTGAGAAACATAATAATTTACATTATTTTAATGACAAGCTGTAATTTTGTTATAAGGCAATTTCATTTATAATTGTTCTTTCAAATATATATATATATTTGACCAATTCACTCCGCTTCCGTACATCTGTTGCATTTGATGACCTTAGTACTTGACCTACCGCCCTTCAAACAGAGGAGATGAGCATATGCTTTATGAATAGTTTAATTTTGAAAATTCAAAAATATGTTTAAAACTTGTCAATATTCAACTTGACGGTTCAAAGGAATAAGAGACTTCTTCTATCGTTCCTTGAATGCACGATTTATTTTCCGAACCACAACAATAACGACAACAAAAGCGACGATAACAAAAACAACAACAACAACAACAACAACAACAACAACAATTTATAGATTGTCAGAATAGTTAGAGTTTTGTCCAAGTGTTGACTCAGTATTATTGTTTATTCTGTTCCATTGACAACATGGAGCTCGTTCAATGTTAACTTACTTAAAAACAGAATACTGTTTAAATCCCCATAATGGACTTACATATTCAAATATCGCCCATGAGCAGACACTATATTATTGAGGTCTCTATGAAAGTCTTTGTTACTATCTGTACTTCCAAAACATTTCTTTATCAGCTATCATAAAAAACAGAAGTGGTGCATGTCTGTAAACGCTCACCCTTACTTTGACTCTGTGTGTTAGAACATAATAAATACAATATGGTTATTCCATAACCATGAACATTTCAATGTCCCTGCATACTCTGTTTCCTTTCATTTTAATACCGTTTGATTGACTTGCATATTCATTTTTGCCATTACCGTCATATTTTAATACATTGATAACATATTTAACTATGCTATTCAAATTGCTGTTTAAATGTTTATAGTTATGTTAGCAAACAGCTGTTTTACTTTCACTGATTACTGATAACGGTTAAATGAGTGATAAAGTATTCGCTGTTGCCATGTTAACATTTAATGAGGCATTAACAGAACTACAAATCGGCGCTTATCAAATAATTGGACATGCAGATAATTATCGGAGCGCCAAACGGTCGGCAAACGTTTAGGTGTTTACTAATGACCTTGCATACATAAAAGGTCAACTAGAGTTACTCTCATTCTCATACAAGCACGTTTGCCTTTTTCCATTTGTTTTATTTTTGTAAAAAAAGGTTTTATATGTGTATGCCTTAGAAGGGACAATAGTGGGTAGAATCATTTGATTGACGATACATCAGTAGCAACATTTTGATGTTTCACCACACACACACACACACACACAGACACACACACACACACACATGCACACATGCCACAGAAACACTGCCGCACGCACGCACACACATGTTGTCTTGCATAAGTTAAATGATTACCTGGCTCATCTTTTGCTAATGACATTGTCTTGTTTTATGACTTAACAACAGGGAAAGAGCGAGATTTTGTGTAACTGTAAATCAGAAGTATGCACCTGGTTTATTATGATTTCAAATAATCAGATATATTCAAAGGGGTTGTTATCACAAACTAAATACATCAACATATTTCATATATATATTATCCATTTTAAATAGACTACTGCAAGGACGATCCAAATAAAAATATTCAAATCTCCATCGTTAAAAGTTCTGTATTTATTTAAGTTGCACATGCAAAAACAATATAATCGAAAAGTTCCAATTATCAAATACGATTAAACTTACTACACTGACGGGTTGTTAAAGTTTCTGAATGTTTTTGTTACTTTCAAAATAGTATCTCAAATATATTATCTATTTGAGCGAATAATTCTGGCGGGATCTGCCGCGCTGATCTCAATGGACTGATAATCATTTGAATCCTTTTGCAACAAGTTCAATCAAACATACTGATCTATCTTCATGATACATTTGTGTATAACTACTTAGTATGTTATGTTCGAGTGCATATTCATTTTAATGAGCAGATACAGACGAAAACACTCTCAAATGCATTTGTCACTCATTTTTGTTCTTTTAAATGAATTAATTTTTTCCTTAATGTAGGAATATATTTTTTATATGTCAATGGAATTTTACATGATAACGAGATTAGATCATTTTAAATTTACAGTAATGAATGATTGTACTAATGTGTTACAGATGCAACACCTGTTACAATAGATCACACCAAAATGAGTAGCAATGGTAAACATACATAAGATGCAGACCGTTTAACGTAATTGACGAATAAAAAGTCTTCTTGATTTATTAAAATCTTTAATTTTAATCTAAATATATTTACTTTCTGGCACAAGCTAAATACGACGTAAGGAGACATTAGCCCAGTAAAATACAGACTGATAGATTTGAATGTTAAATAAATACATTCGGAACGATTATTTACACATTTTAACACGAGTAACTATGTAATTACTTAACATGAAATAAGTCTTAACACTAGTTTATATGCATGTGAAAAGAATTTCGAATCACGTCGATTATAATCGGTGAACTAAAGTTATAATAATAAAATATTACAATGGCTAAAACCATTTCTGGATTTGTACTTTAATATTGAAATAAGTATGGAACCGTGCTATGATTTGCCTATCAACCATCCGCAATCTTTGTTTACACAATCAGCCGGGCCCGATTAGCTCAGTCGGTTACGCGTCTGACTATCAATCCAGGGGTCATTAGTTTGAATCCCCCGCCCGACAACAGTCTCCGTGATGATTGATATACGACATTGTGTCTCATTATCATTCGTCTCTCACCAATGATTCAATTGGGAAAGTTATCAGTTACTTGCAGAGATGGGGTGTGCTCGAGTACTGGTTAATCCCAGGAAACAGTGGTTAGGTAACTGATCGTCTGTTAGCCCTCGATGGCATAAAATGACGCTAAATATTCAATTGTTTAGACCAGAAAACGCAAAAAGGAGTCCGGCTTAAAGCTTATTTATTGAAAAATAAGTTTTATTACTTATAAGCAAAGAGCTAAACAGTACGAGTAAGTAAGGAGTTCAACTGGTTTTCAATACAAAATCAAACTTAAAGTAAAAGCAATCTTTAATCGTTTATTTATAGGCTAACGTTAACAAAGCCTGAACACTTCATTTTAGATAACTGGGAAGCCGTCTTTACAAATGTTGTATTTTTCACAAACACCAATACGACATGACGATGACCTTAGTGTACTAAGCAGGAGCACTTTATAGGTTACGTAGGAATACCGAAGACCGTACTGTTGTCAGGTTTAATTGATTTAAATTCACAAAGAAGAATATTTATACAAATCTGGACACTACGTGTATATCAATGAAATTGATTGAATGGTGAATTGATTCAATATTTAGATATTAAGATACATTAACTCTATATATATATATTTACATGTCCAATCCAGGGTTTTTAACATTTTAACAGAACATGCCCGGTCCCAATGTTTTTTCCTGTTTTACACTGTTACTTTGCGTGCGACATCAGTCAAAGTCACCCTTGTGTTTTTATATAAGTTGAGATTCAACAGAATGTTTAATCAACTTTGGAGAAATATTGCTATCCGAAATTATATTGATATGCTTACATTGAAAGTGGTTTATAATGCAAATAAATAAAAAAAATAGATATGAATAAATATATAATAAATAAAAAAATAGATATGAATAAAATATAATGAATATATAAAAACTTGAATGATTTGGATTATGGGGGATTGAAATATTGTAAATTAAATATATAAAACATAACGTTAAATAACCTAATTATGCTACTAACACCTGACAGTGTTTCTGACATGACTCTTACTACTAAATATATAAATGATGTATAGTAAACATATGTGCAGGGCATTTATGCTAATAGTAGAGTTTCAGGCGATTACGAAGGAAGTCGGGGATTCGATCCCAAGCTCGATTTGATGTCCGCTTAAAACCGTAACCAAGGAAACGAATTCAAGAGTAGTTCATATAAGCTTTGAGCATTTTTCTTTACGGAACTAAAATAAATAAGCATATACTAAAGATATATGTAGTTATGACGCACATTTTAGTTTGAAACAATAAATACTATTTTTGTGTTTATTTTTTACAGTCATACAGTTTGATAAGTAGTAAGTCCTTAATAGAATATGGTTGCACCGATCAATAACCATATAGAATATTTGTCATACCATTGTGATACAAACTTGAATATCACCCAACACTTTTGAATATTTATTCAGAATAACTCATATTTCATAATACAGTCTCGAAGAGCACACTGATGTATTACTTTGATTCAAAGTTGAGTTTATTTCTATCCTGGTAAGACATTAGTTGTCTGGCTTTTGTGCAGAGGTTCATCGGCTCCAATTTCATATTCGGAACCTTCATTAATTCGAAAATACGAGACATGAGTTATGGAAACACATGTGAAACAACATTTAAAACAAACAGATTTTTCAGATTGTAACGTTTTAATAATAAAAAATCAGCATACTCTCCTCAGTGGTGCAGCAAGTGATAAAACATAAATCACCGCATCTTGTTTATTAAAATCCTCAAGTTTTGTATTCTTTTTTTATTTACCCAACAAGTCATTGGTCTCCAGACTTTGCGCTGTCTAAACAATAAGTTATACCTTAAACAATTGCAATTTCATTCGATTGACATACGACTATAAGACTATCCGATTATTTAGATATTGACATGTAATATAAACTAAATATACTATAGAAGTAAAGTATGCAAATGAATAGTTAAGTTCACTAAATTAGTCTAGATGAAATCGAGAAAAAATATAATCGAGTATTCGTGTTCATTGCACATAATAAAAATGTTTCCGTTCACCAATTTTAGTGTTGCAACGTCAACGATACTAAAACGGCTACGGATCAATAGTTTTGGTTCATTTTCAAATAAAGGTGTATATGTCTATATAATAGTTGATTGATTATTTGAATGATTGATTGAATATTAAGCGTCATTTTTATGCCATCGATAAGTTTACCTAACCAAAGTTTCATGGGATAAATAAAGTTTACCAGTACTCGAGCACACTCGATCTCCGCAAGTAACTGATAACTTTCCAACTTGAATTAACGGTGAGAGACGCATGATAATGAGGCACAATGTCGTATATTAATCATCGCGCAGAATGTTACCGGGCGGGGATTCAAACTCACGACTCCTAGATTGATAATCAGACGCGTAACCGACTGAGCTAATCGGGCCCGGCTGTCTATAAGAGACTCCTGACCTAAAATGAAAGCTCGTGTTTTGAACACTCAATTTTCATGTCTTTTGTATGATTTTTTAACAAGTAAACCATTAAAGCATATTTTTAAATGGTGCTTGGATACAGAAATGTTTTTCTAATTTTCTAATAAACACGTTATAGTTTAAAAACCTAGTTACAACTGATACGATCTTTTCAATAATTAAAATAAAACTAAATTACACAATAGTGAAACATTATTTCAAACTAAAGAAAGGCCACTAAAGAATAATCAAAGATCAAAAGAATAGATGAACGTTTATTGGATAAAAATACACGTACACGATATTGTTGATAATTAACTATCTATCTATATGAAATACATTGTATGTCCTAAACTAGCACATTTATCAAATTGATAAATTCATTGCCATGGAAGACAAATAAATTGTGATTTAGAGATCACTTTATCCTTTAATCAAAATAACCAAAAAAATACCTCACGTGAGACATATACTTCAGCACGTTTCTAAAATAAATCTAAGTTCTAGCTCTATCGACCAGTATACGTTACATAGCAATAACATACGAGCTCGTTGATTGGTCAATTGCTTCAGCGGAAAATGAAACATTTCATAGTATTGTAATGCGTGTTCAGTGTTATGCATTGTGGGATATGCAGGGAATTCTATGCTTTTGTATTAGTTTACATAATCGGGAGATGTCAGGAACTTAATATAACGTCTAAATTTACCATATAAAGTGTAAATAACCACTTACGGTGTTTTGGATGTACAATTAAGCTATTAATAACGGGAATATTCCTTGGGAATTTATAGTTGACAAGACAATAAATCGATAAATGAACAGTATAATGCCGTTCTGACAACCATCACAGCAGGGCCATTACAAACAATTCATAAACTAACAATTCCGAGGACATTACAACACATACAGGAGTGTAAAAATGCCCATTGCCTTAGAAATGTTAGATCAATTGTGAAACAGACACTACAATGCTAAAACAAGATACTGGATGGTATCCAAAACCATTTCCTCATATTTTCACACAATACAACGAAAAGTATCCTGGCCCTATTTTTTTTTACAAATATAACAGTCTCCACCTACTTTGTTGAAAATTCTTAAAATGATTATAGTTCTTTGTACGTATGAGATCATTGGAACATTTTCATGAATTCTGCAGTTTGGATGGCATCATTGTTTTATGATTTGTTCGTTGAATTGATAGTTAATTTAAATTATATCACTGGTTCGTCCAGTTCCATAATGTTCTTTAAAAATTGGAAGAAGGTTATATACATGAACTTGTTAATCAACTCTTTCGTTGCAATAGCAAACGATATTGATCTTCGTAATGACAAACATGTTTATTAAAAAAATTGATATAATATCTTTATTGATACCATTTTATGCTGTTATAAATTCATTTAAGTTCTTGAATGTTAAGTACTCGCCTTGACAATTTTAAAAACCATTTTAATCAAATAAACGTATAATAATTTCAGTATACGTGGATTTTATCTAGTCTGGAGAACGTACCCAGCTCTCCCGGTTGGCTCCGTTAATAACACTCGCTGGGAAAGCTACATGTTGATTGATACGTTGCGTGAACTGAAAGTTTGAATGACATTTCTGTTTAGTAAACTTTCAATGCAATGAATTGTTGGGCAGGCATATAAGTCCCTGCCTTTTCGTGTGTGTGTGTTGGGGGGGGGGGGGGGGGGGGGGGGGGGGGGGGCCGGTGGTTGGAGGGGGGGGGGGGGAGGGGGAGGGTTAATAAACGTAAATTGGAAGATACCAGGTTCTGAGATAGACTAGGACTTTTTGCGTCTGTGCTGACATATTTACGACAATAAAATTAATATCAGAATATAAGATCCTTTTACGAGCAGAGAAAGAAAGGAAGGTAGAAAAACAAACACTCTTATTTATCAAAGCAGTATAACCGATATCTGAATATATATTTCTTTTATAAAAAATATTAAACAACCCTTAAACGTTAATAAATCGTATTTTAAATCTTTATTTACTGATCAGTTATTCTAATATTCTCAGTCAATTTCGCCATCGTTCAGTATTAGAACGGTCGCTAGAAATAGGAAATATTTCAATGCGTAAATGAACAAAAACAGCATAAATTTGATATACAAAACAAAATTCAATTAAACAAGGAAATTGATATAATTATTTGCTGAAAGAGGTAATTTTAAGATTTATTAATCAGAACTAGTTTGAAAAATTGAATTTCTTACCCATTGTTTTGCATTTAAAAGGTTTAAAACGATCAAGATTTCGAGCCTGACTACAGTTTCCAGACTCAACCGATTACTGAATTTTGGTCTTGGATTTACAAGTAACATGAGCCTGTTTCTAGTCAAGCAGCGGTTTCAAATAAAATAAAAGGTCGATCGCAAGAGTTATAAGGTTCGTTTATGTTTTAATCTAAAACCAATTGCTTAATTTCGGGACTGATCCTTCATGTCAGGGCGTTTTTATTTTAGGAACACTGTTTAAAGCGGTTATCCTGTCGTTCTATATGCATCCTGATTCAGTAATTAAGCAATGGTGACTCGATAAACTGAGAATCATTTGTGCCGAGTCATCGTCATGCTTGGAGTCTAAAATGAGTCTCACAAAATACCGTTAACCATCGATCTAGAAATAACGCAAATCTTGCTATAAGAAGCAACCACACAGCCAGTCAGATCAATATTATATACATTTGTAAACTATATCCTTGTAAACTCCGGGAATATTGTTGGCGTTTCGTGACTCTTTGTGATTAATTGTAATATAACTGCAAGACCTAAATTGGAAAGAGACTATAAAACGACGTACACATGTCTAAATTAAACAAAATGATATGCATTTCCATTCAGAGTTGTTAGCTTTTATTATCTCAATTTTGAAGATAGAAGCAGAGACTGTATGTTGTGGAGTTTTTGGGTTTTCGGATATACATGTGTGTCTAGAATAGTAGGCCATCCGAAAAGCAAAATGACCCTTATTTTAACTTTTGATGGCAATTTTTAGTAGAATTGTTTTAGTACCATAACATTATTCCCCAATATGTATAGCATTGTGTGATGATGGATGCCACTCATAAAATTGCATTTTAAGGTCACAGTTGAGGTCAAAGGTCAATAAGATGCAAAAATTAATAAAACGATATTGTATATAAATTATTGTCACTAATGTTACAATTATAGTGTTTTATATATTTTGTCTGTGATGATATGTTGTTAATAGTGTAATAAACAATAAAGACAAATATACAATATTTGATTTGAGTAATGTAGGCCTCCGGCCCATAATACATTTTTAAACAAAATGGTAAGCGTGGAATCTAACAAATAAACATTCATAATACGAACATTATAATTTCAATACAGTTTTGATAAAATGAATGCAATATATTTATTTATATATTTTGTTTTTTTAACATATTGACTGCTCTGTTGTTTTGCTTGTGATCAATGTTTGTGTCTATCTTATTTCAAATATTGAAAAAAAGAAAAAAGTAATACACAATTTTGAGATTCAATTCAAGTCATTATGTTTAAAGTCATTTTGTTTTAAGATTGGAGGTAAAGAGTTCTTTTATTAAACATCTCAAATACAAACCTTGCCAGTTTGATTATCTTGTCAGAATTGGCTGTGCTCATCAAACTGTAGAATTCATATACATTATAATAGTTGTGATCGTTATAGTTAATAATGAAACAGTGTAAAAGACAATGGAGCATCTATTTAAAGGATTTTGAAACATGCCTGTCTTTCTGCTTGTTTTTATACGAGTCGAAGGTTCAATAAGTACATTTAAAATGTAGACAATTTCAGTAGTTGTCTATTGCAAATCTGCAATTTGTTATTAACCTTAAATTTTATATATATCTTTGAAGATGAATACTAAAATTAACTCTAAAAATTAAGTGTTCGCTTGGACGTCCGTATGTTCTACACAATATGATAATACACTGGTGCATATTTTTTTTATCATGTATTCTTTTCTAATTGAAATGCGATTCAAGGAGAAATAACAATTACGAATATATATACCTTAGATTAAAAGTAAACGTAAAAGAAAGAGAGTTTATGTTATAATGTAAGCAAATTACCTTAATTGTACGTAAAACTAGTAAAACTTGTCCTACCATATATAAAGATGCCACATAAAGTATCTGAGATTCGAAGAAAATTACTTGTTGCCTCCAGTATAGAAGTTCTTGATAGAAATGACAGTTTTGATCGTGACACTTGATTGAAACTTTTTATGGCATAAAATTTGTTATAGTGTATTCACTTCCAAAAACAAAATAAATAAACTCAAATGAAAAATGGGATCTCCTGGACCTTCTACTAGTAGTGTCGAAGAAGTGTTGAAAGATGCTCCTGTCCGTTCAGCAACTTTAGCAAAATATTACCAACTGATTTGAGTTGTTGTATTTTATTTCAGTCGGAAGATGTAAAACAGTTACACCGTTTTTGAGTGATATTTTTCAAGAATATGTATTGCGGCTGTTAATGATCTTATTGCGTCCGAAGTAAAATACATTCTAAAATGTCTGTTTAAAAAACAAATTGTGAAGTATGAGTATGATACAGTAATGACAGAATAATGAGGATTTAGCTCTGGTGATTATTGGTGGCGACTGGAATAGATATTTTACAAGGAAGCGGGTATTAAATCAGACTGCTCCAAGCAAATATGAGGATCGTTCTATGAAGATGTCAAAAAAGCTACTGACCCAAAGCACATTTATTAGACTATCATATATGCGTCTGATTTTAGGTCAAATACTGATTTATCTGATAATGTCTCAAGTATTCTAGAACCATATGAAAGGATACTTATACAGGAAAGTGTTGACTGCTGCTCAATAAGTAAGAGGTGAGATAGGCATGATTCCCGTCGGGAAGGAATAGACATTGATTATGTAGACAAGGTAATTCCTGGAAGGTTCATTCTCTATCTCACCTGCTATTTGGTGGTGTGACAATTATTCTAGATGGTAATGCTGAAGTCAGAACCTATGCGGAGAACTGTTACGTTTGTATACTAGCGCAGGAGATATAGTATTTGGCGTATCTAACGGCATACACAATCTCAAGATGTTGGCCTTGGGCATGCTCTTCGTAAGACAGCTCGTTCTGAAATGAGTGTCAGTCTTTTTCATGCTGTCAACCACACTGTTATAAATATTATCAGTAGAATTGGCAACTTAACTGCATAATTATGACAGTCTTGGGATGTATATCGAAAATGGATATGATCTGTTCTTGTCCTGTGATATTATTGGGGCTGTTGAAGCAACGTTAGATGAAAGAAACATAGTTAACAGCACAAGAGAATATTATGTGGGTACTAATACCAGAACTTTATAATTGGGCAAACATGCTTCTGCTGATACTATGAAAACTATCCACTTAGATAAAGCAATGATGGTAGGCTATACCCAATACATGAACCTGACAACATAAATGCAAGTAGTAGGTACACAAACAATAATGAAACATGTTAAACAGCATATATTCGGAATATTTGAATACATTTTTAGCAAAATAGTCAAAATGATGTGCAAACAGTTCCGACATGGAGAGCTTACACTGAATTAAGCAGTCCAGATATTCTGCCAATGACAACTATAGGAATGCTTCCAAAACTACAATCCTATTTACATAAACTGAACACATTTACTACTGTTATCAATATATTTGAAGAAATTTCAAATCATATTGGTCAAAGCAACACCGTTATCACAGCAGATCAGCCATCCTTTCTAAAACGAAATAACTTGTTTTCAGCAATCAAGACCTGTTTACTTAGATGATATGAAGTCTGGATAAAAACATTTGTAACATGAACAATAGGAAAAAAGGAATCACACAAAATGACCAAGCCAGAGATAAATTTTGTGTCAATTTGACAACTCAGTCGGATGTGTTAGAGAAGTAACTATAAGGAGAAAGTGATGCAGAGGAAGACAATACCTACACCAGATATGATTGTCTGCCTTTTGGAACTGATCTTAATGAGTCTGATGTTCAAGATTTGATCAAACAAATGGATACTTTTGACAGTTTTTGAGTATGATCCCTTGAAGAAAAACCAAAACAATTGCGTTGATATATGATGTTTCAAACATGCAGAAAGTTCAGGTTGTTAAAGATGACAGAAAACTACTTCAGAGTCTATCAAATATTTAAATGTTTAACATATTTTTGGTACCTCTGCCAGTTACTAGGGTTGTACATTTGTATGATTTAGGAACCACAAAGACTGAATTATTGAATGTCTCTGAATATGAAGTGATTTTAACTTGATGACTTTCCCAATTCTTCACTGCAATGATACACAATCATTGATAGTCACACTATGATTCAGGCTTTTGGAATACGTGCTATCCAAATAGTTACTTTCTGCATTCTAACAAATATCCCTATTATATAACAACGTATTAACTAGTATACTAGTGTATCTTAAAACGACTATAGATCATAAGCTTTCTTTGCTGAGCAATATCAGAGAATATTAACTATTTCTATACCGCTATTAGTTTTGCCCGACTTCTATTGTGACCTCATGAAGCTCTTTCCTTCTATTTTAATATGCTTAATTTCTCATAAGGTTTGTTTATGTATTCACTTTATTTGATTTAAAATACTTGCTTGTTCTTATTTATTGGAAGCTTGCATTTCACAAGAAATGCAAAATTCATAAATTTTACCCACTTTTTGACCTTTGACCTCAATTTGACAACACAATTTTTAACATATTTTATTCATTTTCCTAGTAGTTGCTTACAACAGACATATTTCTATAGTTTTCAGTTCAATAAATAAACACATATTTTAACAAGACAGTTTTCTTAATTCTATATTTAAATTACTGCACCCAGTTGACCTTTGAGATTATAAGGCGATTTCATGATTGGCATCCACCCTCACAGGTTTGTATACATACCAAGGAAGATATTAAGCATGGATGCCAAATTCTACTCAAATTTGCCATCAAAAGTTTTTTTCCTGTGTTTGGATGGCCTACTAGAAATGCTGGATGGTATAAATTAGCATCGCATCGCATTAATTGCATATGTTAAAAAAAAACATATTTCAGCGTATATTTTGTGAGTTCAGTTGTTTGTGTGCGTATGCGTTGCTCGAGTATGCATGTGAGCGTGCGTACGTGTGTATCTGAGAGCGATGCGTTTACATATACCCTAAATAAAACTGGACTTTATTGGCGCTAAAAAACACAAAATAAGATCAGAATAAACGGAAGCTTAAATTAAGATATGTCCATCACTAAGACCCAAATGTACATAATAACTTTTTTTGAAAGAAATTTATTTTTTTACTTGTATTTCAAATCCGTAATTTAATGTGTAAACATTTATAATAGTTTTATATATGATTAAAGGCTCATTAATCTTACGTTTTGTTTTGTTTTAGTTAGGTCGGGTTTGTTCTTTCAGATGATATAGTACATGTTTAATTGGCCCTTGAAAATATTTGCATAAGAAAACATAACGTACAGTATTTTGATAATTGTGAACCGGTGATTGTTTATAAATAAATTGTCGTCTCTTTCCGACAAACACTGACGGTAGAAACCGGACAGCAACGAAGCTTGCTCAAAATCACGTTTGTCAGTTATTTATGTGCAATTTATTTTAGAGTGTGACGTTATGCCAGTAACACAGCATGGGGTAATTGTAGGGGATGGAACAATCGAGTCACTTTCAGCGAGCTAGTGTTATTATTGATCCCATATATTCTCCTTAGTGTAATCAACCCACGATCTGATTTATTACATGGAAACGACGAACCTGTGATATGAAAATTAAAAATATAACTTTTTTTTGATTATTGCACTGAACAAAAACTCTAGATGGCTTCCCGATGTCTCTCCCTCAGCGAGAAAGTACTACTCTTTGTTTTATACGTTTAAAAAACCCAGTCAATTTCGGGTATATAGCAATGATTAAGAAGTATTACCAACACATTCAATTACAACAATTTTTGGTATTATCAAATTGTGTTTTTTTTTCGAAAGTTTAATAGGATTTTAAATGTTCATGTGTTTTTTTTTCTATACATATTGCTGAGACTATCTATTGTTTATCACATAATCTGATATCTCCCGAGTCACGTCTTTTAACTTCCAATGTAAACGCAGGGAATTCTATGCCTGTCCCACAATTCTTACCAATTGAACGCTTACTAAGCTGTAACGTCATTTAAACTTTTCATTGAAGCAATTGACCAATTAACGTGTTCAAATGTGGCTTTCCCAACATTGCTATTTTACTGACCCTATCGGTAGAGATGGTTCCATTTTACAGACTATTCTATTATACTTGTCTGATACATATATTTCAGTCCAAAGTTATCCGAAAGGTGCAAAAAAAATGAACCAATCTTAAAGATGATTGCGCAGGAGACCAGTGAGTGTGAAAGTTATTATTATGTATGTCATTTTTATGCATTTTGAAGCAATATCGGGTGAAATCATAACGAATTAGGGTTGCAAAGGGTTGTGATTTTTTTTAGCAAAATCGGGGAATCAATGCAAATTTAGCCACTCCAATGTGTCCAATGTTTTATTTAAGTAATATACAATTAGTAGGTCAGAAGATGTTAATAATAAATTCAGAAGTACGAACTGTCCAAATGATTCTTGATTTAGTACAAAAATATCGTAGACAAACACGCTTTTTTTGCATAAGTGATTTTTTTATATGGCGTGACTTAAAATAATATCTCTAAACATTTGACAAATGTAGAAATAATCATAATTTCACACATTACGATCAAGCACAAATTAATGAGTATTTGTACGATTTATTGTGGCGCATATTTGAGGTATACAATAATAGTTATTAAAATGTCAAGCTGTAATTTTCTTTTCTAAACAATATTAATTATAAAGCAATATTTCATAAAATAAAACCTACATTATCATTCCCAGATACAAACATACATGGAGAACTAATTCTTCAGAAGGTCTCACTGCATAACCTCCCAAACATGACGGTAGCACGATTCTTACGACCCAAAATTTAAAACTGTGTAAATCGGTTGGTCACTTGTCATATTTGTGTAGAAACGTGATTATCGATAGTATTGTATTGGGTTGACATGGATATTGTAATGTTTACCTAAACTTAAATGAAGTAATCATTGCGATGTCAAAGTCACGGATTATTAGATAATTATATGTGCAACAGGCATTTTGTTTATAACGCAATTAAAAATTGATAAAGATATAAAATTCAAATGTATGCATTATTAATGTATTTACATACTGCTCTGAGACCAAATAATTTTGTGAGATATTTCACCTACTTCAAAGATTGCTATTAATTAAAACATTTGTGATAAAGAAAACATTACAAGAGGGACATTCTTAAGAAACCGAGTGACAAGGTTAACAAACGCGCTCAGGTTTTGTACTTAAAACTGGAAACTTACTTGAAGGATCCAGTGTGTAATACGAACCTAACACGGGCGTTGTGTATCTATATTTCAAGGTAAATCAATTTAATTAATTTAAATTAAAATTACTTTTAACTATCGTAAATGTGGAATATAGTGAAATTAAAACCTTACATATTTTGAAGAAATGTGCAATTGTTAAATAATAAGTATAAATTAAATATAACTTGCTTAATTAATGTATAATAATTTATTATGTATGTTTATTACAATATTTATTGAATAATAAAAGTGTGTATTACGAACCTATCACCTGCGTTGTTTGTCTATATTTCAAGTTAAATACCTACTGTGATAAGAATCACCAACTTACAGTTGTGTCACACGAAAATGGACTTGTTCAACTTAAGATATCTAGTGTCCCTGATATCTCCCGAATAAGGTATAATTACCCACAATAAAAACAACAGAACATTCCATGCCTTCCACAATTCATAACTAAACTGTAAATATAATTTTAACGTAAATTGTGTTGCCCAAACTAATTTGTTATAAAATTATTATGGCATAATGTATTAAAGCAGCTCAAAACATACTTTAAAAAATATATTTTATGTATGGGAAATAACATTACATTGTCCTTATTTTATTTTGTGGAGTATATATAGACTAATCGTTTCAATGTGATAATCGTTGTTAAATATTTTCACTTAAGTGTACAATGAGGATTTTTAAAGTGCTTGTGTGTTACATGTATTTGATTTATTAGTAAATTATATCATACGAGGCATTGTCGAGTATTATACAATGTGTGCCAACGAGTTTAATAAATTAAATTATAAATGACTAGCACGAATGTACGAATCTTTTTATCAAATAACTATGAAAATTGTGCATCTAGCATTTATTAGTTAGAAAACAATCGCGCATAATAGTTCCTATCTGTCATATAATGATGTAATATATCAATATATCGCCTTTTTATAATGACATATCGAAGTCATTTAGTCGGAAAGTATCTCTGCATATTACGTTCGAGAATCAAATGTTACCGAATGGTACGGAAAACTTCCTTCGGGTTCCCGTACTTTTTACATGTTACATGTAAGTAAGTATTGCATGATCTTTAAACAATAACAATTACTCCATAAGGTCACGACGCTACTCATTTATTACCCAAACCGTGTAAACGCGCTTCCTGTTATCTTCCATTTATGTTTTAAAATTGACGAAGCTTTCTTCTGATATTTACATTAATTGCAAAGGTAGCATTTATCTATACCATGTCCAATAAAACAAGCGATCGCTCAGTGTCATTGGATAAATTCTTTTTCGGTGACCGATGGTGTTACAGTGATCTATAACATTCTGAGTCTCATTTATCATAGTGAGGTTTACCAGAATAGAAAGAGACGGTAAACTACATTAATAGTTTATGTATACATGTATCGTGTGGTGTTTCAAACACAGTTTTTTTTATCAATCGGGGACACATATTGTCCACACTCCTTTCACATAGTTTGTAAAAGTATTATTTTTAAGAGGGTTTAAATTTCACTGATTTAGTGATAACGTTTAATTCGTGAAAGTTAACCCCAGCAAAAAATAATATATTTATAAAATGGATGTGTTCATTTACAATGTTGAACAGTAGCCTTCGCTTAAACATGTATGCATGGCGGATTTGCTTCTTTGTTATTTATTGTCTAACAGTAACTCCAAATGTCACATGTAGTCTGTTTAACATAGTTATTTCTGACTAATATAAAAGGTAAGTTATATAATGATAGGATCAATAAAGTGTTTTACTTGATACGTCAAACTCTGGGACAAACATTAACTAGATTTGGTAGCTTTAGTAACTTTTGACAACTACCTGTGTTCGTTTGCTTTTTGTTAATTATGTTTTGGTATATTGTGGCATAACAGACACTGAAACTTGGATGGTTTCATATCACCCAGTTTATTCAAAGGTTTACATTATTCTCAATATTGTTTCTATCTCTACCAACGTTCTACCTAACAAACATTTGGCATAACATATTCAATGTTTTTATAAAACTTTCCAACCCTGCTCCACATCCTATCAATAAGGTCTCGAGCCTTATTTTCGCATTGGCAAACTCATCACTACCCCAGTTGTATATTCTCATTGGTCAATTCATAGTTACTAAATCTATCACGCCATATTTTACTCCCAACACGACCTGTCATCTCTAAATGACAATTATCTGGAGGTTGCATTTGCTTGTAATTTAATCTCATTAAGTTATCTCTGTTAATGTGACGTTAAATAACCATGTGTACACAATTTCTTATTGTATCTTAAACATACTGACGCAACTCATGATATTTTTTAAATATTATGAATAATTCAAAATACAATGATATAGCAGTATTGCGACAAAAAGTATGCATATCATATTTCAAATTGGATTTGTTTTGGAGTTATATAACATGCAAATATACATATGGCATTAAAGTATGTTCTGCAGGTAAAATGCATGCTCATTTCAGTTTGTTATATATTACGATACACCCAAATTATTATGCATTTTGCATTGAGTAATATATTAGAGATAAACAACGTATATTACATTTAATTAAGTACTTAATAAATAATATATGGATATTGCATTTAGCACTGTCTCACAGTAAAATAACATCTAGTGCATCTTGCATATTATTTATGTATATGAGTTACATTATGGAACAGAATGCATATAGTATTTAGATATGTTATAGAGATAAAATATACAAAAATGCGTTTAGTTATGAGTTTGATGTAAACTATTTCGTATATTACATTAAGCTATGTAGCGGAGGTAAATTATATGTATACTACGCTTAGTTATATAGAAATGTATACTATACACACAATACGTAATAAGATAAATTGTATGCGTACCATAATAGGTTTCACTTACCAATTACCTCCTCTAAGGGACGGTAGCAAGATTCCTGCACCCAAGAAATAAAAGCTGTGTAAATCGATCGGGCATTAGTCTTATTAAAAATGCTTAAAATGGTCATATGCTTTTGTACATACGAAAATAATGGAACATTTTCATGAGTTCTGCAAAGTCTGGATGACATGAGAAACTGTTGGATGAAGATATATAAAAATGCGAACTAATACACTACAAATGGACAAAATTGTCAAAAATGAAGAAAATATATAAAACTAATAAACATCTGTGATAACACAATTATATTCATACTTAGGCGATAAAATTGATATGTCTATTTAACTAAATTTTTAAAAGATCAAACTTAAAAAATATTAACAATATAATAAACATTAACTCTCTATAGATTTACATGTTATATTTTCATGTTACTTTCGTATTTATAAAAAATACAATGAATTTATATTAATTGTGATAGGTCTATAACTTTATTATTGATAAATTTAATTTGATATTGTGATTCCGATGAAAAGAACTCGGGATGAATAATAAAAAATGTCAATATCAAATTCACTGTACAATATAGATACGGCGCCTTGTCCAATACAATAACTAAAACATTGACGAGTACAACGAAAATCTATGCAGAATTGGTTTACACATTAAGGAATATCAGAACAAGTTGCTTAGATAGCGAAAACCAACAATTTAATACCTTGTTAATTGGAGGAATATTTATTTTTTGTAGCAAAGATAGGACAACCATACGGGAACAATTAATTGGTGCCTGATACTTTGTTATCACACTTGATATAATCTCAACCATTTATTAACGATAAATACTAGTGCTGCTTCTAATGTTAATGATGAATGTATTCTGTTTTCAGGTTTGAATAATTTGCCATATATTAAACGCAATAGAGTGGCAAGTCCCTTCTTATTTCATATACAATATGAAACATGTTTACATCAATGGTTATCTGGCCGAATGTTTAAGGTCTCACTTAAGAATTACTTCCCTAACATGACGGCAGAAAGATTCTACGCCCAATAAATTACAGCTGAGAAAAGCGGTTTGGCAATTATTTTGTTAAAAAAGCATAAAATGTCAAATTTCGTTGTGCATATGGGAACACTGGAACATTTTCATGATTTCTACCAAGTTTTGATGACATTAGGAACTGTTTGATGAAGCTATAACAGTTTAAAGATGCGTATTGATACACTTCAACAAATGGGCAGAATTGTCAAAAATGAAGGGGTGCCATCGAAACTGTGAAAAATCAACCTGGTCAGCCCCATGTTTTTTTCTGCATAATTGGACCAACAGAGGACTATCTATGGGTACACGGCACTTTTAGAACAATTGGGCTTATGATACACCGTTATGCTGTACACAGTTTTTCCCATGAACGCTATCATTGCCAGGCTGTAAGACATTCGGTACCCTCAATTTAACTAGCTGCTTGGTGAGCAACCGGCCTCGTCAGAAGATAAATCCAAGTGCTTCCACCGGGATTCGACCCTTCGACCTCACGCTTCCGAGGCGGACGCCTTAACCACTAGACTACGGAAGACGGTCATGTATTTGAAGAACATAAAGATGAAGAACACGAATCTGAACTTGAGGATTATAACCAAGATGTTGGAGAACAAAAACATAGCAATGACGTTAGAGAAATCGAAAAGGAATATGTTTTTAAAAAGCAAAGAGAAATGACTTTGAAGAAAAAATATAAATATGAAGAACATAACCAAGATGTTGGAGAACAAAAACATAGCAATGACGTTAGGGAAAACGGAAAGGAATATGAGTTTTAAAAGCAAAGAGAAATGACATTAAAGAACACATATAAATATGAAGAACATAAAGTTATGCTATTGTAAAAAAGAAATTAATTTCGAAGAACGTGTTTCATTCATTGCAAGATCACTCTTAATACTCTAAACAAGTCAGTAGTGTTATTCTCCCTTGCATGCATGGTGATGATAAGATATAAAGTGAAGGGACTTCTAACTGTTGGGATTCTAGTGCAATATTGATTATAATACTGATTATTTCATTGTACATACATACCACACACATTTCTATATATTTAAAGGGAGATACTTTAAATCACAACAAGGGATTTTTTTTATCTTTTCAGATGCACATTCATATCAAATAAATACATTTGATTTCACTGTATCTTCATATTCCAACGGGTTTCTGTATAGCATGTGATCAGTTAAAAACCCCTAACTGGATCCTACACATATGAAGCTATCAGTTCATGAAAGTAAATTGTCCGTCCAGTCTATTGAATTGGCAGGTGCTTTGATACTGTGTCTATGATTTGTATAGTAGCTAGGCGCGCTCATCTGGTCTGTACCTTTATCCCTGGTTGTTCACAAATAATCTTCATATGTATATATATTTATCCTGTTTACTTGTCCGATCTAATTAAGCATTAGTCGAAACAATTAAATAACCGCAAAACAATTTGTTTTTAGAGTAACCATTGTAGCTCTTTTTTTTATATTTTATATAAATTCAAATTTATCCTATATTTAAAGATATATAATCTTGTCACTAACTATTCATCAATCGTATAAAAGATGTGAAAATAATACATGGATATGGACGGATGTATATACATGTATGTGCTATGGTTACATATTTATTACTTTAGATCATACGTTAGTTGTTGAGATATTTAGTTTTTGTTTAATACGTCAGTTGTTGGGATGTTAAGATATTTAAATTTTTGTTTAATACGTCAGTTGTTGGGATGTTAAGATATTTAAATTTTTGTTTAATACGTCAGTTGTTAAGATATTTAGTTTTTTGTTTCATACGTCAGTTGTTGAGATATTTAGTTTTTTGTTTAATACGTCAGTTGTTGAGATGTTGAGATATTTAGTTTTTTGTTTAATACGTCAGTTGTTGAGATATTTAGTTTTTTCTTTCATACGTCAGTTGTTGAGATATTTAGTTTTAGTTTAATACGTCAGTTGTTGAGATATTTATTTTTTTGTTTAATACGTCAGTTGTTGAGATATTTAGTTTGTTTAATACGTCAGTTGTTGAGATATTTAGTTTTTTGTTTAATGCATCAGTTGTTGAGATATTTAGTTTTAGTTTAATACGTCAGTTGTTGAGATATTAATTTTTTTGTTTAATACGTCAGTTTTTGAGATATTTTTTTTTGTTTAATACGTCAGTTGTTAAGATATAAAGTTTTTTTGTTTAATACATCAGTTTTTGAGATATTTAGTTTTTGTTTAATGCGTCAGTTGTTGAGTTATTTAGTTTTTTGTATAACACGTCAGTTGTTGAGATATTTAGTTTTTTGTTTAATACGTCAGTTGTTGAGACATTTAGTTTTTGTAAAATACGTCAGTTGTTGAGATATTTAGTTTTTTGTTTAATACGTCAGTTGTTGAGACATTTAGTTTTTTGTTTAATACGTCAGTTGTTGAGATAATTAGTTTTTTGTTTAATACGTTAGTTGTCAAGATATTTAGTTTTTTGTTTAATACGTCAGTTGTTGAGATATTTAGTTTTTTGTTTAATACGTCAGCTGTTGAGATATTTAGTTTTTATTTAATACGTTAGTTGTTGAGATATTTAGTGTTTTGTTTAATACGTCAGTTATTGAGATATTTAGTTTAAGTTTAATATGTCAGTTGTTGAGATATTAAGTTTTTTGTTTAATAGGTTAGTTTTTGAGATATTATTTGTTTTGTTTAATACGTCAATTGTTGAGATATTTAGTTTTTTGTTAAATACGTCAGTTTTTGAGATATTTTTTTTTGTTTGATACGTCAGTTGTTGAGATATTTAGTTTTTGTTTAATACGTCAGTTGTTGGCTATTTAGTTTTTTGTTTAATACGTCAGTTGTTGAGATATTTAGTTTTTTTTAATACGTCAGTTGTTGAGATATTTAGTTTTTTGTTTAATACGTCAGTTGTTGAGATATTTAATTTTTGTTTAATACGTCAGTTGTTGAGATATTTAGTTTTTTGTTTAATACTCAGTTGTTGAGATATTTAGTTTTTTGTTTAGTACGTCAGTTGTTAAGATATTTAGTTTTAGATTAATACGTCAGTGGTTGAGCTATTAAGTTTTTTGTTTTATACACCAGTTTTTGAGATATTTATTTTTTTTGTTTAATACGTCGGTTGTTGAGATATTTAGTTTTTTGTTTAGTACGTCAGTCATAAACGTTTCACATGCTTTCTATGTATTTGACCTAACAAGTAAATTTAGTCACTTCTGAAGTGACGACAGAGGGAGAGCGACATTGCATGCTGCTGTCAACAATCTTTACGTTTCCCAGTGACGGTGACTCATGCTGTCATTTCTTCTGTTTGTATTTATAGTATTTAACAAAACTTGGTTACCGTTTTGTAATATTTAGTTTGTGCGTTTGACTTTAAATCCAAGAGTGGTGAGTTCAAGTCCGACCACAATCTCCGTGATGATTGATAAACGACAATGCCTTTCATTACCAGCCGTCTCTCATCGCTGATTCAAGTGGGAAAGTTATTAGTTACTTGCAGTGCAGAGACCGGTGTGTTTGGAAACCAGTTAACCTTCCATGCTCACAGGAAAGAGTAATTAGGTTATCTGATCGTCTGTTAGCCCACGATGGTATAAAACGACGCTTAATATTAAAAAGAACTGTTTGAATAGATATTCCATGGCATCCTTAATATTCCTTGGCTATATGTTGTCTTATTTCTTGATTTGTGAATTATTATGTAGGTTAAAGGTTAGAGCGTCTCTCACGTACTCACATGCACTGATATCATGCCTTATCTCACTTTCCAGTCAGATCCTCTTTGATAGAATATTTCCATCGTTGTTGTTTTGTGCCGCGCGGAGAACAACGTGTTTTGTTCTGCACATATCTACACAGAGGTAGTCACGTTAAGGCAATAAAGAACAACGCACGTGCGTTATTAAGATGTTATCTCAACATGAATAGAACTCACTGTCCGATTTCTTGAATATCAAAGGTGAGGTAATTGTGCATTTGAGCGCATAGGCAAGTGAAAGCAAAGATATCAAGTGCACGATAACATATGCTCCTTTATCGGAACATATCAATTATTCCAATGAACCCCCGAGGTTGGAGGGACCATCTCATCCTTAAGAAATTCCTGCATAGATTCCAATTACTGTCAATCGTAGCTTTCGAACTGGAACAATTCTCATTTTTTCATAACGATGATAATCAATTAATTGATTTTGAATGCTTTTGTCATCCTACACTTGGAATTAATTACCCCCTTTACGTTTTAGATATACCGTTTGATAATCGCTATCATCTATTGCTGCAATATGATAAATATGTTTATAGATCATAATCATAAAGCTAAATTATTTAACGTCGGCATCTTTCTTTAATCGCTTTTATACGGCCACATGCAGTGTAAACTCTTTACAAAAAAATGCCTTTCTGAAAATTTTATATGTTCTTCATCTTTCAAAATGTATTTCATTTATACGACATTGGTCAGTGCAACTTATCATCATCCCTGCACATTAGCCTGGGCTAGACACACTTAATCTCTCTGCAACTCAATGACTAAGTCTTAATATATTGTAAGATAGAACATTCATGGCAGTAGAGCCGATATTGACAAATCATCACAGAGACTTTGACTGGGCGGGGATTTAAACTCCTACGTTAATCCGGCTGACTATCAAACTAATTGAAAAGACAAAAACAAGTTTTCAGTATCCAGAATAAGTAAACAAATAACAAAAATGTGTACTTTTATACGCTCGTATATTCATTTCATTAATAAGTACTTCAACAAAACCCCTTGTAAAAAATGTACTATTATTTCAATTGTACTTTCATTCCATTAATTTATTTCAAGTTAATTAAGATTCCATGTAAAATGCGATCTTACCCGTTTGCATTAGCCTTTAGTATGCCTTTCCAATACGAAAATCCAGAATTGTTTTTTAAAATGTTTGAAAATCTAAAGTGGTAAGAAGTATGTATTATACAGTGTGTTGTTGAGCAACGTACCAAGGATTTAAGGGTAAAGGTTCGTTCTGTAAACACGGCCAGGTATCCTTTATCAACTTTTTTTGCACTAGTCATAATCAAGAGTGTGATTTATTTATCAGTAACAACAACTTCTTTCACAATCGATGTAAAATAGAATAAACTTTTAAACCAGTATATATAGTAAAATAACGAGACGCATTACGCTATATCATCAAATGCAGCTATGACTCATTTATACAAAGAAGACATTTTATGCATAAATGGCATGTCTCTTGTTACCAGCAGTGCAGACTCAAAGCCTCCGCTGATGTTAATATGTCGTTTCAGTGTCAAAATATCAAGTTATTGACTAATGATAGACAGGTTATTTATAGCTAATATGATAATATGTTATTGGCGGACTTATAAATGTAATACAAGAAATATGTGTGTGTGTGTGTGCCGATGCCCTCAGACGAATATCCTGAACAGGAAGTACGAAGCAATCTGTATAAATTTAACTGTCCTATTTTTTTGAATTGATCAGAACAGATCAGACAAAATATTGCACATGTATATATGTATATAGCCTGACAATTTCTCATCGTAACGTGAATGACTTCCTGAACACGATGTTTTGTTTGCCCCTTGGGGTTTTGTATCATCAAGATCGGCGGTTATGAGCAGTGTCAGTACAATATGGCGTGGACAGAGCAATAAGCGTATTAGCACGAACGTTGTGTTCAAATACCAAGTCAGAAATAAATGCTCGACTTTAAATCTCAGTTGTATTGTATTTAGTATTTTTCCTCGCAAAAGTTGACAAAACGCATGAACGCAAAATCAATACCTTGATTATACATGGTTTATTGACTGGAATACAGCGAGGAGCATACATGTGAACTTTGTTTTTTTATTTAATAAACACAACTATAAAATAGGAGGATATGAAACTTGCAAAAGTGAAACTATGGTTTATAGATACAAATAAAAGAGAAAAATTATTATAAAAAGAAAATAATTATATTTCAAACGTTAAATTTTGCTATTCTATATAAAATAAGATATTGGATTTCTAAGGTAAAGAAAAAATTACACAGAAAAGTTTTCATATTTTATTTTCCATTGCAGGAGTGTATCTGCTCCTAAAATAAACTGGTGGGTTGACAAGCTCTTGACTTTGTACAGACAGTGCAGTGACACCACTAAACTGGTGGGTTGACAAGCTCTTGACTTTGTACAGACAGTGCAGTGACATCACTAAAATGGTGGGTAGACAAGCTCTTGACTTTGTACAGACAGTGCAGTGACACCACTAAAATGCTCTAAAATACACTGTTAAAATCCAATGATGAAAGTCATTTTTCAAACACCAGTGATGTCTTATTGCAATAAGTGCTATGACAGCTTTAGTTCTACAAATTTGCAGCAAGACATCACAGTCTCTACGAACCATTTTGAAAATACTTCGAACCCAATTACATGGGACATCTTTAAGCACAAGACTTGTGTTTTCGTCACTTAATTGATTGATTAATTGAATATTTAGCGTCATTTTTATGTCATCGTGGGCTAACAGACGATCAGTTAATCTAACCACTGTTTCCTGGGATTAACAAGTACTCGGGCACACCCCGTCTCTGCAAGTAACTGATAACTTTCCCACTTGAATCAGTGGTGAGAGACGAATGATAATGAGACGCAATGTCGTATATCAATCATCACGGAGACTGTTGCCGGGCAAGGGATTCGAGCTCACGACCCCTGGATTGATAGTCAGACGCGTAACCGACTGAGCTAATCGGGCCCGGCCACCTTAATTGGGGGGGGGGGGGGGGGGGGGGGTGGAGAGGAGGGGGGGGCGCAACTGTGTAGTTTAACGTTAACACGACACAGCATCCCATAACAGCACAATCATTATATGGAAAAGTTGTAATGAGCTGTACTTTCTATTTCAAGGCATATACCCAGAGGAGAATTTTCAATATTTTTTTAAAAACAGATGTTGCTTTAGTAAGCTACAGTTTTTACGAAGACGAGCATGTTAAATTTGACATTTCCTTGTTCCTGTGTTGAAGAACTTTGGTATTTTTATTATATAACATTCTAAATGGTGCTTAAATATTATTAAAGAAGTAAGTTGTCTAGTTTCAAGTGAGAGATTATTCAAATCCCGTATAACAGACGGAATGAACGAATTGGGGTAAAGAGTTGTTCTTGAAATTGGGAATTGAAAATCGTTGCGATATCTGAGATTGTATGTAGAATTGTCACTTACACGTGGCGAAACCATTGAACAAAGATATGATGGGGCAATTCCGTTGACCATTTTATAGAAAAGAATAAGTTTATGTTTTGTTCTACGGGTTTCGAGTGTGGGATGAGGGAGCTGATTGCGTTTGCGTGATGAATACATGTATTCAGTTTTAGAGGGATTAAAAGTAACCAGCCATTTATTTGACCATTCAGATATTTTACTAATATCTGAATTCAAAGAAAGAGCAACATTGATTATATCATTATTGGGGTTAATTGTGAAATAAAGACTCGTATCGTCGGCAAAAAGACGTATGTTAGAATCAATATCCGACACTATATCATTAATATAAACTAAGAAAAGAAGAGGGCCAATTATAGATCCCTGTGGTACACCAGTTTCAATCGATTCCATTTAGACGTAGAGCCTGGGATAACAACACATTGGCATCTCTGCTAATAAATCTAACAGTTGACAAGAGATACCAGCTGCTTTCAATTTAGCCAACAACCCTTTATGCCAAACTCTATCAAGAGCTTTGCTTATGTCAAAGAATATAACCCTTACCTCTTTACCATCATCAATTGCTTTGCAGAAAGTATTGTAAAGGTAAGTATGTTGATTAGTTGTCGAGTCACCAGGGATAAATCCAGATTGAAATGAGCTAAGAAAATCTGTGTCTGGAAAAAAATTATATATGTGTTTAAATATGAGCCTTTCAAATACTTTATCTATCGAAATACTGTTCAAGTCTTCCAAAATGGCAACGCGATGAACGACCAGTTTTAAGCCTTTAACTAAGACTTTACCGTTCGATGTCCACGCACTGTCAATTTTAACCTCCTTAACAAGAGATCTAGCTTTGAAGAAAACAGAAGAGCGGGCACGGGTAATATCTTCGTTAACAAAGACTCCTTTTTTTGTTTTTTAAGTTGGTCCTTGCCTTGTAAAGAGCACGTCTAGATCTGTAAGTTGCAAACTTGACAATGATGGCTCTGGGTTTCTTGTTCATGGACCGAGGTCGACCAACGGTCAATATCTTTGCATTTAGACATTGAAGTGTACTGCATAAAGTACTGAACAACTAACCTGCCAATTTTGTATTTCAAACATCTTCGTCAAAATATGGAGTAGCGCTATTACAATTTGTATATGACCTTAACATATATTTTTACATATTAGCCTAAAATTTCTGTCCCATTCAATTCCAAATTTTAAGGAAATGCTTTGATTCTTTCTGGGAAAATATATAAAATGTCAAGTTAAATCAAACAAACCAGTATAGACACTATCTTGAACACACACGAAGAAACCAGTTAGAAGTGTAATGTTATTGGGCAAAACTATTTTAGCTTATAACACACGCTAATAAAATATAAGTTTAAGATAACAAACAAAAATATAGCTATATAAACGCGGTGGTTATGTTTTGGTAATTGCATATGTTGTTTACATATAAACTCTCTTTTGAAGTACCACGATGAAAACAGAATTTCGTGAAAATGCATTTAACTTTACACTCCCGTTTAGATAAAAATGCACGAACCTTTCAATTTAGAAATAAGTGGAAGTGATGTAACACAACGCAATAAATATCAAACTATGTATCAATTGCCAATAAAATGCAACAAAACAATGTAAAACCCGTACTAATGCCCAAACCGAAAATGTTAAATTCGTCATTACACAGCAACTCTCTTTGTTGAACAACTCGAAAGTATTCATTATTACACCATAACTCATTTTTATGGCAACATTAATGTTTGTACATAATCATAAATTGATACTTGGGGGTTTGTTTCTTTTCTTTTTGCCTCCTAGCTTTTACATCCGTAGCTTTATTTATATTTATTAACACTTTTTTTCTTCATATATCAAGGATAGTAAAAAATATTATAATCAAAGGATGTGGCGTATCGGTACATACTCAAATTTTCGTTAACAAATGGCTGTAATTTCTTACAGCAAATGAGTAGAGCAAAAACTGGCATAGCATATACTGCAATATTACATTGCTATTGTTAAAAAGTGACTTTTGTGGGATTTTAACAGATGTAGTATGTATGACCATTTGATGACTTCTTTTTGAAAAAAAAGCATAAGGTGTCAATGGATTGTCATTAAACAAAAAATCAAGTTGGCCAACCTACCAGCACTTTTATATGAAGATACAGTACTGGTATGAAGAAACTACCATGTTGAAAAATGTTTACTGTGGACACCCTGGACCTTATTTGATATATATATATAAAAGAACACAATTTAACTGTGTAGTGAGACCTATATGCATAATGACTCCAATATGCTCAGCCTATTCACCTCCTTCACTCTTTCGCCTCCCCTGTTCCCATTTCGGTGCTTTCTCAGAGACGGTTATTACTATTTAGACGTGATTTGATTCTGATATTTTGCCGACTGCTTTTGAAATATTGAAGATCAGGGTATCAATTAACTAAGACATATCAGTCAAATCAGAACTTTCCACCGTCGTGCCGACAGAAAAGGTGTTAAATCAGGTTTACGTTATCCAGCGGCACTTGTTTATCTGCCAACCGTTTCAATGTAGAAACCCTTGATATGTAGAAACCCTTGATATGTAGAAACCCTTGATATAACTTAATTGTAACTAACTGGTTGTTCAATGTATTAGTCTTGACAATGGCTGTTGTGTTGGCTTTACTCTTGAGCTGATACATCTCCTATTGGACATGTATTTGTGTTAAATGTCACATGTCAACATAAAGTTAGACAGTCAGCTCATTGCAGGTTTCCGTTTCTTTACTGCACACTGTTTTGTGTGGCTGGTTAGACGTGCGGTAGATATCAATATTTATAACGTACGTGTTAATTAAACCTGACTCACACATCAGAATAATTATCTTCGTGCGTTCTGTATAAGACGCACGTTATCGCTTTGCACCAATAAGTAATTCGTGTTCGTATGCTGTTATTGGTAACGTAGATATTTTAATTTGGAATATACATTTAAACATTACCGCAGTCAGTTCAGAGGTGTTTAACTTTTTCTTCAGTGTTAGTTCTCCAGTTTACCTACGATATGCTTGAACAGTGTGCCTACATATAAAAGAATATTCTGATAGCCTAAATAAAACCTTTTGGTATGTAGTTGTTCAGATAGTATGAAAGACAAAATTATTACAACAACAAAGTAACGTAGAGCAGCAAATTATTTAATACTTTTAAATACAGATGTGTATATATAAGCACTTTATTATATTCTAGTAATATACTAATATTTCAGAGGCAAATGACTGCCAATTATATTATATTTATTAAAATACATAAACTACGCTCCACATTCAGATGGTAATTCGCTGACTTATGGAAGTTTAGTGATAACTCTTACTATGACCTTGTAAAATCGCCGAACGATGGGCGGCACCAGTTTTTAATTCGGTCGAAAAATTCCATAAACAATTAATTTTTGCAAAAAATATAAACACAGTATTATTGTGTTGGCACGTCACGAGGATCACCGCATTTTGATTGGCTAATTGACTTGACGCGAAAAAGACTATCGCTTCGTGGCGGTGTTTGTCCGAGTAAATACTATATAGTTTTACTTAGAGACATCGTCAGTTTATCTAAAAAATGGTAGCGTTTTAACCGTAACCGATAGATGATTGGATTACCGGCTTGTTTGGTCAATAGCCTGCGTCTGTGCAATTGATACATGTAGCAAGACGACATAATATGTAATTATATTTCTATTAACATTTCATACTATTCGAGCAAATGTCAAAATACAAATAATTATTCATTAATGGGCGACACAATTAAGTAAGGTAGCAATGATGATACGATGTTTGCTTGATTGTATTATATATCGCCTGTCGTTCTGGTTTCGTTGCTAAAACTACATATAGAGGTCTGGTTTATTATTTTGTACAATAACCACAAAACCGTATTGCATTTTTAAGTGAACTTTCTACGTTAAGTTACTAAGCTAAATCATTTTAATATTTGTAATATTTTGCAGTACGTATGACAGCATTTAAGACTGCAATTCTACTAGCTGTATAAGTAATCATGGCTGCGGGAACCGCGTACTATATAACAAATTCAGCAGTATATAGAAATGTTAAAATCGTTTTGTAGACGGTATCTCCTCTGAATTTTAAAACTCTAATTCAAAAACTCGATTTTATTAAGTATTCTCATATTTTGAATCAAAGGCGCTTGGCGCTCAGTAATTAGTGGATAGTTCTAAGTTTGGTCGGCCCGTTGTCAGTATAATGTGACAGGATGGGGTATCATACCATGTGTCTGCGGCATGATACTCCAGTGTGGCAGCGCACAGAATACTGTCTCAAGTAAACGCCGTCTAAAATTATTTTGAAAGCAACGCTTAATACACCATACATACATACATACATACATACATACATATATATATATATATATATCAAGGCATCTAGCAAACAAAAAGATTTGCTGTCAACCATACTATGGTTTTACATGCAACATATCTGGACTTGACGAACGATTTACATACATTTACTGATAGCTTTATATGAATTAGATCCAGATAAGTATTCATGACTACTCACATGCTATATAAAGGACATATTTGATATTGTGTCTATGTTTGTAATTCCAATTATCTCCCTTTATAAAATAAAATACATATGATTTTACTATATCTTCATGATCCAACGGATTTCTAAATCTATGCTTTAATTAGCATATATAACATAAGGAATTTATTGTATAAAATCTACTTCTGAAGAACCAACCAATCATATTTGTTGTTTATTAATGAACACTATGAGTAATAGTTTCAAATTTAAACGGCTAGGGTTCATTGGTAATAAAGGAATGTTCATTTTTATTTTTATCATCTATTTAGGTATTGTTTCTATCATCTTGATGTTTGGAATATTGTTAAGTCATAAGAGTTGTTATTTTGTATGGGATTTACCAGGGACAAATTGGGCCCAAAAGGGCCAAATTGAGAAAAAAAAACGTCTTCTCAAGAACCGACCAGCCAAATGTGTTCATACATATAAATGCATAGGGGTCTCGGGTTTGTTCATTTAATGAGCTAGAGTCTATTGGGACCTATTAACGGGAATTTGATTTTTTTGTGGATAATGTTTGAAAACAAAACATTCTATATTTTAGGTATCGTTCTAATCGCCTTGACATCTGGAATATTGTTTGGACATAACGGTTTAGATTGCGTCTTTTATTATTCAAAAGATATGAAATTACGAATTTTTAAAGTCTTAATCTCAGGAATTGGTAAGTTAAAGTTTATATAGTACAAATGATGAACATTAGTTTTGTTACTTTATTCAGATAAATTGGTTTAGATTATAACAGATATTTCTTATTTTTCTCATCTATTTATTCTTCATAGACTATACATTAAAAACTTAAAAAAAATGAGAGTCAAAGAAACGTGAGCTATCTAGGTGAATTTGAACCTGTTTTTTAATGTAGTTTGAGGTGAATGTAATGTCACATCCATCTTCGAATTCAGGTTTCTTATAGTCGCCATCTTTATTTGTTTTTGGCAACGTATACTATATTGATGCAGTTCAAACGTAGAGGTAATTGAATGCCTGCATATTTTGTAAATACAACCTAAATGCACCATATTCTGTTATATGACAAAAGTTTCATCACATTTCTTGTTTTATCGATGGAAGGGGACCACCTCAGAAAGAATTCGACTACCAAAATCATTTCGAATGTAACTGACAAACTTCCTCAAATAAAAATATTTTATCCAAGAGGGACTTGAACGCGATAGTGGTTAAATTTAACACTGACATGTAGCGGTTATTGTGAAATTTAAGCAAATAACACTGACGGTGCAGTTCGTACCTCTCACTTAATGGAACAGCGGCAACCTATATTGAGTGCTCCTCCATTTAAGAAACGAGTTTACCTTCAATACAGAACGTTTATTTACCATGGCAACGTAGTAATGGCTAAAACAGGTTGTTTTGTAAATAAGCTTAATTAATATAAAAACTACTTGCAAAGCTGATTCATGCTTCAAATAGCCTTTTGTGCCTTGTCGGTCGCACATTGCGTGCATTCACTAAGTCAACCGAACAAAATGTTTTGCACTATCGACGTATATTTGTCGAAGTTTTTCCTCCCCCCCCCCCCCCCCCCCCCCGCCCCAGAGAAATGATTTTATCGAAGGTCACGCCAGAATCAAATCATCGATGGCGTGTGTCATTTTTTCCAAACTTACTTGAGCAGTTCTAACAAACCCCACGTTAATAAACTAGTGTCGTAACCGGCATTAGCTATAACAAATATAAAATGTTCACAGTTAATTACTTCCTTTATTAGACATGAGATTTCCAAGTATTAGATTCCAATTTCTTTGAAGTCGTTTGTGGAAAATGAACACAAAACAAATGTCACCAAAGCCTTGTGATGCAAATGACAAAACCTTTTATCTAATCGGTGAAGAGTTTTGATTTCATGGCAAAAGCACGTAATTGAGTAAAAGTTTGATTATTCATTTTGATCCTCAAATCCGGTCGGTTTTAATAAGTCACGTTCGTTTGATCTTAAATTAACTAATCGCGATAAGAAACCTTCAATGACATCATTGTATACTCAACTACACTATTGTATACTCGACTACATTATTGTTTACTCAATTACATTTTGTAAGCTAAGATACATTATACCATACTCAGCTATATTATTGCATACTCAGCTACATTATTGTATACTCAGCTACATTATTGTATGCTCAACTACATTATTGTATGCTCAGCTACATTATTGTATGCTCAACTGCATTATTGTATACATTATTGTATACTCAGCTACATTATTGCATACTCAGCTACATTATTATATGCTCAGCTACATTATTGTATACATTATTGTATACTCAGCTACATTATTGTATGCTTTGCTACATTATTGTATACATTATTGTATGCTCAGCTACATTATTGTATGCTCAGCTACATTATTGTAAACATTATAGTATATTCAGATATATTATTCCATGCTCAGCTATATTATTGTATACATTATTTAATACTCAGCTACATGTACATTATTGCATACTCTGTCAGCTACATTATTGTATACTCATCTACATTATTGCATACTCAGCTACATTATTGTATACTCAGCTACATTATTGCATAATCAGCTACATTATTGTATGTTCAGCTACATTATTGTATACATTATTGTATACTCAGCTACATTATTGCATACTCAGCTAGAGTATTGTATACTCAGCAACATTATTGAATACTCAGCCACATTGTTGTATGCTCACCTACATTATTGTATATAGTATTGTATACTCAGCACATTATTGCATACTCGGCTACATTATTGTATACATTATTGTATACCCAGCTACACTATTGCATACTCAGCTACATTATTGTATGCCCCCAGCTACGTTAATGTATACTCAGCTACATTATTGTATACTCAGCTACATTAATGTAAACTCAGCTACATTATTGTATACTCAGCTATATTTTGGTGTTTGCTCAGCTACATTATTGTATGCTCAGCTACATAATTGTATGCTCAGCTACAATATTGTATACTCAGCTTCATTATTGTATACTTAGCTTCATTTATGAGTACTCAGCTACATAAGTGTATACTGAACTTCATTATTGTAAACATAATTGAATACTAAGCTACATTATTGTATACTAGGCTACATGATTGTATACTCAGCAACATTATTGTATACATTTTTGTAAACTCAGCTACATTATTGTATACTCGGCTACATTATTGTATACTCAGCTACATTATTGTATACATTATTGTATACTCAGCTACATTATTGCATACCCAGCTACATTATTGTATACTCAGTTTCATTATTGTAAACATTATTGTGTACTCAGCTACATTATTATATACTCGGCTACATTATTGTATACTCAACTACATTATGGTTTATATTATTGTATACTCAGCTACCTTATTGTATACTCAGCTACCTTATTGTATACCCAGCTACATAAGTGTATACTCAGCTTCTTTATTGTATACTCAGCTACCTTATTGTATACTCAGCTACATTAGTGTATACTCAGCTACCTTATTGTATACTCAGCTACATTATTGTATACTCAGCTACGTTATTGTATACCAAGCTACATAAGTGTATACTCAGCTTCATTATTGTAAACATTATTGTATACTCAGCTACATTATTATATACTCGGCTACATAATTGTATATTCGGCTACACTATTGTATACTCAGCTACATTATTGTATACTCGGCTACATTATTGTATACTGAGCTACATTATTGTATACCAAGATACATAAGTGTATACTCAGTTTCATTATCGTAAACATTGTTGTTTACTCAGCTACATTATTATATAATCGGCTACATTATTGTATACTCAGCTACATTATGTTATACATTATTGTATACTCAGCTACCTTATTGTATACCCAGCTACATTAGTGTATACTCAGCTTCCTTATTGTATACTCAGCTACCTTATTGTATACTTAGCTACATAAGTGTATACTCAGCTACCTTATTGTATACTCAGATATCTTATTGTATACTCAGCTACATTATTGTATACCCAGCTACATAAGTGTATACTCAGCTTCATTATTGTAAACATTATTGCATACTCAGCTACATTATTATATACTCGGCTACATTATTGTATATTCAGCTTCAGTATTGTATTCATTATTGTATACTCAGCTACCTTATTGTATACTCAGCTACATTATTTTATACATTATTACATACTCAGCTACATTATTGCATACTCAGCTACCTTATTGTATACTCAGCTAAATTATTTTATACATTATTGCTTACTCGGCTACATTATTGTATACTCAGCTACATTATTGTATACTCAGCTACAAAAGAAAGTTGCACTTTTAAATTTTGATTATTTCTATTTTATTTAGCACTTATATGAGTCGTTCACAGCTGTATGAACATCGACTGTAGCATTGACAACAACATGAAGAACTATCACATATAACACGACTAATTAATCAGTGCACACAAGTATCCTGTTAACATATTTTTTGTCAAATAGTCTTAATCTTTTATAATACCCGACGGCGTTACGATTCAAAAGTGCTGGAAGGAGGAAGAAACCACACACCAAAAGCAGATTTATTTAGCTGGATAAACAAATATTCTAGTCATTTATACAACTGATGCTTTCAATAAGAATTAAATACGTTCAATGGCATTTTAATCAGTTTCAACTTAAATATTTGAAATGTATTGAAGCCCAGGAAAGCGTGTGCTCGGTGGCTGGCGCATCTACTGGGCAAAAACAGAATAGACAACACACATACATATGTCAAGTAAGCGTCTCTCCCTAATTAACAGTGCAGATGAGATCGTGGCTGGTGATGAGACATGACTGCTAAGAAATAGTAAAGTTTAAATGACGAGACTCGTGTGCCAGCACCAGATCAAACTTATATTACATGATCATTTTACTGTGACAATGCTCCTTGTGTTGTTGTTGTACAGCAATTTGTTTCAACGCGTTCGCACAGACAGAACGCACAGCCCAGAGCGTTTATTTGCTCAACGATAGCAACCTGCACAAAGGTCTGGTCTCGTAAAAGACAAAGACAGAACCATATTTAGACTTTAATACATGCACCCAGCATATTTGTCCTTGCTACCTTGCTGACTTTTGGTTGAATTCACATATCAAAGCGTGCATGCCGTTTTGAAATGCGCATACCGGTTAAATCTGCACTGTTCCAATAGTTTAAGGGTAGTCCTAAAAAGACCTTAAATGGCGCATTTACATCGATTAGAAAACATGGGAGAGCACTTTGTCGGATTAAACTAGTCATTTGAAAAACACTATCAGCCACTATGATTAGTACATTTCAAATGACTCTCGTGCTTTTGTGGCATCATTCTTTATATAGCAACGGTTGTATGACGTCAGTTTATTCTGACGTTATTTACGGTGACACCAGTTTTAAAACGTACATATTCTTGTTATTCGTAACAAATGAAATAGAAATCACGTGGACTAAGTCGACAGTTTTTCTCTCTAAAATGTTCCATCTTTGTGCAATTTATTTGAATGAAGCAAGTCGTTCAAATGTATCGCAATGTATGATGTGCGTAGGCGCGGATTCGAAAGGTAGTGAAAAGTAAATGGCATTCTTCAATATATCTGGGTCTACATCGTTAAAATGTAAGAAAACAGAACAGCATACCTAGCACTAGAAGGACACCTAGAAAGGATCGAAATGAAAAATGAACGGAATAGCTAACCCGCCACTTTCATATTTCAAATGTCTTTGTCAAAATATTGATCAGCATTATTACAAATTGATATGCGACATTAACAGATACTTATCTACTGATTTTACATTGCCTTAATGTTCTTTCTTATTAAAATTACAAGAATATTGCTTTGATACTTATTTGATATAATACATCAAATGTTAACTGTTCCGTTCAGTAAAGTATTACCCTAATGGGACCTCAAGTCATGGAGTGATACTCTACTCAGCGCCAGTAAAAACGCACGTTTTTGAATATTGAATGTATTTGTTATCCTAGCTCTGCTATCATTATTTCGTTCCATGTATGCCGACCGCAATTAATTGATTAAATTTGTTTTTTTTAAGTGATAGAATTATTTGAATAAAATTGAAAAAACGGTAATACGGTAAGAAAATGTTGATTTATTTTGTCATTCATGTCATACATGTATCTAGGCTTGATACAATACCCATACTAGCATTCTTAAAGGTGCTAAGAAGAACTTGAAATATGACAAATAGGGTATGCCTCAATCACTCAGATATTCCCACGGATATATATTAACAAGGTCAAAACTTCCAAAAGCGTGTTTTGCTATTGTGCGTGATCCCATTTTCCCTTTCTCTATGTGTGTATTGTACTTATTATGACTGTTCTATACACTGAGAGAATTTATAAACGCAAAACTTCAATTGAGCATGTTTGTGATGAGGTGGCTCATCGGTCACCACAGAGAAACGTAAATGAGATTCCCGACGCCTTGGGTCAGGAATGTAACAACGTACCGCAGCAATTTATTGCAAATATTGTGATTTCAATAAAGCGGAGATGTGTTGCTGGCATTGCTTTAAACGGTGGTGGCATAGCTACTGATTGCTAAAGTGGTGAGTTGGGGTGTCACTGTTGTCCGGAAAGTGTTAATATTATCCACTTTGTTAAGCGTATATTGATGTTTATTGTTGGCAAATTTTGTCAATATTGATAAATAAGAAGCTTTTTTTACAAAATCCGACCTGTTTAATTTGATTATGCTTATACTACGTTGTTGGCCGTGTTCTTCAAATGGTACTTTTCGTTTTAGTTATATATTGTCATTTATCCATCCTAAGGGTGAATATTCATTGTAAACACACGGTAACAGGTGTGTGGTTAAACTTGCATACTTTTTAAAAGTGCCGCCATTCGCCTTTGCAGAAAAAGCTTGTTCGAAAAACACGCCTGTGTAGTAATATGTCAAACATCGTTTTTGTTTCAATATCCGTTTATGTCATGCCAGAATTTTCTCCTTACATATATGTGCAACAATGAGTCACACCTCTGTTATACAAAGATGTGACAAACAAACACAAAACAGTCATGTTAATGTGGTCTATTGATATCGCAATGGGGTTCCCCGTTGCACCGTCTTAATATCACTTACATGTCGCCGCTACCTTCGTGCTCGGGTCCCGCTTTTTCAAAACACTCTATTTCAGAACGTTTATCAGTGACTTGCAAAATGACTTATAAATGAACTCGTTTTCATTTTATAGTATTCATCCATTATACAATTAATTGCCACATTAAATATACAATGTGTTGAATACGTTGTTGTCAGGCTCAATCTATTGACCCCAGTAGACATAAATCTTTAAACTTTACTGGGCGTATTTTCTTAACTTATGAACTATTAAAATGTACTCTAGTATAACAATATACTCATTTTATAATGAGTAATAATTTGATAAGATACTGAAATTTTGTGAAACATGAATAATGATTTTCTGTGATGTTCGTAGCAAATAATAGATCAGCTTTTATTTTAAATAAATGATCAGATTGAAGTAATTATCTTTTTTCATAGATGTTATAAATATATACATGTTTATAAACTGTATGCCATATATGTTGATTGCAACTAATTGACCAGCTATTCAAGTCAAGCCATTCGCAAGGGGCGCAACCCTGCAGCGACACTAAGATGAAAAGCTTATTGAAAAGTTATTGCTCAAACTTTAAAGTACACGTATATGTCAGTGGCAGCGGGCAATTACGTCTATAAAGGAAAACATCTGACATAGTCTTAATTGGTTTTCAGATAAGATAATTCGGAAAGCAGCGTTAAAGTGTATGTAAACGAGCTTGTAGCAATCAATTCGCTATGTGTGTCTAAGCCATTTGCATATTGATTAAAGTTAGTTTCTGACTTTCAGTTTCCAATGCTGCTCTCGTTTATTAATATTTATACCGTTTATTAATATTTATCTTGTTTATTAATATTTATCCCGTTTCAGAGTAGTTTTGAAAATTAACATGCTTTGATCTGCTGTTCCGGAAAATCAGATAAATGAGAACATTGCTGTACAGGCTGCTTTCGTAGAGTGTTAAACCGCTTTTATCTTATGCGGTATAGACGGTACATTAAAGCGGAATATTCAATTAAATACATCTTTACTGAACGGGATATTGCGTGTTACATTTTATCACACATATTGATAGTACATATCTTTCTATATTACTTTATAAATGAAGTAGATTTTAATGAAAATGTGTTCGGTACAATGCAGTTAAATGTTAATTAGGACTTATTATGATATAACATTTTGCGTACATATAAATTAGGATTCTAGCTAACAGTAAATATGTCTGGTGTCCTTGAGCTAAGTAACTATATACACTATAGATTTGCCTTGAGAATGATGTAAACATGATGAAAAGTAATTATAGTAACCTATGCGTGTGCATCACGTCATGAATAAACAATGAAGATCGGAATGAATCTGCTTGCAAGTTGTTGTCGGTCCACTTAAAGAACGGATCACGTTGTCCAGTGGTAGAGTATCGGACCCATGATCGGATGATCTCTATTTTCAGATATTTTGAACGTGACATAACCCTTGAGATAGAATTAATTCCCGTGACCAAAGTCATGAGGATATACGGTAAGGCACACTATGAAACTCTTACTGCTAAGTCAGTGCTATAGTTTCATTTTGTTCTAAATCATGCTTCATTTTATCACATAACAATAGCATTATCCTAAACGATTTACAGACGTCGAAATACATTATCAAATTTACCGTGTCCTTCTCTTGGATACTTTGTAGCTATGCACTATTGCTAATAAAAGTATCACTTAGTGTTTGGAAATAAATTTAAAAAAGTTGGAAGGTATGTGGACACGTAACATCTCAAACTGAAGAATAACGTCAAACATCTCCTAATTTGATGCACTATGGGTTATGGCCGCAACCTTAGTGTAGCCAAGTATATTTTTGATACATTAAGGCTTATTTGTAACAAAGCAAGTTTTAAGTTTCATCAACTTGGATCGGATAGAAAAAAGGCCGGTAGAAAGGTTTTAAAATTATTGTTACACTAAGTGTTTTTGGTACAATAAATGTTTTTGTCACACTAAGGGTTTTTGGAAGGCTAAATGTTATTATTACACTAAAGGTTTTGGTACACTAAATGTTATTGTTACACTAAAGGTTTTTGGTACACTAAATATTATTGTTACACCAAGGGTTTTTGGAAGACTAAATGTTATTGTTACACTAAAGGTTTTTGGTACACTAAATATTATTGTTACACCAAGGGTTTTTGGAAAACTTAATGTTATTGTTACACTAAAGGTTTTTGGTACACTAAATGTTATTGTTACACTAAATGTTATTGTTACACTAAAGGTTTTTGGTACACTTAATGTTATTGTTACACCAAGGGTTTTGGAAGACTAAATGTTATTGTTACACTAAAGGTTTTTGGTACACTAAATATTATTGTTACACCAAGGGTTTTTGGAAGACTAAATGTTATTGTTCCACACTAAAGGTTTTTGGTACACTAAATGTTATTGTTACACCAAGGGTTTTTGGTACACTTAATATTATTGTTACACCAAAGGTTTTTGGTACACTAAATGTTTTTGTCACACTAATGGTTTTTGGTACACTAAATGTTATTGTTACACCAAGGGTTTTTGGTACACTAAATGTTATTTTTACACCAAAGGTTTTTGGTACACTTAATGTTATTGTTACACTAAGGGTTTTTGGTACACTAAATGTTTTTGTCACACTAAATGTTTTTGGTACACTAAATGTTATTGTTACACCAAGGGTTTTTGGTACACAAAATGTTATTGTTACACTAAGAGTTTTTGGTACACTAAATGTTTTTGTCACACTAATGATTTTTGGTACACTAAATGTTATTGTTACACCAAGGGTTTTTGGTACACTAAATGTTATTGTTACACTAAGGGTTTTTGGTACACTAAATGTTATTGTTACACCAAGGGTTTTTGGTACACTAAATGTAATTGTTACACTAAATGTTTTTGTTTCACCAAGGGTTTTTGGTACACTAAATGTTTTCGTTAAACCAAGGGTTTTTGGTACACTAAATGTTATTGTTACACCAAGGGTTTTTGGTACACTAAATATTTTGGTACACCAACGGTTTTTGGTACACTAAACGTTATTGTTACACTAATGGTTTTTGGTACACTTAATGTTATTGTTACACTTAGGGTTTTTGGTACACTAAATGTTATTGTTACATCAAGGGTTTTTGGTACACTAAATGTTATTGTTACACCAAGGGTTTTTGGTACACTAAATGTTTTTGTTACACCAAGGGTTTTTGGTACACTAAATATTATTGTTACACCAAGGGTTTTTGGTACACTAAATGTTTTTGTTGCACCAAGGGTTTTTGGTACACTAAATGTAATTGTTACACTAAGGGTTTTTGGTACACTAAATGTTTTTGTTACACCAAGGATTTTTGGTACACTAAATGTTATCGTTACACTAAGGGTTGTCACACTAATGGTTTTTTGGTACACTTAATGTAATTGTTACACCAAGGGTTTTTGGTACACTAAATGTTATTGTTACTCTAAAGGTTTATGGTACACTAAATGTTTTTGTTACACTACGGGTTTTTGTTACATTAAGGGATTTTGATACACTTAATGTTTTTGTTACACTAATGGTTGTCACAAAGCATCCTTGGACGTAAAGTTCGCAACATAAGATGAAAATAGCTTTTCATTAGGGGTAAAGATACGTGCAACACTCCTCACATCATACGCATCGGGTTAATCGGACGTTTATATCCAGAACAAATGTCGAATAAAATCCATACATGAAATGATAAGAGATGAAAAAAATAACCACATAGAGTCAGAGTATAGCCATAAAAGACGCTCTTGTGAACATATGACGAAACATAATAATAACGATATTAAACAATTGATACACAAATTGATTACCGATATATTCTTGAAACTATTGCCAAATTCGTTATACTTTTTCTGATGCTATTTAGATTAAACAAGCCCCTCTTTTATATTTTACCAGAAGCATTCTATTCAAAAGGAGTTTACAGAATTGTTCACATGATCTATTCTGTCTCTGGTACCTAACCCAGACGGTGTATCGCTTATCAATGTTATTAAAAATAGACATCATTGTACGGAAACTCTATATCGACTGGATTATTCATTAAAATGGTGACAAAGACACGACATGGATTTGTTTTAGTTTTTATTGATTGAGGAATAATACCAAAATCAGTGTCAATATTAGTATGATAGCAAGCAATATTTATTGCTTTTATCTAAAATATTTATAACCCTTTTATCCGGTGTTATAATATATAGTTTGTCATGCGAAAAGCGTGCTATAGTAGTTGTGTAGTATATACACGCATAGCAATGCATACTATACGTTAAAAGTGATATTACATTGGATTATCAGGAATATTCTATACATACACAAACACGTCACATACTGCATATTATCTAAATGCATGGAATTATTTTGTTAATGGGAAAATAACGCCTACACTTTAGATTGTCCAAGTCAGCAGAGATTGTATAATGGAGTCACATATCCTAGACAAGGGTAAGTTCATATAAACTATATAGAATCTCGCCCCAAAGAACAATACTACATTGATGTTATCATTAGCGTCAGACTCAGGGTCTGTGGGTCAATTAGGATTATCCAAATCGATGACCTGTGTTGTGTCATTGGACGATTTACATCCGACTCACGATCTGTATGTAAACTAGGATTATCCCCATCCATGACCTGTGTTGTGTCATTGAACGATTGACATCAAACTCATGATCTGTATGTAAACTAGGATTATCCCCATCCATGACCTGTGTTGTGTCATTGAACGATTGGCATCAAACTCTTGATCTGTATGTCAACTAGGATTATCCCCATCCATGACCTGTGTTGTGTCATTGAACGATTGACATCAAACTCATGATCTGTATGTCAACTAGGATTATCCCCATCCGTGACCTGTGTTGTGTCATTGAACAATTGGCATCAAACTCATGATCTGTATGTAAACTAGGATTATCCCCATCCATGACCTGTGTTGTGTCATTGAACGATTGGCATCAAACTCATGATCTGTATGTCAACTAGGATTATCCCCATCCATGACCTGTGTTGTGTCATTGAACGATTGACATCAAACTCATGATCTGTATGTCAACTAGGATTATCCCCATCCATGACCTGTGTTGTGTCATTGAACGATTGACATCAGACTCATGATCTGTGGGTCAATTAGGATTATCCCAATCCATCACCTGTGTTGTGTCATTGAACGATTGACATCAAACTCATGATCTGTATGTCAATTAGGATTATACCCATCCATGACCTGTGTTGTGTCATTGAACGATTGGCATTGGACTCATGATCTGTCGGTCAATTAGGAATATCTCCAACGATAACATGTGTTGTGTCATTGAACGACTGACATCGGACTCAAAATAAGTGGGTCAGTTAGGATTATCCCCATCCATCACCTGTGTTGTGTCATTGAAAGATTGACATCGGTCTCTGGATATGTAGGTCAATTAGGATTATCCCAATCCATGACCTGTGTTCATTCATTGAACGATTGGCATCGGACTCAGGATATGTTGGTCAATTAGGATTATCCCAATCCATGACCTGTGTTGTGTCATTGAACGATTGACATCTGACTCAGGATATGTGGGTCAATTAGGATTATCCTCATCCATGACCTGTGTTGTGTCATTGAACGATTGACATCGGACTCTGGATATGTGGATCAATTAGGATTATCCCCATCCATGGCCTGTGTTGTGTCATTGAACGATTGGCATCTGACTCAGGATATGTAGGTCAATTAGGATTATCCTCATCCATGACCTGTGTTGTGTCATTGAACATTTGACATCGGACTAAGGATATGTGGGTCAATTAGGATTATCCCCATCCATGACCTGTGTTGATTCATTGGACGATTGACATCGGACTCATGATATGTAGGTCAATTAGGATTATCCCCATCCATGACCTGTGTTGTGTCATTGAATGATTGACATCAGACTCATGATCTGTGGGTCAATTAGGATTATCCCTATCCATGACCTGTGTTGTGTCACTGAATGATTGACATCAGACTCATGATCTGTGGGTCAATTAGGATTATCCCTATCCATGACCTGTGTTGTGTCATTGAATGATTGACATCAGACTCATGATCTGTGGGTCAATAAGGATTATTCCCATCCATGACCTATGTTGATTCATTGAACGATTGACATCTGACTCAGGATATGTGGGTCAATTAGGATTATCCCAATCCATGACCTGTGTTGTGTCATTGAACGATTGGCATCAGACTCACGATCTGTGGGTTAATTAGGAATATCCACATCGATGACCTGTGTTTTATCATTGAACGATTGGCATCAGACTCAGGATATGTGGGTCAATTAGGAGTATCCCCATCCATGACCTGTGTTGTGTCATTGAACTAGATACGTAATTTTTAAGTTTGTAGTTCTTGTTCTATCCTGAAGTAACAGCAATTTTGACTTGTTTTAAATTTACTTGTTATAAATCGATACTGAATCTTAATCATCTTAGTCACATCACGCGGAAGTTTTCTTGGTTAGGACCAGTTATATGTTTAAATAGATGTCTTGCTCAAGGACACCACGTATAGCTGTTGCGTACGATTTGTGATGTGTGCATTTGTGAAGTTGTTTACACAATCGGTATAAAATAAGGACGTTTAAAACAACTGATCTATACAAAACAATATATTGTTCGTTTTGTTGTTGAGTGAAACATACAGCAACATGATATATATAGAAGATAAGAACATATTAATTATTTCATAATTCTAAAAAAAATCTAATTGATTTTGGTATATATGTTACTAATTTACATTAAAAAAGAAAAAACAACAACACTATTTTGATGTAGGATAATGTTAAGCATATCTTATTGACACTTTTTCTGAAAGTCATTATCTAAAGCAAAGTCTAACATTTTATCGTTTATTTACCTATGAAATTATTATCTGTAAACGTTTTGAGAGCAGATCCGAATAAAAGTCATAATCTAAAACAAAGTTTACCTGTCAGATTTGCAATTTAACGTTATCCCACATGTAAGTTTAATACGATTTTTTGTAAACACATTGACAAGTTTATTTGTATGATTTATTAAATAATGCGCTATTGTTATCTATGATTGTATCTTACACTTGTAGCTAGTTTTATTGGCAGTTTGACAAGAAACCCAGACTGAAACTCGTTATTTTCCTAATATCAAAATCATTTTTGATATTTGGAATGGAATTGAATTGTTACAATATGTCATAACATTATGAACCAACGAGGCAGAAGTAATTGTGCTCCATGTTATCAAAACCTTTTGAACTCGATTGTTCTCTTCAGTTATACATAAACCGAAATAATAAAGTAGCGCCGAGTGAATTTCAGAGAAATATTATAAAGCTGTTATAAGCAATATTTACAGTTTTAGCATATATTTGTAAAAGTATTTCACTACTAATTTTGTCATGTATTTTATGCAAATATTGATATTTACAACTGTATATCAAGGAACTTAAATAAAATACGTGAATTGATTTTAACGTATACAGTATATTTTGTCTCGCTTCAAAATTTATTGTTAAAATCGGTTTTCTTAAAATGACACAAATCTTAGAAATTCTTTAAAATTGACTATCTGCATACAAATGCTTTACATTCTTCTGTTTCTAAAAGTATAAAATATTGTAAATCAATATCGTACTCTTATCTCACTTTAAACGGGGCTTGTATGTAGTAAACGCGCTGTAAACTAAAATCAAAACAAATCAAATCAAGTTTATTTACAGTAAATAAAGGCCACCGGCCCATATTACACAATACATTTAGCATACAATGTCATTTGAAAAAGAGTAGTGTCAGACATATTATACCTGTAAAGGTACTACATTAACATTGGTTTCTGAATTGTACATTATGTTGTATACATATATTGCAATCTTTTTTAATTTTCCTAATCATCATTAGTGTTTACTAATTGGTAGAAATGGTATGAGCTTTTTCCTAGATGAGAACCAGTTATATAGACTATGTGCGCGAATAGTGTTATATTTAAGACACTCAAAGAAAGCATGATAGTCGCATTCAACAATAGATATATATTCAGATTAGTTACACAAAAGAATCAATATCTTTGTTCTTTTGGAATTTGAGCATGTCATCCAGTTTCGACATGAAGTCTATGGCTTGAGCAACGGAAACGAGCAATAGCAATTTTATATATACGCGGCATTTTACTATTTAAAATAAATTAAATTGTGTTTACTTTACCATTTATGTACAGAAATCCATACAAATACAAGTAGAATCGGATGTTTGATTTCCAGTGGGACAAGGTACAAGTAAATGTACGAACTGTTATATTGCACGTAGATACCAATACAATACAAGTAAATGTACGAACTGTTATATTGCACGTAGATACCATAACAATACAAGTAAATGTACGAACTGTTATATTGCACGTAGATACCAATACAATACAAGTAAATGTACGAAATGTTATATTGCACGTAGATACCATAACAATGCAAGTTAATGTACGAACTGTTATATTGCACGTAGATACCATAACAATGCAAGTAAATGTACGAACTGTTATATTGCACGTAGATACCATAACAATGCAAGTAAATGTACGAACTGTTATATTGCACGTAGTTACCATAACAATACAAGTAAATGTACGAATTGTTATATTGCACGTAGTTACCATAACAATACAAGTAAATGTACGAACTGTTATATTGCACGTAGTTACCATAACAATGCTATCTCAAGGTCATCAAGGATTTTTTAAACTAAAAATAAATCTTATTCATTGTACGAGCACTTTTTTACTCATTATATCTCGGTTTATTTTGGGACGGACAACTAGTTAGAGGGTATTAATAACTTTGTCTGAAATTCACCAACGTTGGATTTAACAACTAACCTTTCGAGTAGTAACCCCTGTCTGTCTAATGTACATGTAGGCATATAATTTTCTTAGTTATTGAAAGTCTGTTTTATTAAAATTTTCATTGTTTTTATCTATGCTGTTTTGGTGCCACTATATATCCCTTGAATGCAGTCTCTTCCATTAAAAAATATTTTCTTTGTTTTGTATGCCACTAAAGAAATAGTGTACACGTATTTGGTCAGCTACCACCATTGCGTTTTCCATAGACTTACAGTCCAAATTTTCATTATTTCTACAATTCGCGGACCAAAAGTCCTACATTATATTAAAGTTCTATCCTAGACTCAAATTAAAATGTCCCCAAAAAGGGTCAAAAGTATTACTTTTTACCACTTTTTGCCCCCTGGTGTTGGGTACCCCTACTTTCAGCATGAAAAAAAACCCAAACAAAATTTCACCAATCTTACTTTCCATACAGTTTCCTTAATAAAATGAATTGAGTCAGTCACAGAAACATAATTTTCATTTTTTATTGACACAAACATAATAAACTTATATTTTATTGTGATTTTTTGCCAATTTAACATTTCCATCCAACCAGAAATAAGCTTACTATAAAAATATGTGCCCTGAACAACCTTATACTTTTTTTCAACCAATCAGAGTGCTCTTCTCAATGGTTGTAGCTCACCATTTGCAGAATAATTTGATATTATCGAAACAAGCACCAAAGTTTGCTCAAAGAAATCAGAAAAAAATTTATTTTCTGGAAAGACAATACTTTTAAACATCAATAAAAATTGAACATATAACCAAAATTTAACACCAAGTAATTTGGTAAAACGTTACCTGGTGAAGGAATGGAATTTGCATATACACATATATACATAATTGGATATACCAAGATCGAAAAAAGATCAATATAAACTCAATCATTTTGTTTGTGTATATAGTCCTATGTGTTCAGCAGCAGCAGTAATAGCTATTAGGTGCTGTAGGATACGTTCATTTCAACATTAATTAATATATCTCAACACTATATAATTGGTTCGCGTGTGTTAACAATTACTACTGCTTTGAATTATTTTATCCAGCAGTTAAATATATTATACAAATAGAAACGTTGATTTCAGAGTGCAATACATGATACGTTCTAAAGTATATTTTGGATTCGAGGAAAGATAAATCACCACAAATTAAAACTACAATTATAAACGCCCAAAAGGAACGAAAAAAAGTTAAAAGACCATGAACTAGTTTTAAAGGAACAATATTCGAATACACAAACTGTTCTGATCATACAGATGTTCCTTTAAATGTTTAATGGTCTTTCATACCTAACTGGCTAAATAGTATGATGAATACTTGCTTCTGATAGCTGAGGTTCGAACCTAACTTTTGTCCAAATTTTGTAACAAATGTACATGCACTTGTGGAATATAAGTCTCCATCAATCAAACTGATATAACTTGTAATGTGTTGGAAATGGAATTAAATGATTTCAGATTGTTTTCCATATCTCTTATAATAAATATTTTAACATACGAATATAGGCGAGATTCCACGAAAGCATATATCAACGGAATATTCAACATCCATATATCAATATCACTCATATAAAGAAAAATAACATATTTACCAATCTGTCATGATGTAAATGAAGAATTATACAAGATTTTGAAAAGTTGTAATTAGGTTTATAATTATTGTAACTTTGTTCTTCTGGCTCCTAGGTTATAAAACATTGTTCATGCTCAACTCATATTTCGTACTGAAACACGATTTCCAAGATGCCTATAAAAACACATAATAAAGCACAAATACTTGACTGAAACTCGAAGTTGAAATTATTAATGCTGATTTGAAGTAGACAGTTACATATAGTATTTGTATTTTGTTGTAATGAATCAAATCGCAAGCTGAGCATGGAAAATAATATAATCTCGGATCCTTGATTATCAAGATTTTTTGTTTTCAAACCAAAAGCAAAAACTATTATTTCATCTTCAGTATTTCTGAAACAATATTTACACTAATAACCGGCCGAAATATCACTTACGTTTTATTAAGATAAAAACATATAAATGTAAAAAAATACGATTATCGGCTCTAAACACAATCTACCATTTGAAAAAGAACACACAACAACACTGTTTGCTTCAGATGATTATATACCTATGTAGCAATGTAAGCATGCTTAATATAAAACGATAATTTTCGAAGGTATGTAAAGTAGAAAGTTTAGGTATATTAAGCTTTTTAACATTAGATGTTGTCCTACTTTTTCAGTCAATAAAATCGCACATATTCCTTAAAATAATACATTTCATTTTACATAGAATGTCATGAATGAAGACCTGCTCTGTACTTTCTGGCGAAGAAAGGTCCCTATAACTTGTTACCTATACGTAGACATCATATGCCACACGTCTCAAGTATAAAGAGATAAATTACGTTTAATTCAATATTAACAACATATTTTTTTTACCAACATGATCCTACAATAACGTTGTACTTCAAGGACTTTAAAGTATTGACACTTAACAGATTTTGTCCACATCTTTAATCTCAATGAAGTTTCATTGATAAAACATCATTAGCTATATCAGCAGCAACATCTGAAATAATGCCATCAGTAATAGATGAAATTGTGTTCTGATGAGGGATATTAAAAAAAAATCTTCAAATATAGTTTTTTTGTGTATTTTCTATGGTACAACTTACACTTTGTTTATTTCTGCGTTTAGTCATTAACAATTACAAATGCTTGTTAACTAAGAATGTTCTGCGAACGCGACAGGTATTTTCTCTTATCTGTACAGATAACATAAATTGTATATCGTTGATATATATTAGATTCATATTTATTGTTCTTTTTTTAATAGAGGTAACCAACAGAAAGACGTTGAAACAAGAACAAACTTTAATAAACAAACAAATATACACTCAAGAGATATTCGAAAACACATAACAGGGTTAAGAGGGAACTAACTTGGAAATGACAAAAATGACAACAATGCAGGAGGTACCAAATTATTAAGTCACATCACAAGTAAACAACCATTACCATCAACATACAATACTTAATATCGGTCATGGGTATATTCTCTCGTGCTAAATATATTGCATTTTCATATCTCGTCCTGTGTTGCGTTTTCATATCTTTTGGGCGTATATATGTAACAGACATTTTTAATTGATAGTGTTTACATTTGACTTCTTATTTAACCATCTCCAATATATAGAAATATTAAGCAAATATATATGTTTATCTGATTGTAGCAAACATATCAAAGATTTTCATCATATGAACAGGTGACAAGTCGTTTTATCTATTTACATCGCACATATAATGTCCTCATCTTAACGCCCCCATCACCGTTGCAATATGGTTCGTAAGGACTGTGAGTTATGCTGTTTATGTTAGTAGAGCAAAAAGACATCGTCATCGTTGGTCTTAAAAAATACCTTTTATAGGATATAAACAGACACTTGTATTTATGAACATTTGAGAAAGTATTTTATTTAAAAGAAAAATCTTAGTGTGTCTTTGCATTGTCTTTAATAACACTAGTTTCTGTGTATTTTTGCATGTGGATACATTCCTGCTATGCACACAAATACTTTCTTTGTGGACTTTCTTTTAGCGTGAACATTCTTGACCTTTTATATATAGAACAACGAGCACAGTTCAAGTGTAGAACGAGACCTTAAGCGCGAAATAATTGGTTTCATTCATATTGTTTCATGTGATAAAACAGCAGATGAAGCTGCAACAATGCCATCAATACTAGCTTGAACGATATTGTGGTAAACGGTATTGTACATACACATCTTGAAATATAGTATTGTGTGTTTTTGGTGCTGATTACACTTGATTCTTTTGTTTGTATTCTATCATTAATGATTGCAATTGATTGTAAACTCAGCATGCGGTTTGTAGGAAAGGTAATTATTTTCCTTTTTCGGTACGATCAGATTTTTTCTTACAATTTGTATGGTGCAATTTGAGTTTGAGCGGAAGCATCTCACATGGTGTATCATATATCAATGTCACTTTAAAACGTCTTTACAATCAGTGATAGTGGTATTGAATAGTGGTATATTCTTTAATTGTATGAGACAATTTGAACACTTTGTAAAACCTTGGTTGATTGTAAAAACTTCAAACTTCACTTTTATCAGTGAAATAAACAAAGTACAATGAACCATATCTCAACTTGTGCAGGTGAAACAATATCAGTCCTTATATTTGGTAAGTGAAGCAAAATAAGGATTTTTATAGATGAACAAACCTTTGTAATTACTTTATATTTCTACTGATAGTTTCGTTTTATTAGATATTTGATAAACACAGTCTTAAAACAATATGCTAAAAAGGGTTTAACATTCATTGAAAAATTGTGTTAATTTTTTTATAACAATTTAGTAAATTGATACTGTTCTAATGGATAGTATAGTTATTAAACGTTATCGTCAAGTTTATGTAAATAAATGGCGTTTGGAAACAAAAAGTATCACTACGTGGTTAAGGACACCCAATGACTGCAATGACTACTATCGTTGTTGAGTGGTGTTTAACGTCACCTTCAACAATTGTTCAGTCATATCGCAACGGTGTCTACATATCGTCTTGTAAATATCATTAAAACCCCGCGTCCTGCCAACTGAGAAAAACCTTTTAAAATCAATTTGAAATTAGGCGATTATGTTTGCCTGATTTAATCATTTCTCCAGATTCATTAACAATCGATACTGTTGATCAAAGAAGTGGTTTGTATTTGTTATTTTTTTTAAATGCAAAATTGATTAGAGAATTCAAAGACAACGGAACCATCTTGAAAATTGCAAAAGAATGAGCCGTCGTTTTTATTGAATAACGATAACTAAATGTTTTCCACATTCTACGTTTTACAGAGAAAATAAAGCAGTGCCACTGCAATTTACCATTTTCAGTATTGGTCCGACAATTTTTATTAAGTCATTGTAGTGCACTTATTGGTCGATCTTGTTGGTAATACACATTAACTCTGGCTAAAAAACGAATACAAGTAGTTTTATCTGCAGTCTTCGACATCCAGAACCCTTCGTGGCCGAGTGATACAGCTCAATTTCATTTTACATATAGAACCTATACACAGATACATTTATATTTAAAGCAACAAGTGACACTTTACGCAGATGAATCTGACGGCTAGGACTAATCAAGGCTTCCAGCATATACTACTTTGTTCCATGTTCAACTTAAGATTATGTGCTTAACGCAAACGCGATTCGACTCATTACAACAAAATACATATACTACCTGTAGCAGTCTACCTCAAATCTGTATTCATGCTTTCCACCTCGAGGTTCAGTCAAGTGTTTGTGCTTTAATATGTGTTTATATAAGCATCCTTGAAATCGTGTTTCAGTACGAAACATGAGTTGAGCATGAACAATGTGTTATAACATCTGAGACAGAAAAATAAGGTTAATTGTAAACCTAGTAACACGTCTCTAACCTCTTGTTTAAGTTTTCATTTGCATTGTGAGAAGATTGTTCTACGCTGTGAATGGTTGTCTCTCCGAAGAAAGCTATTTCCTGAGTTAGAGGTTAGAAAATGAGACTACACCTAGTTTATTTAGGTTTTGTTGACACTCCCAAAACAAATTGTCAATCACCTTTTAAAATTGAATATCACTGAACACTGTTTAGTTAATGATATCGAATTTGTTCCATTTGTATACCGTCACAACAATGTCACTGGTTAGGTTTTTATACAGTTCTTGTCGTGCGTGTTCTAAAACAAATACCAAAATGTTGTGAATGGGTTTGACAAGGCAGATCAAGGAGCTGCTAATACGTTTGTTATAGTTATGGATATATCACTTAAAGTTCGACAAATATTTGCATTAGTTTGATGCACGCGGTGACATTATAAGCTGTATTTTCACATTGTGTAGCTTCAAAACCGTTGATTCAATCGACCAGCGGAAGTGATATCCGCTTTTTCCGGGTGTTCTTTGTCATAAATACTATAAGTAATCGTGCCCGATCAATATTAAATGATTGGTCAGTTGTTAGTTTTACTGTAAGTTTCAGCATTAACATTAAAGTTGTTATAAAGGTCTCTCTTGCCAATAATCTCTTCTAAATAACGGTAGCAAGATTGTTGCGCCCAAGACATTGGAGTGGTGTAAGTCGGTTTGGCATTATTTTTGTTGAAATAAACTTAAAATGGTCATGTTTCGTTGTACATATGAGAACATTGGAATATATTCATGAGTTATGCCAAGTTTGGATGACAATGGGTACAGCTGGATGAAGATATAAGTTTAAAGATAACTAGTGATACACTTCAACGAATGGGTAAAATTGTCAAAAATGAAGGGGTGTCATCAAACCATCGAAATTGTCAATATGTTAGGTTTTTAATCAGATTGAACTGGGTTTAGCAAAGGGATTTAAATGTTTGCATATAAAACGTTTATTTAAAAAATACACAGCCATAAATTATACATCATTCTATAAACAAATTATATTAAGTGTTGTTAAATACACCACGTGCCAGTAGGGCACTGTTTCCTTACAGAAGCATTTTAAAGCCAGCACACACTAGTACTTTGTGTGATTTCAGGTTTCATTCATATCAATTAATTTAGTGTCAAAATCCATTTGAATGAATTGCATATTAATAACTTCAATACGCAATCGTTTAATGGTATTTGTTTCCTATTTATTGCTGTTTGTTTTCAAGCTTTGTGTTTGAACTCAATATTGTTAACGAGCGTTTGAAACTCAATATTATTCTTGCATGGCATAGTTTTAACTGAGAGGAATAAAACACCTATTCTGTGAACATATACACTTTACATCTAAGCTTATCTACTAATCTAATTTCAATGTTACACCGTTTTAATTACGACCTTCGGTTAGTGCTGTCATAAAATGATCATAAAGTCAAATTAAAAATTCACTGAAAATGTATTTTTCAATTCCTTATAGAATAAAAACCAACGGAATACTTTGATGTAATGAAGTGATGATAATTTTAAGCACGTACTTTTTGTAATGAATTGTGAAGCGTTGAGATACTGGATTAGTTTTTACCACAAAAGTGTCTACTAAAACATTATATATTATTTCTAATAAAACTGTAAAGTCTCTTCTAAGTTTTAATTATATCACAATCATGAAATTCATGTATTTAATTATTTCAACAAAATAGATGCATAAAATTTACGAGTTTCAGAGTTGGAAATGTTGGATATTTTAAAGTAAATAATTGGTTCCTAAACTTTTATGGTTAATTCTATACTGGCACCACTGTACCCTTGTTACTGTTATCTTGAAAGAAACCTTTGGATATAGTCTTTAGTTTTTATATAAATAAGTTCCTCTTTCCATTGATTTTGTGCTGTTGGTCTGTTTTTTCTAAGCATTGTGTCAAGGATTTATGTACTGGCCGTTGCATCTTTTGAAATAATGTTAAATAAAAGGTAACGATAGTGTTTATAATTGTTTCTGATAAGTTTTAAAATGTTTTGGTACATGCGAGTCTTTTGATTGGTGCTTTGATAACACCTTCATATTCGATTAAATTTTACCTTCCACCATATTTCTCTTAAAACATTTAAACGATAATAATTCAGCATGTATATCCATCAAGTCAATTATTAAATATATGCCTTTGTGAAACCAATGTTTAAAGAAGACAGATGATCCTCCGTTCGTTATATTGTCGAAAAATTACTTAAAAAACAAAATAAATAGAAAGGAAACCCTTTCTGGAAAGATGCTGACGAGAGTTACCAATATAACCTATATTCTGTGTCACCGTCTTCATGGTATCCTTTTCATAGTGTTCTTCTTTGGCATAATAACAATATGTTAACTGTGTAATCCAAGGGTGCATATCATGTATATTGATTAATTGTTAGTTTGATTGATCATAAGACGAAAAAGTATAAAATTTCATTTTTTTATATTTTATTAACATTATTCAAAAGAGGTTTATTCAATACATATACAAAAGTGAATGTTACAATTATGTCGTATGTTTATTTTATTTCAATACCATGCGGCGATATGTAGTTACTGACCGTTTCAAAGCGGTAAGTTCAGTTGTCACTTTCTCTGTATTCATAATGTCCATATAACAGTTATTTTCTAGTATATTACCGTCCCTTTTTATCTCCCGAATAATCTCTGTTCAACACCAATGATAATTCAGAAACCCAAAATTCATAGCATCGTAACGCTTAATACCAAAACGATGAATTCTTTCAACTTCCGCTAAACCAACTGACCAATCAACGTGCCAATACCTCACTGCTATGTAACAGACCATAGCGGGGCGATATGGGTCCTGTCAATAATCTAATTATTCTTGTATGAATTGTTTTAATACACGTCTTCTTCCAATACCACGTGTCCTGATTGAGTTTATTGTCCTACTTTTAGTAAAAATGATCAAGACAACCACATGTCCCTGCAGCTGTAAATGTAAAAGTGGCATAACGAATTAATCATTCTATTAGTGTCCGTGATAATTCTATTGGTGAGTCTGGAACATATCAGGATTTGTACAATTTTATTGTTCTGAACAGCGCTATAACAGTTAACATCAACACTAGTGTACGTGTTTGACTTGTGTACTGGAATTTTGAATGCTTTGAATGTGTATAATTTCCTAATGTATTTTACATGTGAAAATGTCAAGCTTTACTATATCGATATTTAGTTTCTGTATTTTTAATAAAAGTTCCAATAACAGGGTTTTTTTTTATCTCTAATCTGATCTCTTTCATTATACGTATTTGCTCTTGTAGTTTTGTCCTTATCTGGACGAGTGTTAAATCATCACTCAATGTTTGTTTTAAGGCAATGATGAAATCGACTTTTTCTCTTATGTCGGCGCATCTAATCAATTTTCACTTCTTTGATCTTAAAACCATATATAGATATAAATATCAATTAGTAATACTGTCTGAAACGTAATGATTAACTAATTAACATACTTTAGAGTGGCACTAGTTTTAAAACTGTAACCTGATATATTGTTTTTGATTGTTTTGCTCTCGTACCGATAAACATTGATACATACGAACCACGTTTTTGACACGAATACTTTACGAAACATCATCAAATTTGATGGTAAAAGTTGATTGGTTGATTGAATATTTAGCGTCGTTTTTATGTCATCGATGGCTAACAGACGAACCACTGGGACCCTAAAAGGTTAACCACTATTCAAACACACCCCGTCTCCGCAAGTAACTGATATCTTTCACACTTGAATCAGCCGTGAGAGACGAATGATAATGAGACACAATGTCATATAGCAACCATCACGGAGACTGATGCGGGGCGGGCATTCGAACTCACGAACCCTAGATTGATAGTCAGACGCGTTACCGACTAAGCTTATCGGGCCCGTCAAGTGGCAAAAGTGAAACTTATCTGAAATACTGTTGTATTAACATCTAAGGTATTAAGATATTTAATGAACTATTTCTACTCAGTACAAAACAAGTAGAGCAACCTATGATAATAAGCTTACAAACATATTAGCAGTACAGAATATTCGGTAATAAAGAAATACTAGAAATTCATTATTATATAATAATTAATGTTCCGTATATTTCTATTAAAGCACAATCTGTCGTATGAATGTCCTATTCCCTTTTCTCACATATGTATGTATAATAAAGATTATTAATTTTTCTTTCAATATCTCAAAAGTAATCAGATGTGAACAAACACAGATTTTTAAACTTTCCATTATTGACACATCCAGGAAAAGTTCCGAACGGCACATCACAGGGGAACCTGTCCGGCCTTATTCGCATATCAGTAACGTACACGCCTTGGAACCAACGCTTATTGATTAAATTGATTAAGCGTATAATAAATGTTTGAAACTTATGGGCCATATTGAAACGCTGACTATCATAGCAGACATCAGCTATGGTCAGACCTACATGAATTTACTAAAAAATAAGTATTTGAACAAAAACATGAATTTACTAAAAAAAAAAAAAAAAAGGTATTTGAACAAAAACTGATATAGTTCATTAATTACGTGCTGTAACAAATTTTATTTAACAAGATTTGATTTTATGTTATTTTAAACAACTGTATCTACATTTGTATTTATATTATTGCAATACACATATATAAAACAGATCCATGTGTTTAATTCTATCGTTAGATGAAGTGGACATGCTTAAAATGATAATAAAACGTTCTTCTCCTGTTCTATAGAAAGTACCTAAACTCATTATAATCTAAATACATAGAAAAATGTCCACTTGTTGTCACAGATTCTGTTTTTTATTCTGTAACGATCAATAACTTTATTGATATACATTTACGACCCTCGTCAACATAATATAGGTGCAATAATTAAACGATCGCCTTTATAGTAATCGAAATTAGAAAAAAAACACACATTCAGAAGGAAATCGATAAACGATTATTAATATAACGCCCGTTTCAAGTTTCGTTATGTTTTACGAAGTGTAAATATATACTTTTAACCAAACATTCACCTGTCAACCTGATAATTCACCATCGTATACTGAGCCCAGTATTATGATTATACTTGAACTCTTTATCTTATTTTTTCAAATGTGCCTTATATGTGAATATAATCGTATCAATATAATCAATCGTATAATTGTTGATTGTCTCATACAGCCGTTAGTATTAATTAAATACCAAGTGCGATGAATTATGTTTTAACACCTTTTTCTGCCTTACGTTGACATGGAACATGTTTACCGCTGTTAGCCGACGGGCGCAATTTGTGGTAAAATAATTGCTCAAGTTCACCGCAACGATTTTGACACATTTTTGTGCTAAAATAATTGCTCAAGTTCATCGCATTGTAACTTCTTTATTTCTTATCCGATTCTAATTTTCTTTATATCACAGAAAGCTACAGAGCTTCAGCATTACAATCATGTAAAGCAAATTAAAATCGAATGACAAATAAAGATTTTAAGGGGTACCGCCATGTTTTTCCGTCAGCAAAATTTATTGCGAAATATGACATTTTAAGTACGTATTTTGTAAGAGTGTATCTTCCGTAATACTTGATCGATTTTTAGTAACTTAAGCTTTTCTAAAACAACATTATGTTACTTACATAGACATATAAAAAAATGAATTTCCAATAAAAAAGTTAAAAGGTACCGCAAGGTTTTTCAAGCGAAAAATATGGCGTAAATTTAGTCGCAATGATGTGTTCGTTTTAACCGTCCGTATCAAATTCATTTGATAATGGATTTTTTTATATCTTTTCAGTTTCAGAAACAAGATATTCTAAGCTTTTTAATGGTATAAACATTTTTAAAATCGGTTAATAAATAAAGAAGTTAGTAGGCACCGCCAGTTACTCCTTCTAAAAATCCTAAATTTAACACTATCGCTAGGTTTTACACCTGTCCTCGTATAATGAACATTGCATTTGCAAAGTATTTTGTGACGTATTTGAAGACGTATTTTGTCACCTATCGAATTCGTCATGTGATTTTATTTTGATTCAATTTGATATTGATTATTTTGATTATATATTGTAGAATTTGTTTCATCTAAGAACGAGTCCGAATGACGAGATGCAGATCGTCAGTCAGTATTTACCTGCTATCTATTTTTGGGCAACTGCCTACACAACTTACATAATTTCTTTTACCATATTTTACAATCACGTCGGCTAACTACATTTGTGAACCTTACAACCGCTAAAAAAAAACGTAGTTTTGCAGCCTTCAACGATAACATCAGTATACACAGCGCGCAGTAATACTTCGCTTGTCAATGTATAAGACGTACAAATAACCAATTACCAGTGATATAACGCAGAATTAATGGTAACGCTAAAGGTTGCAAATCTCGTTAAAATGGGGATTTTGTTTTTACCACATTGAATAAAATTTCGTTTACACATATTTTGGTTGATTTAAAATTCCACAATTAGTCGTATATGGTTCAACAATGGTAAGGAAATACTGTATTCATTTAAAAAAAAAAATCGTTTTAGACATTTACAGCATTTCCCAGATTTTTTTACGAGGTCAGTTCCTCATACTCTCGTCAATATGGTCCACTGTGTGTTACAGTTTACTAATTGGAATATTTCTTTCTAAAATTCTAAGACAATAATGAGATTGTTTCTACATTTTGAGTTCAGGGTTCAATGCGCAGCTGAATTTCGCTGTTCGATTTATTTGAAATAAAGTGTGACTCGTCCGTCTTCATTTTTTTATATAATAATACGTTGAAAGTATTTAATCCCATAGCAGGATTGTGCGCACTGTTAAAAATGTACAATGAGTGGTATGTTAAGTAGACACCCTCATGGCGGAGCTGATAGATTGTTGAATGCGACTCTAAACAACAAAGAAAGAAAGAAACAAAAAAAAAAAATAAACATAGAACTAGTGATTTCTTATTGGTTAATATATATACGTCATCTGCAGCGCCAAATCATCATCTTTTTAATTGTTTTTAAAATAGTCCAAAATTTGCATACAGAAAGGACACTTTAGCAAAATAATAGTCTCACTATCCCTACAAAAGGTTGCAACTTTGCAGTGAGACATTATTATATGCTACAAAATAAACTGTTGCTTGAGTAGCTGTTATTGACTTGAGGGGTGATACAATTCTAATTACCCCACATGCAGAAACTCAAATAACCGAATCTGATTTTATTTTCAAATCTAAGTTCTGTGGAAACGGTCCCCTTATCTGATATTATGAATACAAACATGCACCACATTGTTGGCCATTAAATTATTTTTGTTTATATCATAATAATAAATATTTTCAAGCTCAAACAAATCTTTCAAAATCATTTCATATTAACTCACATCAATACAGTGCCCAATTATTCTAGATTTAACTGCACCTGGACGTGTATGCTATTTTCAATTGTTTTAAAGGCATTCATAGCACGTGCAGTAACAAATTAAATATAAAAAAATACTATTCTAGACCATGATGTATTTTACAGCGTACTATCTCTATGTATTTATCATTAATTCTACCAGACAATGTGTCGGTGTTTCAGTTTGATAAACGAGATCAAAGAATTATGATTAAGATTTTTACATGCAACGAATTATTTCAATGCTATCCCATTGCATCAGTTAATAAAGGACATTATGGCAATACGTTTTCTTTTTTTCTTTCTGAAATAAACTGATAATTAACAATGTTAAACGACTGAATTCGTGAGCTACATTTGGTAGATGTACTGAGATATATACTTAACGTCGTTAGAAATGCAAGTTTGGACATTGTATAAAATCTAGATACGACACGAATGGTTAACCAAGACAAAACTTTCTTATGATATGTATTCCAATTAAATCAATTTTAAACACAAATTTAATAAATTAATTGATTTCGTAACGTATATAAACCGATAGATCAAATACTAACATACGTGTATATAAAGGCGTTAATTGTCTGTACTACGACCCAGCTTCCCCGAGTGGGTCAGTTCTATAGCATGTTTGGAAAGCCGCATTTCAGTACGTTTATTGGTCAGTTGCTTCAACTCAAAGTTGGAATGGCGTCACAGTTTAGCAAGCGTTTATTTGCTATTGATTGTGGGACAGCCATAGAATTCCCTGCGTTTTCATTGGTTGATAATATACGTGATTCGGGAGGTCTCAGGGTCTGGGATAATCTAAGGCGTTAAGAATATATTAGGAAACTATTTAAATAATCCGAAAGTTTCAATAATTTCGAATCTTCTAACACTGTAAATAAACTATTTATGTGATTAGGCAATAGTTGAATAATTTGATCAGAACCTTGTGAATGAAATGTAAAAAGTTTAACATTATCAGTATTTGACTTATTACTGGCATCTACGGAAACATGTTGGTCAGATATTTACAACATTTATTTTTAAATAAAATCTAATGCCCGAGTGCTTTTTCAACGAGTAACATTTTAAATAAACACCGTCGCCGGGATGCATGATAACGTTGAACGCTTTGGGTAGTTTATTTGTGTTAAAGCTTTACATGAAATATGAATTAAATATTAAATATGTTGTTTTATGTTGTTTGTGTTGTTAATTACTATAACATACTTAGAATGTACAGGTAAACTTCTTATTGAAAACAGACAAACTCATAACTGAAACAACATAACCCCAAAAAGACATAGCATTCAAATAACAGTAAAACAGCATAAATATGAAAGATCATATTGACAAAACCATTAATAAAATACCTTTACAAACATATTATAAAACTGTAAATAACGCTTATAATAGTGTCACAGTATAGCTCTGGAATATGTAACATTTCAGTAAATAGACATTAGTGTATATTTCTATTAATTATATACAAATGAAAATAACAAATCAATCTCACTCTCCTTTGAGTAAAACTCTTACACTAGCACGTGCTATTTCTCAGTAGCAACTAAACAACCAGTTATATAGCAATAAAATATGATGTTAAAAACGTTCTTTGCTTAAAAGACACACTGCAAAATAGAAGTAATTGATGAATTTGGGTATCGAACCCATGGACCTTCAATATCAGATTCAAAGATTTTTCACACATAACCAACGTTAGCTCTTTGCAAGTTGCAATTAAAGGGTACCGCACGTCAGAATATAAATGGCTATTTATCGTTAAATAGACATGTAAATAACACAAAAATCAACAAATTTTAATTGTACGAAATTTATCAAATGAGAAAAATGACATTAAATATCATGATTTCAAGCGTTTCCTAAATGCTATGGGCGCCGCCATTTTGTAGCTCTTTTGTGATGGAGGTATTCGGTGACGTCATAACTGCACTTCCGTTCTAGTTATCGCGCAAATTGTATTGTGTCGTTAGTGACTGCTCTCTACTGAAACTCTTATGTATATACACTAATATACGTAATCAGTTTATATACAGATATACAGTGCATTAGTGAACATCGAAGGTAGACAATTAAACGCGAAAACGATTCTGAATTGAAGGACTTAACCCATTAAACATTGTTTTCTCCAGCGGAATAAGTGGGTGGAGTAATGCGATATGTTTTGTGGGCAGCATTGTTTTTTGTTTTCCTAATATGTGATTTCACATTGCCTCAGTGTCAAGTTTCTGGTGACATCACGCGCAAAACGCCTTTATACTTTGGGGTAGGACTTAAGATTGCAGAATGAAGCGTACCAATGCCTTGGCGTACTACTATCCAAGCTGCAATTTCTGATGATTTCAGTACGAAGATGACCATATGCGACATACATATAGACTAAGTGTATATTATCCAGTGGGAAGCTCTTAAAAATGTGCTAATAACATATAGCTCAACTGATTTCTGAAATTTAATTTGTAATTTTATATACTCTTCCAAAATATTGCGAAATTGATATAGCAAACTTTCACAATCTTATAATTGCAGGCTGTTTGAACAGGTGTAATAAACCAATTAACAATAAAAACAAGAGGTTAATGCCAAAACATAAGGTGTGAAAACGACATGGTATCTAAAAGTTATTATTAAAATACAAATTAAGGCTAATTAATTGTGACAGGCCCGATTAGCTCAGTCAGTTAAGTGTCTAACAATCAATCCAGGTGTCTCGAGTTTAAATCCCCACCCGGCGACAGTCTCTGTGATGATTGACATACAAAATTGTGTCTCAATATCATTTGTCTCTCACTGCTGATTCGAGTGGGAAAATTATCAGTTACTTGCGGTTGTTGGGTGTGCTCGAGTACTGGTTAACTTTTCAGGAAACAGTGGTTAGGTTAACTGAACATCTGTACAGTAAGCCCTCGATGGCAAAAAATGATGCTTAATATTCAGTCAACATTTAATTGGTCATAAAATCATTTTATTAATTTTATAATTAATAGGCAATTTAGTTTATTGATATATGGCTTTTTCACAGTCAACAAGGTCATTATTCGTGAATAGACATTTGAACTACCTCTACTTCGTAATGAAAAAAGATAAAGTAAAACCTTTGTTCCTTTATTTATTCAAAAATTCATGAAAAGTTTTTTTTTACTGTTAAAAAAGTGTTCTGGTATACAGTTTATGAAAAATATTCATAAAATCATATAAAATAATTTTATTACTTGTAAGTTTGCATTGATATTGAAACCCTAATTAACTGAAAATGTTTTAATCGGTAGTAAGGCATAATACTATGTGATATAACATCCTGTCATAAACCCTGGGGTCATTAAACCTGGGGTGATTACGCTTATTAGGGTACAATATGCACACTGTGGCAGGGTATTTCTCATTACCACATGGTGTGAATGTGGTGTTGGTGAATTATGAAAGCTCAGCAGGGTGCCAGTAGCTGGACAGTAACATACACTTTGTGCAATATGCCTGTAGACATTATATTCCATATGACACTCCCTATAAGGAACAACATTCATACATGTTCAGGGAACTGGTAGAATAGATAATCATCAAATATCAAATTGGGTAGTAACACCATTTGAATAACCAAAAGACAGTGCCAGTTATGTAAAACAACACAAAAAAACCCCCAACTCATTCATGCTTCATATAAATTTACTAAAATGGGTATGAAATCAAAATTTTATCAGCCATTTCTCAGTACGCAACAATGGCCGCACCAGCTAAACACGATAAGAAAAGAGATATAATATTATTTCTTATTCCCTCTTAGACAGGTAAATATATGTAACAAACATTTTCCCTTAAATTTCATTCCTGGTCTAAATAGTGTTTTTGTTTTTTTGATAATGTATTGACTGAGTAGCAAACAGTATATACCCTGATAGTACAGCATGAATGTGCAGGCTCGTCTGGATCTTCATCATCACTGACGGCAATAATTACTTTTTTTTATCAAACTAAGGGTAATTTTACTATTTTGAAAAATTCAATCATCAATGTCAGGCTACATGATAAGAGTCAGAGTCGTGATTGATAAGTTTCGGGTTTGATCTCTGGTTCATGATCGGTGTGACTGTTTAACAGTTATCATCTTTTTGGGTGAAATATTCATAAGACATTTCTGTGTTTCTCTGTATTATTTCTGTGATACATTCTAAATCTTCTAAATTTCCATTAGTATGGTCATTGCATCTGCAGCACGTATTTTCGTCGGACGAAAGCATCCTTACACAGTTTTTGCAGCTGCAAAAATCTTTCACATATGTGAACAACTGTGCCGTCTCACTATTTCTTTCGTTTTCTAATTCATTTAACTCTGCTTCCGAAAATTCTGGTTCAAAGTTGTAGGCCACAAGTACTTCTCCGTTACTAAAATCCATTTTATCATTCTTGCGAGTACTTTTGCCGGTGACTATAATTGCACGTTTCTATATCTGCTATAGCGTATAAATCAATTATGTTTTAAACCGGAAGTGCAGTTATGACGTCACGCAGGTATCCAATATGGCGACTGCCACCACAAAGTCGATGTGCGAAAATGACCGTTACAAAACGAGCTGATTTATCTTTATGGACTCGAATTTATGCATAAAAATACTATTAATAGAAAGCTGAACTCATAGCTATTCATATTATCCTGTTTTATACACAGGGTTGCGTTCCCCTTTAAATAGATCCCATCGTAAGTAAAGGTTAAAGTTTTACAAAATTATTTTATATGCAGGTTCCTAATGGCGTAATAGGTACAACGTATTGGCTCAGGTGTATCGTCAAATACATAATATATACGATATCTGTGTGGCATTGTCCAATAAATGATATTGTATATGTTTCTTTTAATGCATAATTCTTTATATTGTTAAAATTATTGTACATTTCACGGACACTGTTTCATCAACATCAAACGTGAATAGTTATATTATCGCAAATGCAATGTATTATCTAAGAGTGTGTTGCACGATCTCAAACGGATTGCTTAACGTAAAATCTATATTTGAAATCGGAAACCCGTTTCTCGTTAAATTCCCAGGTTGGAATTTTGCATATTTTATTTCATATTTGATAGAATCTTGTTTTTGAACATCATATTATTTAATCTTAAGTCGGTGCAGTATTGATTCTACAAATTATATGTTTTGTCGAAACTTTGAATTATTTCTTGATAGTTACATAAACATTAAAAGTGAGAAATCATATCTGACTATAAATGTGTCTACTGAAAAACTAAAAAAGGAAAGTGTGTTTATACGGTTTGCAAACATACCATACATTTACCAATGCCAATTTATATAAGTTTGTCTGTAACAATATGTTAGAGCAATATGCCAGAAAGGCTCAATGTTTTCATAAGCCAGAATAACGCCAGACGTTTGATTACAAAATAATCTTAAGAATTAAACTATATTTCATTCTCGGAGACAAGTTTGTTTTTATTCATCAAAATAATCGAATAAATCGTCAGGAAATATCTAATGTTATTGTGATGGTACCCCTCCATCAACACAAACGTTATATATCTAGTTCAACATAAATTGCAACTGATACAAAACAACAACGCAATGTCATGTTTACTGATGCCGGTCTGTGCTGATCTTGATTGAACAGATTCACCTAATGTTATGCTGCAATCATTGTTGAAAGTCTGTTTTATGTTAATATAATATCATTCTATACCGACTGCATCATGATATTCTCAAGATGAAATAAGATACAAGAAATATAATATATAATAATAATATTTCATAAAAATGTGTTTTATACAATTTTAAAACAACAGACAAAAAAGATCGACTTTTATCACAATAATAATATACATAATGATAGTATCTTCATTGTTTTACAATATATAGGAAAATTTAGTGTGATTTATTTCGTTGCATCTCAGAGGTAGTACAGTTAAACCTGTTTTTTGCAGCCAGTCAATGGAAGGAGTAAGAATGACCTTTGAATACATGTTGTTGCTCAATACAGGTTAACTGCTCTGAAAGCGTAGCAATTTGCAATAACTAATTGTGTTGATTTAGGCAAGCGGCTGCTTAATAGAGGTGATCACTTACACGAATTTTACGGAATGGTTAGCCTGTACAACTGACTGGAGATGTTTTTTGCGGTAAACTAATTTTCGTTGATTTTGTGGGGAATTTAATCAATTCCTCCCTTTCAGTAAAATAGTTGTATATAACACAATAGTTCATTATTTTATTTTATATTTTACATTTAATTGCTTTGTGGATATATATATATATATATATATATATATAAATGTATTTTCTTTATTCCTTCCATATAGGAGAGTTCACAGCAATTACCCTTAAGTGATAAGACAAATGGACGATAATGTCCGCTGTTTGATAGGTTCCAATAAGTTTTCTTATTCCAGTTATGTTATTATTGAATTTGCAATGGTTTGAAAGGTTATGTTTACTTGATAACGCGTATATTCCAGTTAATGACGCTTATAAATCATCGTAACTGTTTGTTGTACAAGGAATAAGTTCAACGGGAGACTGATATTGCAATTACTTGTTTTATATAGTTTATATGCTTCATATAACAAAACTAAATGCTACATTATCACCGTTATGTTAATTCAAAACATTTATTAGGTGAAGGATTACATGAAAACATAGTTTGACGCAATATCTGGTAAATGCTTTAGACACGTGACTAAACATGTAAACAATTAAATACGAATAAATAAAAATTGCGAAATGACATTAAACCATTTGATAAGAATCCAATCTGATTTAACGACTAAGAGTCTTTGGTATGACCCAACCGGGCATCGAACACACGACCGTCTGTGTATTTTTTTTCATAATAACATAAACTGGGCAGTGGAAAGTGCAATTTGAGGCTCAAGATTAAAACATCGTTTTTAACCAGCCATATTAATAAGATATAATCCCTTTTATCCATTTACTAGAGTTCTGCTGATTTTTAAAATAGAATTGAAATAGACGAACTGTCGGTAATTTTATTACTTGCGAATGTTTCGTAGCTGATTTATGCCTCACGATTGCAAACTTTAACGAAACAATACATCCATTAAATATGAGAACGTATGGTGAAATTATCTCAGATTTATTTCTCACGTTTTACACACCACAGTGATATAGTGCATCTACTATTTCAAATAGTTCTGTTTTGATTTCATTACCGATATGGCCTGATGGTCGGATCAGACTCGACCTTTGGGATTACCATAGAATATAGGGTTCTAAAGTCACTTAAGTTCAAATTAAATGAGTGACATACATTTCACAAGAGCCGACAGTTTATTGATACATGCAACAACATTGTATGATAATAATGCTATACTGAAACCGCGACCTGACCGAGATGTTATAAAATGCATTTAATGCTCACATCAAATTGGTACTCAAACACAATGTTCATGATTCAGATACATACTGAAGCACAATCTCCTGATCCAGCCATGCATTTGAGAGGCTTTACACATCACTTAAAGTTTAATTTTCTACATGTATAGAGGCATGCACTTTGGAACACAGTGTCAATGGTTCTAAATTATTCACTTTATATTTAGTCGCCAGCTTAAATGTTGAACTGTACAATATTAACGTTATTGGATTCAATAAACTTCTACATAATGTACGGTCACGTGGCAACATCTGGAGTAGGTGATTGGCTATACTCTCACAGGTTTAGAATAAGTTTTCTTATTCCAGTTATGTCATTATTGAATGTAAAATGATCTGAAAGGTTATGTGTACTTGATACATGTAACGCGTATATCACAGTCAATGACGCTTATAAATCATCTTAACCGTTTGTTCTACAAGGAGCAAGATAGTGCAATGAAATACTGATATTGCAATTACTTTTATATATTTTACATGCTTTTATATGGTAGTACTAAATAATGTATTAGTCTCGTAATGTTAGTTCGAAACCGTTATTGGGCGAAGGACGGGAAACTACGAATCAATACAAAAATTGCAACAGTGCCATTTAACCCTACAATATAAATTAAAACTTTTTTAACACACAAATAACGTGTATGAATAATGTTGTTCTTATAAAAATGTTTTGTTTTTCAATGTAGATTTAATACTAACTGCGTATAAAATACGAACCACATCAACAATATTATATTCATCAGATAGGGGTAGGTGACAGTCGTTCTTAAAAAGAATGGTAGGGAATGACTACCATGACATGTTACACATTATACCATACTGCTGAGTGGTAATATAGTGGGAATATTTACACAGCAAATACAAAGTTTTCAATGAAATAACACGTTATTGATGATAACTGTTAAACCGATCCTAGAAATAAGAACACGCCCAACAAGATATGTAGCCACAAATGTTACAGCCGGGCCCGGTTAGCTCTGTCGGTAGCGCGTCTTAACAATAATCCCCGAGTCGTGTGTTCGAATCCTCACTCCGTTATGATTGATATACGTATTGCATCTTATGGTCATTTGTCATTTGACCGCTGATTGAAGTGAGAACATTATCACGTACTTGCAGAGATGGGTGTGCTCGAGTACCGGTTAACCTTCCATGATTCAAGAAAAGCGTAATTAGGTTAATAGAGTGTCTGTTTGTCCCCGATGGCATAAAAATGACGCCTTATATGAAAATAAACTTGAAAGACACAGTCAGCATAATAGCATAAACATAATAATCTTTATACATGTATCTACTGGACATGCATAGAGTTACAAGCAACTCAGTGAGAAGTATTATATTAAACGCCTTTAAAAACGCACGTATTTGAATATTGAATATATTGTTATCCCAAATATGCTATGAATGTTATATGTAAACCGCCTTAAATGTCTTACAATAGTGTTTTAAAGTGATGATATTGTTTGAAATAAACGGAGGTAATATAGTTTGGCTGGGGGGGGGGGGGGGGGTGGGGGGGGGGGGGGGGGGCATATTTCTGGTAAATGCTTGAGAGGCACCCCTTTTCTTTTGTTATAAATATACTGACCGGAACAACTAACTCGCAGCCTGACATTTATATGTTTGTGGTAAGCTTTTTTCTCAAAAAATCACAATACTCTTAATATACTGCACCATGTGACTCGACTAGTGGGATTTATGTGAAATTTAACATCTCAATTAACAAGTAAAAATGGTATTTAATTCCGATTACGGTATTGATAAACTCACTGTTATAACTTGTTATAACGATTTGCCTGTATATAAATTATATTACTCTGTTTCTCACTTTTACACCGTGTCGATTTGGCATAGGAACCGTAACAGCAGTATCACGCTGTGGATGATAAGCAGAGATTGTAATTACTGTATTATAATTAGTTATTTATCTTCTTATAATCGTATAGGAGCATGAATGAAGCGGCAGGTGTGTGCTTGTAGATGCGCTGTGATACGAAGCAGATACGGTGTAATCTCTAGCACACGCATTGTTTATTACGTAAGTATTTGCTGATAGCAGGAATAGACAAAGTGCGCTTCTCAATGTAAAAGACACTTTGAAATATTTTGTTAGAAGCCCAATTGCACATTTTGACATGATTGATGAATGAGGTAACAAGGTAATTCCGATAAGTGACGTCCCACGCCTGTAACGGAATTACCGACCAGACAGAAATAAATGAAAACTATCTGAAAGAAGAGCACAACATTCAGATTCACTACGAAGCAGTAGATTTTGAAATGTAAACAACACAGTGCTCAGCTCACTTTTCTTAATATATTTAATAAATGTTAATTTAGAGATCATGTTTGAAGTTGGAAACTTTTATCACAAATATATAATGTAATTTTTTTTTTATTAAAATCCGTCTCTATCTACAATTGAACTATACTAATTATTGCATATCTGAATATTTATATATAATATATTTCGTCTTTAGTATGTTATCACCTTTTTCACTCTTTTGTAATTTGGTTTAACGCCGTGTTAAAACCATGGGAAGTTCTATATATTGCATATCTAGTGTCAATGGTAAAGGAAGGCCCTTCAGAGTAAATCAGAGTAGAACGATAAGGTTAAACATACTTCATAGAAACATAGAAAATATTATAAGTATTTTTACTTGTTAAAATCTTATAAAAATACACCGTTTTAACACATGTGATGTCTGTTTGCAGTATATGCTTTATCATCTATTGCTATACTGCAGCAAGAAACTCCAGCCTCTATGAACCATTCATACAAAATTATATAGAAATCGCTTTTAGAGCAAGAATCGTGTAACCGTCACTGAAATGGGCCGCAACTCTGTTGTGAGAAGACTATTGTAAGCGTACAAATGTATTTATGAAAAGGGCTGCAACTCTGTGGTGAGAAGAGCATTGTATGAAAAGGGCCGCAACTCTGTGGTGAGAAGAATATTGTAAGCGTTCATATCTGATTTAAAGTATATATAATTCCGGTATAACCGTCGCTCATAGCCGTCATTCTCTCTTTTCAAATGAATAAACTACACTTTTTTGTCCAGGTCGTTATCTTTCAAATACGAGACGGCGTATTTCTAATTTATTTCTCACCTGGCAATCCACTTTGAGAACGTACATATCCCATTTCATTTTTGTTTGTTTTTATTTCAAAGTTGATAGGATCTTAATGAGACTTCTCAAATAAATGGATGCTGTACAGTTTTAAACAATGTATAAATCGTGACCTGGGGTGGTGGTATTCACCAATCATTTTAAAGAATATTCTTAGACTTGACATCCAGAATGAAATTTGAAAATAACACTTAAAGATCAATTTAGACTTAACTTTGCACGTAAGTAGGGACACCTAATATATGGTCAGATTTGTTCATTTTCTGTTAATTGTTTTATTTGTTGTCTTCGTTATATCATTATACATTTTAAACAATGTGTAAATTTGTCTTTATGGTTGTGTATCTACTGGGGACCAGCTTCCTTCACGAGCAACCTATTTAGAAATGATAAAGTAATGACGGATGATTAGGAGGGTTCCGCACACAAACACATGCCCAGTATCTACAAAACAACGTTTAGATGATTTTACAGATATATATCGAAATAGCACAACACAGAAGTACGCGGAAAGCATTACATTCTTATAACATAAATTCAAACATTTAAAAGTTAACTTATTGTAGCAAAAATGTCACTGGTCAAACCTGGCTCCTGTTTCACAAAAACGTCTAAGTACGAATTCATTTAAAGAATAATTTTACTTTGAGAAAAGCAGCTTGGTTATGATCACCATTTCAGACTGATTCCAGTAAAATTACATACAGTTTAATAGATATTAATTATATAATATATAGTTCAAATTGAGAAAAGTTTTTTAAGTATTTAAATAAAACTAAGGAAAATCATGATGAAACGGTGATTAAATTGTGTTGATTACAAATATATCGACAATGACATATTTTTGTTATCGGGTTTAATCTTATACTTAAGTTGACAGTGCGTCATAAATATTCTATAATGAGTCAATGTGCGAAAACCAATCTATAACGAAGTGATAGCAATTTGAATCAGAGTAATTTATCAACAAACTTTAAAAAAAATCTAACATTTCTATGATGGAAAACAATATTTTGTTAACAATCGAAGTATCTAACTAAATTTGTCAGAACCACTATAATAACGAAATTACTGTTTCTTTGAATATAATACGATCTATTAAATACGTTAATTTTATGACTGAAATTTAACTAGATGTAATATACAACATTCCCATATTAATAATAGTAACCATGGAATATATTGAGCAAATAAAGCATGGTTGATCAATATCGCTCCTAAATAACCATTCAATAAGAACGCCACATATTGCTATGTAACGAAATACTTATATCGCCATAAAAGCACCCCCTCCTTCTATTATCTCAAAAATATTAATGGAATGGAATATTACAATTAAAAAAAGAAGGTTTGGCGCAAAAGTAGGTTAACCATTGAAACACGTGAACTTAATATGTAAACAAGTTAACGTAAAAGAAAATAGTCAGTCATATCAAATAAGGAGTAGATGACAAAACAGATATTGTGATTAAAAGCAGCAATATGAATTAATGTGATTGCTATTGTATTTGAAAATTGAGAACGAAAGCTGATAGATGTTAGTCAGTATTAATCAAGTACAAATATTTAGAAGCAAAACGTGAGTTGAGAAAGTCAGTTTGTCAGACTGAAGTATTAAATGGTAATTTACTGCAGTATTCAATACAACGTGATTAAATGAATAAAATGTAATTATAAAAGACAATATTAATTATTTTATCTTTATGTTTTAGATAATTAACACTTGCTTGCTTTGTGCATGATTTTGGAAAGTTTAATTGAATATAACGCAATGTAATTTGATTAATTAAGATTTAGTTTGTAAATTACAAGTAAAAATTTCAATGTGCATTTGTTATAGACTTGGGCTGGCAAGCAACGCAGGTGTGATGTATACCCCATGAACCTATTCTCTGAGGAATTTAAAAATACAACTGCATTTTCTATAACGAATACAAGCGGTAATATGCACATATCATTGAACAATTTCAAACATAATCAGGGTTATATTTTTATCAAAACATGAATTGGGAAATATAGGACGATATATTCCATCTGTTTGTTTGCATACTTTGATTATTAGACACCGGCACCGTAAAAAAAATGGACCATGTAGAACACATACTCGGTCGCAGATGTGGCATATGTCATGTTTATAGAGCTTATTTTCATAACAGTTTACGCTTTCTTTCTTTGTTTGTTTTGTATGTTTTGTATGTTTGATATTTAGCATCACTTCATGTCATTGCGGACTAGAAGACTATCATTAAACAAATTCGAGGTTTACCATCTACACAAGTAACTGATAACTTTCTCACTTGAATCAGCAATGAAAGAACAATGACAATAAGACGCAGAGTCCTATTTTAAATGATCGAATGACAATACCATTTGACTTGCAATCCTTAAAAGGTTTGTTGTTATTTTCGGTATGTGAAAAACAGGCGTTACTGAGCAATTGAATATCGATGTATGTGAATTTAATCAATAACAAAAATTTCGATGCCGACCATTGTGGATAAAAAAAACCAAAAAATAACTTTCGTTTTACATTCCTTTCCTGACTTTAGCCAAATAATGTTACAAATTAGGGAATTCAAATGCCCAAATTGTCTGCCTTGCTAGCAAGTTTTTGTAGGACTGGTTCTTGTATAAGAGTTGGTTTCTGTACATATGTTTATTAGGTTTCAATATGCTATAAATAGACAATGAAATAGCTGATTTAGCCTGTCTAAAGTATTAATAAAGGTCGGTATTGATGTGTGTTTACAATTAAGAGTAGTTTTCCTCATAATACGCTGACTAGGAATTCATTTTTCTTGACAGCCAGAGTTTAGCAATTATTTTTAAACTGTATATAATAAACATTTTTTGATATGGCAGTTGAGATTTTAAAATTGACCCAATAATTGGTTCACGGAACAAGAACTGTCCTATTCGTACAGAGCCGTAGGTCGCGGGCTATATATATATATATATATATATATATATATATATATATAAAGGACTATTAATTGAGTCAATATGAAAGAACTATTAAGTCAAGTACTTCCCAAAATTCAATAAACGGTTTACACCTCAATATTACGATGATTTATTGCTTTCTTGTATAAAATGGAGCTATTTATTACTTAATAATACTTTATTAAAACATTAAGCAATATTGTATGCATGTTACTCTTATTTACAACGTGCCGGTTTGGCATAAGAACCGAAAAGACTCACGCTGTGGATGATAAGCGGAGATTGTAATTACTGTATTATAATTAGTTATATATCTTCTAATAATCGTGTAGGAGCATGAATGAAGCAGCAGGTGTGTGCTTGTAGATGCGCTGTGATACGAAGCAGATACGGTGTAACATCTAGCACACGCATTGTTTATTACGTAAGAATTTGCTGATAGCGGGGCTTAGACAAATTACGCTTCTAAAGTACGAGACATTTGAAATATTTTGACATGGTTCATGACTAGACGCGAGTAAATGTAGTAAATCAGGTGACAACCCGTAATAGAGTATCGTCAAGACAGTTGTTGTTGTATGGTGTTTAGCGTCGCTTTCAACAATTTCCAGTCATATCGCGACTTTTTCTACTTGAGACAGTATTCTCAGCGTTGTCACATTTGAGTATCATGCCGCAGACACATAGTATAGTACCCCACCTAGTCACATTATACTGACACCGGGCCGACATGACCTAGAACTCTCCTCTAAATGCTTAGCGTCAAGCAAGAAAGCTTCTAGTACCATTTCAAAAGTCTTTGGTATGACACGGTCGGGGATCGAACCCACGACAATACACATGCGAAGACAAAAATCAATGGGAGATAACTCAAAGAAGAATACACGCGCAGTTTCAATACGAAACACTACTTCAAATATCGATAAGTGACGCCACACGCCCGTAATAGAATTACCACCAAGACAGACATATATGTAAGGTAACTGAGAGAAAAACAAAACACATATATCCATTACGTCACTCGCCTGTAATAGAATTACAGTCCAGACAGTACATTAAGTAGGAGAGAGCTACTGAAGACCACATGCACCCAATACAAAACAAAGTTCAATTCAAAGTATCACAAACTGTTTTTACCCTGTTAACTTAAGAACATTGTAGTTACAGTTTTAATCAATGTCATAATTAATCGTTTCTTTCATTATTTTGACGTCCTTGTTCAAGATCTCTCTTCAAATATTAATATTTATAACACAACGGCCAAAATGTAAAACATGCAAAAAGGTGGCTTACACAAGTATTTCCAGTCCTACCATGCATATATGTAATAGTTGAAATGTATTCTCAAACATATCCAAAGCATAAAAGACGATGGATTGTATTAATGTTATACGAACAATATCAACGATAATTATTAACATATCAAAATAGGCTGAATTCTCGGATAGTATTATATCGGCAATAAACAGGTGTAGTTTATAACAGTATTTTTGCAATAATAATCTTCCTGGAATATTTACATGTGTTTTTTTGTGATTCAGTAGCATGTATGTTACATTATAAACAATACTTATTATAAATTTTAATATATCTGCAATATTTACATACAGTTGATATCATCGAGGAATTAATGGCTGATATACTACACATAATAATGGACATGCAATTGATTTCCAATAGATGTTACACTAAGTGATATATGCAAAGTTTTTGAAAACAATGATTGATTGATTGAAAATAAGCGTCATTTTTATGCCAGCGAGGGCTAACAGACGATTTAAAAACAAATTTGGATCTGCTCTGATACTTTGTCAAATGAAAGGTACAACAAGTATGGTACTATATAAAAAACATAATAACCCAAACATATATTTTAATTAACATTATCAAAAGTAACAACATATTTAACTCCGAACTGCAAAACTTAAAAAATACGAACACATTTTGATGTTAAAAAATTTGATACCCTCTTGCCTTTTAATCTAAAGTCAGATAAATTTTGCATATGTACTAACCATATACTCTAATACAAAACAAATATATTGTGAGTTAGTAATACTTCTTTAACAAATATTCAAATTCAATTCTTTTTCAAAATATATTTTTTAAAAATCATCTAAAACTTAGTTAAACATTTAATATGATGACATTTCTTTTAAAATGCGGTAATCAACCAATGTTTATAAAAATAACAGAGATTTGGTAGTTTCTCGAGAAACGTCATCAACGCAGTTTTAACATTTTATGAATTAATTACACAATGTAATATACTATTCGGCTACTCTCATGCTACACATATTAAAACTAATATAACGAATA
>CM055894.1:80996734-81064234 GCA_029582155.1 Panopea generosa | reverse complement strand
CTGTTGTCTTCCTCCAACAGCAAAACTGGATATGTCATATAGACCCTGGCTCCTGTCTGTTGTCTTCCTCCAACAGCAAAACTGGATATGTCATATATACTATATACCCTGGCTCCTGCCTGTGGTCTTCCTCCAACAGCAAAACTTGATATGTCATATATACCCTGGCTCCTGTCTGTTGTCTTCCTCCAACAGCAAAACTGGATATGTCATATATACCCTGGCTCCTGTCTGTGGTCTTCCTCCAACAGCAAAACTGGATATGTCATATAGACCCTGGCTCCTGTCTGTTGTCTTCCTCCAACAGCAAAACTGGATATGTCATATATATCCTGGTTCCTGTCTGTTGTCTTCCTCCAACAGCAAAACTGGATATGTCATATATACCCTGGCTCCTGTCTGTGGTCTTCCTCCAACAGCAAAACTGGATATGTCATATAGACCCTGGCTCCTGTCTGTTGTCTTCCTCCAACAGCAAAACTGGATATGTCATATATACCCTGGTTCCTGTCTGTTGTCTTCCTCCAACAGCAAAACTGGATATGTCATATATACCCTGGTTCCTGTCTGTTGTCTTCCTCCAACAGCAAAACTGGATATGTCATATAGACCCTGGCTCCTGTCTGTTGTCTTCCTCCAACAGCAAAACTGGATATGTCATATATACTATATACCCTGGCTCCTGTCTGTGGTCTTCCTCCAACAGCAAAACTAGAGATGTCATATATACCCTGGTTCCTGTCTGTGGTCTTCCTCCAACAGCAAAACTGGATATGTTATATATACCCTGATTCCTGTCTGTTGTCTTCCTCCAACAGCAAAACTGGATATGTCGTATATACCCTGGCTCCTGTCTGTGGTCTTCCTCCAACAGCAAAACTGGATATGTCATATATACTATATACCCTGGCTCCTGCCTGTGGTCTTCCTCCAACAGCAAAACTGGATATGTCATATATACCCTGGTTCCTGTCTGTGGTCTTCCTCCAACAGCAAAACTGGATATGTCATATATACCCTGGCTCCTGTCTGTGGTCTTCCTCCAACTGCAAAACTGGATATGTCATATATATCCTGAAATGTGTTGAAAATGGCGATAAACTCCACGTAGAAAATTAAAAGCACAATTGTTGCGCTGCAAAATGGTAGCAGCGAAATTTGGTAGAGTACAGCAGAACTTCGATGGCTCGAACCTGACGGGACATATTGGGCAATTTAGTTCAAGTTAAGGTATTGTTCAACATCATACCGTACATGTACATGTATGTTCATCGCAATAGTAAGTGGTTCGAGTTATATATGGTGTTCGAGACAGCCGTGTTCTAGCCAACGAATTTATATTGTAACTACTAAAATTCGACCGACATCATAATCACAGCGATATTCAACGTAAGCACAAAATTTAAAAAAAAAAAAAAAATATTCTATTTTACAATAATGTTATCTGATTGAATATATCGACTTTTCTGACATCTAACGAGATTCTGAGTGCACTTTATTATTTGAACAATTTCGCAATCTCCCCAAACGCTAACATTTCGCAAAAACTTCCTGTAGTATTGCGAAATACTATGACCAGTGTGTTCCCTTATAAAGAGGTCGGCATGTTTAATCTATACAACTGTGCAGTTTACTTTTTAAGAGTTAAGTCAGTTGGTCATTACATTGCAATCAAAAGCCGTTTACCTATTGAACTAAAAAATCGCTTTGTGTGCGCATGCGCCAACTTAACCTTGTGTCGTATTGTTCCGAACGCGTCATTGAAGTGTTGAACAGTGGAAATATTAACTCGAGAGTAGGAATCCGGGAGCGTATTAGATATTAAATAATGGCATGTCAAAATGTTTTATTTCTTTTTGTCGTTGTATTGTCAGTAACATTTAACATTGGTAAGTACACAAGTTTTCTACAATCTATTGATATTGTTTTTTTGTGTGTTTTTTTATTTATAAAGAGACTGCCTGACCGGTTTATTCATGCTGCTTGCTGACTATTTGACCTTCACGTATCTGATTGAACGCTCTTAGATAACGTATTGTTTTATTCATCTTATGATTGCTGTATGAGATATAGATAAAATAGTAATTTAAGATAACTGCCGCACATAGCTATAATTGAAACAAGATGCGGTGTATACTGACGTAGCGCTGTACGTATCTGGAGTAAGTTACATATCGGTATTTTAACCAGTGCGTTGTCTGTCCTTTGCGTGTATATACTTGCCTACCCATTCATCGATCTATATTTGAGTTCTATTACACTCGGTAACAGAACTCGTTCCTTCTTCGCTCTGATTGATTAATTACTGTCTAATACATTGCTTTCGAACACAAGTGTATAGATTAGTAGATCTACGTTGCCTGTTGTTGTTTTTTTAATGAAAAGAATGTTCGGGGCATTTTAGATAATTAGATTTGCAGTCTGGTGTATATAAGGATATACGTGTTTTTTATTCTCAACTATTGATTTGACGTAACAAGCTCTGGTTGTCAAGATAGTCCGATGTTTGAATAACTTGATTAAATACGGATTTCCGTTATAGAATTCACAATGGGTTTAATTCATAAGAGAAGTTCAGCCATCTGTAACAATGGAAGACGGGTTATAGCGTGTTATGTCGCTTTCTGGTCGGCCAATCCAACATTATGCACTGTTTACTCTGCACTGAATTTATTCATTTTACTGCCCCATTTTTTATTCACACAAATAACAATAAAATGGATTAACTAAAACATATACAAATACAAATGCGATTGCCATTATTATAAAAGAATAATAAGAAGAATGCTAAGAAGAAGAAGAAGAAGAAGAAGAAAAAGAAGGAAAAAGATGAATAACAATAATAATAATAAGAATAAAGAACAGAAAGAGGAAGAGGAAGAAGAAGAAGGAGAAGAAGAAGAAGAAGGAGAATAAGAAAAATGAAGAAGTAGGGAAAAAAGAGAAGAAATGAATAATAATAATAAGAAGAAGGAAAAAAAAAGAGGAGGAGAAGAAAAAATGAAACGGAAGAAGAAGACGAAGAAGAGGAAAAATATAATTAGTTCTTTTGTTATGTCGGTGTATTTTCGCTCAATTTCGAAGTGAGCTCAGGACTTTAACTAATCTCTCTCGAGCGCGGGATCGAACCCGTGACACGTGACGCCGAGCGGGCGCCCGATACTCTCTACACTGCACTACCGCCTCGTTTGTTATATATATGAATAAGACATGGAAAAGGGGGATTGGGCAATATCAAGGGGAATGGGGGCGAGATAAGGGGGGATGGGGCCAAGATAAAGGGGAATAGGGGACAATATAAAGGGGGATGTGGGCAAGATAAAGTGGGATGGGGTAAAATAAAGGGGAATGGGGGCAAGATAAAGGGGGATCGGGCAAGATAAAGTGGAATGGGGCAAGATAAGGGGGATGGCAAGATAAATGGGAAGAAGGCAATATAAAGAGAGATAGGGTAAGATAAATGGGGATGGGGGCAAGATAAAGGGGATGGGGCAAGATTAAGTGGGATGGGAGCAAGATAAAGATACTGACAAAATGAGCGATATCGAAAACTTAAAACTTGACTGCATTCCTTAGTGATCACGTGGTTTGGGACAAGCTCGGTCCAAAAACTTTACAGTAAGAAAGTTGCTTGGTTTAGAGCGCATTGGTTCTACTCCGATGCATTCCGACGTCTTCCTCCGTCAATATTGCTTGATGCCACGCATACACTGCTATGTGTTAAAACCCGTTCAAAATAATGAAACTAACAATAATAAAAGTTTTAAAAATAACAAATTTGACATACACCATTCGATGCGTTCCGACGCTACTTTGACCTATAATCATTGTATGTGGTGGTCCGTTAATTCTATAGACAATCTTGAAGGTGACCAAAACCAATCAATAATTCCGGCGATTACAATCATTATTGTGTCATCATCACATTCAGAAGCCATTGTTGGTTATTATAAAGTGGGACTATTACACGCAGATATATATATATATATATATATATATATATATATATATCTGCATGTAATAGTATATATGTATACAGAGATTAGTAACTGCAGGTACTTGTCTAAACTTCCGATGCAACATTTAAATTTTTCGAGCAAAATTCCTCATGGATCAACTGACAGATATTTGTGTGTGATAATTTTCTTATTTTCAGCCCCTTTTAAAGTAAATTAGAAGAAAAACTCATATATTGTTACGAGATATTCGCCACCATGGATAATTTACATCTTCATCTTTCTACATAAAATTTATATTCTATGCTCTGTAGTTTATTTATTTATTCTCTTTAATTCCTCCGGTTACAGAGATTTTATGGTACATGAATACAGTGCAAACATATGTACAAGGTGACAAACATAGAATATGAAATCAAAAATACAAGAACATTAGCAAATTGTTGTAGGCTATAATGAATAATTGCACATTCGTTCTCTTGCCAGTGGTCATACCTACCTACACACGCGCGCACGTACGCACGCAGGCACGCAGGCACGCATACACACACACACACACAAATTCAAACAGAAGACAGTAAACATTCGCATGCAATGACATGAAATGCGACATGCACTGGCATCAGATGAATGTATGGAGTTATCAAATAAACGTTTCAGTTGTTTAAACAAGTAAACCGTAAAAAAGTCCAGCATTCGTTTACAAACTGTAGTTGTTTTAGTCCAGAACTAAAGTTTGAAATAACTGATTATTATAAATGGCCAACATTTTTATCAACTTTAGTTTTGCACATTTTTTTAAACTCAGACAATGGTTCAAAGAGATATTGAAGAAGCACTAAAATAACCACCGGAAGTTCCAGTCGTGTACAGAGACTTGATAGTGGCATGCCGACTGTAACTAAGTCACAGGTTGCATGGCATATCATGTTGATGTCGGTCGTACATGACATAGTTTGCAGGTTCAATCATAAGATCAACTTGGTGGCCTCCAAAAAAAACAGCATCCACTATCGGTTCCACCCAGTTAGCAAACTTGAGGGCAAGTTAATTCGCAGCCGAACTAAAAAATAGCTACAGACGAAACCGTAAAATTGTGTCCGGTATATTGTTATTAATTGTTTAAACTAGAGTGTGAATTTTAATTGCGTTTTTCAGTTTCATCGTTGCAGTGCTTTGAATGTTCAAGTTTTATGGATGAAAACTGCGGGAAGACGTGGGGTTACGCTGTTGATGGCGGAGAAGGCGACAAATACCTAAAGACGTGTACCGGAGAAAATGTTGCCTGCAGAAAAATAGAATATGAGCACCATAATGGTAAAGAATAACTTATTTCTGATCTTACTGACGTTTACCTATCGCAGCGGTGGTCAAGTGTTCGATCCCCGGTCGGGTGATATTAAATATTTTAACTATGGTTCTAGAAGCTTCCTCACTTGGCGCTGAGCATTTAGAGGAGAGTTCTATGTTTGGTCAGTCCGGTGTCAGCATAATATGACTGGGTGAAGTATCATAGCGTGTGTCTGCGGCTAAATACACACTCATGTACACACCGTCGCGATATGACTTAAAAGTGTTGAAAGCGACGCTTCACATCATACAACATCAACATGACAACAACAAAAACAACAACAGCAGCAGCAACAACAACATACGTTTACCCATGTGTTATAAACATATAAATCAGATAGGAATTTACATGTATTTACATAGTATTTCTTTACGGGAGTTACTTGAGGAGATGGGGTTTGCTCGAGTACTGGTTAACCTTTCAGGATCCCAGGAAACAATGGTTAGGTTAACTGATCGTCTGTTAGCCCGTGATGGCATAAATGACTCTAAATATTCAATCAATCAATCGTTATTCTTTACTGGAGTAACATTTTGATAGCTAATTGTTAACACTTATAAACCGTTCAAGGCCGCAGGCTCGATGACATGATCAGAAAAACAACACTCGGTACTAGTCCACCAAGGAAACGCTCTGCAAAGTGACTATAAGCTCACAAAAGCTCGGAGCTCACTTCGCAGCCGCTCTTAAATAGACAACTGTGAAATAAACTGTTAACAACTTGGCTGTCAGAGACGTGGTGTCGTTAAATGTTTGTAACACGCATTTGATTGTAACAACTATCTGATAAAGTGATTTTAATTAAACTTGGGAAATATACAAATTAAATACTAGTAGATACATTTTAGTCACTTTTTTATTACAAATCCTGTTTCGTAAAATACTAGTATGTGATTTTTGTTATGAAAAACAAACACACAAAAAAAACAATATGGTTCTAATACATGAACTCGTTTCTTGTATTTTTTTACTCTAATATTTTGTTATCACTAGCCTTTCTGCATAGAGTGTCAATAGTGAAACACCAACTTAACAAATATGTCTGATTTAATGTGCAAATCGTTGCATTATTAGCAATGCTATTGTCAAAACTTGAAAGCACGTAGGTTCAGACTTGAATAGTTCGGATTAGACTAATCCAAATTATCATAAATAGCTTTACAATATAACTTAAAGTAACGTTCCATAAAGTTTCTATTCTTTGTTAACAAATCCAACGATTTAGACTGAATTTATAACGAGCCGGGTCGGGTTCGTTCAGTCGGCATCGTGTCTTACTATCAATCCAGGGGTCCTGAGCTCGGATCCCCACGCTGCTACAATCTCCGTATTAATTGATATACGACACTGCGTCTTATTGTCATTCGTCTTTCATCGCTGATGCAAGTGGGGAACTAGTCAGTTACTCCCAGAGATGGGTATACTCGAGTACTGGTTAACCTTTAACCCCTTTTAAAAACAACTTTAGTTTATTTTCTAGTTACCTAATGTTAGGATGAAATCTCGGACCAAGCATGGCCGAGTGGCCTAATACCCGTACTTGATAGTTCTTATCTATTATCTCTGTCAAAGTCTTGAGTCCGAGAAAAAATCCTAATTTGAGCTTTAGATTGCATATTGAAAATGTTTTTCAGTTATGACGTTTTACTCATATTTGTGATTTTGTACATTTTTTAAAAATAATTTTCGACACATGACTTATAAATGGTATATCCAGTTTTGCTGACAGAGGAATATATCCTTGTAGAATCTAAGTCCTTTCTTGAAGTATATTTTATATCATTAATGTGTGGAGTTGGTTGTCGGCGGTGGTTAAGGACCGAACGCAGTATCAGAAGTTGAGAAGCTCGTTTCCCCACCATGACTATGTGTGGAGTGGGTTGTCGACGGTGATAAAACACCGAACGCAGTATCGGGGTTTGAGAAGCTCGATACCCAACCATGACTATGTGTGGAGTGGGATGTCGATGGTATTATCGGGGGTTGAGAAGCTCGATACCCAACCATGATTATGTGTGGAGTGGGATGTCGATGGTAGTATCGGGGGTTGAGAAGCTCGATACCCAACCATGATTATGTGTGGAGTGGGATGTCGATGGTAGTATCGGGGGTTGAGAAGCTCGATACCCAACCATGATTATGTGTGGAGTGGGATGTCGATGGTAGTATCGGGGGTTGAGAAGCTCGATTACCCACCATGATTATGTGTGGAGTGGTATGTCGATGGTAGTATCGGGGGTTGAGAAGCTCGATACCTAACCATGATTATGTGTGGAGTGGGATGTCGATGGTAGTATCGGGGGTTGAGAAGCTCGATTACCCACCATGATTATGTGTGGAGTGGGATGTCGATGGTAGTATCGGGGGTTGAGAAGCTCGATACCCAACCATGACTGTGTGTGGAGTTGGATGTCGATGGTAGTATCGGGGGTTGAGAAACTCGATTACCCACCATGACTATGTGTTGAGTGGGTTGTCGACGGTGATTAAACAACGAACGCAGTATCGGAAGTTGAGAAGCTTGATTCCCCACCATGACTATGTGTGGAGTGGGTTGTCGACGGTGGTTAAGCATCGAACGCAGTATCGGGGGTTGAGAAACTTGATACCACACCAAGACTATGTGTGGAGTGGGTTGTCGACGGTGGTTAATCACCGAACGCAGTATCAGGAGTTGAAAAGCTCGATTCTCCACCATGACTATGTGTGGAGTGGGTTGTCGACGGTGGTTAATCACCGAACGCAGTATCAGGAGTTGAAAAGCTCGATTCTCCACCATGACTATGTGTGGAGTGGGTTGTCGACGGTGGTTAAGCACCGAACGTAGTATCAGGAGTTGAAAAGCTCGATTCCCCACCATGACTATGTGTGGAGTGGGTTGTTGACGGTGGTTAAGCACCGAACGCAGTATCGGGGGTTGAAAATCTCGATTCCCCACCATGACTATGTGCGGAGTGGGTTGTCGACGGTGGTTAAGCACCGAACGCAGTATCGGGGGTTGAGAAGCTCGATTCCCCACCATGACTATGTGTGGTGGCCTTTAGCCACAGACTTTATCCGTATATGCTTAGTTCTGGCATCTGTTATTTGTTTTTGAATTAAGCACGAAATCATGGTATACGTTTTATAATCTCGGACCTAGGTTGTAACCGGAAAGACGTCGAGTTTAATTAGTAATTGTAAGAACTTGTTGCACAATAGACGTTAAAATTAAAGTAAAACTTACTACGGTGTATAACTTTGGCTGTGAGTGAATAAAATTCTTTATTAATTTTAAGGTCATACTTAAAATATATTTGTTTGCTGTGTCCCGGCCCAGATTGTTTACGTGTGTACGTAGGTGGCAGACATTTTATTTAATATATTTTGATTTTTCATAGTTGGTTTTAAAATATAATCGACAAAAATCCTATAAAAATGTCATCAAACAAGTATAAATAGCTGCATGTAAGAGCACGTCAATCTAATTTTGTTTTTTAAGTATATATTTACATTTTTAATAACTAACTAGACACGAAATTGGGGACGTTAACTTTTTTATGTTTGTATTACAGGGTTTATGGTGACACGTTCATGTTGGAATGCCACAGTAAAAGGTGAAATATCGATACCTGAGTTGGAGTGCAATGAAATGAGAGACGGCTATGTATGTTATTGTACCGGGGACGAGCCGTGCAACGGGAAAGAACTCTTACAACCATATATTATAATTCTTTTATTCGCATTACTTCCCTTGTCAATTAGTTTGTGAATAGCCAGGCCAGTCAAGAATGGAAGAATTACTATTTGCAGCCAGTGACTTAATCACACATATTTATATGTCTCTGGTGGAGCTTATGTTAAAGATATGAAAGCGTTATAAAGTGTGTGTAATGTATTAACAGAATAGAATATGATGACATTGGTAAGCAATTGTTGACAACGAACTTATTTAAAAAAGCACCATTCGGAATTAGTACCGAAGGATGGCGGAATAGGCCGAGTATGTACGATTTTTAATGAACAGACAAAAATTCTTGTCGGAATGAAGGAGATGCGACAATTTGTAATATTCGTACACTGTCATCAGTCTTATATACTTTATATGTTCATTTAATTTCAACATATGCAAATTGATGATACACGTACCCTTGTATAGTATTACTACTGTATGTATGTACCATCGTTTTTCTCCTAATTTACGAATATGCAATTATTCATATTAAAATTGTTTAAACTCATATTTTATTTTATAATTTTTCCATCAAATATGTATATACTTGTGTCTGTCAAAACCAAAATTGGATGAGTTATTGGCATGTTATAACCAAAATGGGATAGGGAGTCATTGTTTCAATTTACAATATAGCACAATTTAGTTTCTACTACCTGTATTGTTTGCCCCGTCCCCCACCTCAACACCCTTTCTTTTAGCGCCAAAGTAACATTTTGTAATAATAAAAGTAATAATTATATTACTAATAATAATAATAATAATAATAAAAACAATAATAATAATTATGAGAATAATAAAGCTGAGAATAAGTGTGAATGACTAGTTCTGACTTAATTCGTTTTAAATTATTTGTACTTATTTATGTCCCCTGACCCACTAATGTCGCCCTACCTCATCACTCTTCTCCACAAATATTAGGTCACCGATGTACATTATTAAGTTTGAAAACTTATTGAATAAACATACACATAACAGTGTGTGTTTGTTTTCGAAAATGACATCTACTCATGCTGTTAATACGTTGCGCCATACTGTTCCATCGGCAGCATGTCGAGTTATGTTGCGCCATACTGTTACATAGAAAACATGACGAGATGTGCTCCACCATACTGTAACATAGACAACGTGACGAGTTGTGCTGCGCCATATTGTTACATAGACAACAGGACGGGTTGCGCTGCGTCATACCGTTACATGTCGAGTTACATGACGAGTTGTGCTCCACCATACTGTAACATAGACAACATGACGAGTTGTGCTCCACCATACTTTAACAAAGACAACATGACGAGTTGTGCTGCGCTATACTATAACATAAACAACATGACGAGTTGTGCTGTACCATACTGTAACATAGACAACATGACGAGTTGTGCTGTACCATACTGTAACATAGACAACATGACGAGTTATGCTGTACCATACTGTAACATGGACATCATGACGAGTTGTGCTGCACCATACTGTAACATAGACAACATTACGAGTTGTGCTGCACCATACTGTAATATAGACAACATTACGAGATGTGCTGTACCATACTGTAACATGGACAGCATGACGAGTTGTGCTGTGCCTTACTTTTACATAGACAACATGGCGAGTTATGTTGTAACATACCGTTACATCGACAACATGGCGAGTTGTGCTGTGCCTTGCTGTTACATTGACAACATGGCGAGTTGTGCTGTGCCTTACTGTTACATCGACGAAATGACAATTTGTGCTGCACCTTACTGTTACATCGACAACATGACGAGCTGTTCTGTATCTTACTGTAACATAGACAACATGACGAGTTGTGCTGTACCATACCGTTACACAGAAATCATAACGATTTAGGCTGCGCCATACCATTACATAGATAACATGACTAGTTACACTGCACCTTACCTTACATAAGCAACATGACGAGTTGCTCTGTGCAATACCGTCACGGTATCAACATAACTAGTTGCACTACGCCAAACCGTTACAGCATCAACATGACTAGTTGCGCTGCGCCATACCGTTACGACATCACCATGAGGAGTTCAGCTGCGCTATACCGTAACAAACACAACATGACGAGTTGTGCTGCGCCATTACGTTCCATCGATAACATGACGAGTTGTGCTGCGCCATACCCTTCCATCAACAACATGACGAGTTGCACTGCGTCATACTGTTACATAGACAACAGGACGAGTTGTACTAAACCATACTGTAACATAGAGAACATGACGAGTTGTGCTGCACCATACCGTAACATAGACAACATTATGAGTTGCGCTGTACCATACTCTAACATGGACAACATGACGAGTTGTGTGTGCTGTGCCTTACTGTTACATCGACAACATGACGAGTTGTGCTGTGCCTTACTGTTACATTGACAAAATGACAATTTGTGCTGCACCTTACTGTTATATAGACAACATGACGAGCTGTTTTGTATCTTACTGTTACATAGACAACATGACGAGTTGTGCTGCACCATACCGTTACATAGATATCTTAACGATTTAGGCTGCGCCATTCCATTACATAGACAACATAACTATTTATACTGCACCTTACCATTACATAGACAACATGATGAGTTGCGCTGTGCCATACAATTAAATAGGCAACATGACGAATTGCGCTGCGCAATACCTTCACGGCATCAACATGACAAGTTGCGCTGCGCCATACCGTTACGGTGTCAACATGACTAGTTGCACTGCGCCATACTGTTACATAGACAACATGACGAGTTGTGCTGCGCCATACTGTTACACAGACAACAGGACGAGTTGTGCTGCGCCCTACCATTACATAGACAACATGATGAGTTGCGCTGTGCCATACCATTACATAGGCAACATGACGAGTTGCGCTGCGCAATACCGTCACGGTATCAACATGACTAGTTACACTGCGCCATACCGTTACAGCATCAACATGACTAGTTGCGCTGCGCCATACCGTTACGACATCACCATGACGAGTTCAGCTGCGCCATACCGTAACAAACACAACATGACGAGTTGTGCTGCGCCATTACGTTCCACCGATAACATGACGAGTTGCGCTGCAGCATACCGTTACATAGGTAACAGGACAAGTTGCACTGCGTCATACTGTTACATAGACAACATGACGAGTTACACTGCGTCATACCGTTACATAGACAATGATAACTTAGACTGCGCCATACCGTTATATGGACAACATAACGAGTTACGCTGCGCCGTACCGTTACATCGACAACATGGCAAGTTATGCTGTTCCTTACTGTAACATCGACAACATGACGAGTTTTGGTGCACCATACTGTAACATAGACAACATGGCAAGTTATGCTGCACCTTACTGTTACATCGACAACATGACGAGATGTGCTGCACCATACTGTAACATAGACAACATGACGAGTTGTGCTGTACCATACTGTAACATAGACAACATGACGAGTTGTACTGTACCATACTGTAACAAAGAGAACATGACGAGTTGTGCTGCACCGTACTGTAACATAGACAACATGACGAGTTGTGATGTACCATACTGTAACAAAGAGAACATGACGAGTTGTGCTGCACCATACTGTAACATAGACAACATTACGAGTTGTGCTGTACCATACTGTTACATGGACAACATGACGAGTTGTGCTGCGTTATACTATAACATAGACAACATGACGAGTTGTGCTCCACCATACTGTAACATAGACAACATGACGAGTTGTAATAAACCATACTGTAACATAGAGAACATGACGAGTCGTGCTGCACCATACCGTAACATATACAACATAATGAGTTGTGCTGTACCATACTCTAACATGGACAACATGACGAGTTGTGTGTGCTGTGCCTTACTGTAACATCGACAACATGACGAGTTGTGCTGCACCTTACTGTAACATGGACAACATGACGAGTTGTAATAAACCATACTGTAACATAGAGAACATGACGAGTCGTGCTGCACCATACCGTAACATATACAACATAATGAGTTGTGCTGTACCATACTCTAACATGGACAACATGACGAGTTGTGCTGCACCTTACTGTAACATGGACAACATGACGAGTTGTAATAAACCATACTGTAACATAGAGAACATGACGAGTCGTGCTGCACCATACCGTAACATATACAACATAATGAGTTGTGCTGTACCATACTCTAACATGGACAACATGATGAGTTGTGTGTGCTGTGCCTTACTGTAACATCGACAACATGACGAGTTGTGCTGTGCCTTACTGTTACATCGACAAAATGACAATTTGTGCTGCACCTTACTGTTACATAGACAACATGACGAGCTGTTTTGTATCTTACTGTTACATAGACAACATGACGAGTTTTGCTGCACCATATCGTTACATAGATATCTTAACGATTTAGGCTGCGCCATTCCATTACATAGACAACATAACTAGTTATACTGCACCTTACCATTACATATACAACATGATGAGTTGCGCTGCACCATACCGTTCCATCGGCAACATGACGAGTAGCACTGCGCCATACCGTTACATAGGTCACATGACGAGTTACGGTAGTATTTGAATACTCAGCTGAATTTCTGAATAATTGATAAGTTAATGCGTTGTCATTTACACGACACTCGTCATAAACACAATTTTGGTATTTGAATGAAACTGTATATCTCTTATCCGTAAGGGAATATTCGCTAAAAGAGAATGTGTTAGTTGTTGTCTGCATACTCATTCAAATATGAAATACACAGTCATTACGCTGAGTTGGCACGATCTATCACTGGTCTGTGCAGGGGTATTAAAAGCAGATAGAAGTTAATTTTTATTTGCTTTTCGTGTAACGTTATTCAAGTTTAATTAAGTACTGACCGAAAAGTGATACACTAGTATTATATTGACACACTACATTGTTATAGTGGGACTACAGTGTTATAGTGACACACTACGGTGTTATAGTCACACATTACATTGTTATAGTGACACACTACAGTGTTATAGTGACACACTGCTGTGTTATATTAACACACAACATTGTTATAGTGACACACTACAGTGTTAGAGTGACACACTACAATGTTATATTGGTACACTACAGTGTTATAGCGACAAACTAACGTGTTATATTGGCACAGTACAGTGATATAGTGACACACTACAGTGTTATAGTGACACACTACAACGTTATCGTGATACACTATCGAGTTACAGTGACACACTGGTGTGTTATACTGACACACTACATTGTTATAGTGACACATTACAGTGTTATTGTAACACACTACAGTGTTACAGTGACACACTGCTGTGTTATAGTGACACACTTCAGTGTTATAATGACACACTGCAGTGTTATATTGACACACTGCAGTGTTATAATGACACAATACTGTGCTATATTGGCACCCTATATTGTTATAGTGACACACTACAGTGTTACAGTGACAGGCTGCTTTCCTATAGAAACTCACTACAGTATTATAATGACACACTATAATGTTGCAGTGACACACTACTGTGTTATAGTGATACATTACAGTGTTATAGTGACACACTACAGTGTTATAGTGATACAGTACAGTGTTATAGTGACACACTGCTATGTTATAGTGACACACTACAGTGTTAAAGTGACACACTACAGTGTTATAGTGACACACAACAGTGTCATAGTGACATACTACAGTGTTATAGTGACACACTGCTGTGTTTTAATGATACACTACAGTGTTATATCGACAAATTACATAGTTATAGTGACACACTAACGTGTTATATGGGCACATTACAGTGCTATAGTGACACACTACAGTCTAAAAGTGACACACTGCTGTGTTCAAGTGACACACTACAGTGTAAAAGTGCCACACTACAGTGTTATAGTGACACATTACAGTGCTATAGTGACACACTACAGTGTAAAAGTGACACACTGCTCTGTTATAGTGACACACTGCAGTGTTATAATGACACACTAACGTGTTATATTGGGACACTACAGTGTCATAGTGACACACTACAGTGTTAGAGTGACCGCTACAGTGTTATAGTGACACTCTACAGTGTTATAGTGACACACTACAATGTTATAGTGACCCACTGCTGTGTTATATTGGCACACTACAGTGTTATAGTGACACATTACAGTGTTATAATGACACACTGCTGTGTTAAAGTGACACACTACAGTGTTAGATTGACACACTACAGTGTTATATTGACCCACTGCTGTGTTATATTGGCACACTACAGTGTTATAGTTACACACTACAGTGTTATAGTTACCCACTGCTATGTTATATTGGCACACTACAGGGTTATAATGACACACTTACGTGCTATATTTGCGCACTACAGTGTTATAGTGACACACTACAGTGTTATAGTGACACACTATCGTGTTAGAATGACACACTGCTGTGCTATAGTGACACACTACAATGTTATAGTGACATAATACAGTGTTATAGTGACCCACTGTTATAGTGACACACTATAGTGTTATAGTGAAACATTGCTGTGTTATATTGACACACTACAGTGTTATAATGACACTCTACTGCGTTATACTGGCAGATTTTAGTGTTATAGTGACACACTACGGTGTTATAGCGACACACTACAGTGCTACAGTGACACACTGCTGTGTTATTGTGACACACTACAGTGTTATAGTGACAAACTAACGTATTATATTGGCACACTATAGTGTTATAGTGATACACTACAGTGTTATAGTGACACACTGCAGTGTTATAGTGACACACTACGATGTTATTGTGACTCACTGCTGTGTTATAGTGACACACTGCCTTGTAATAATGACACACTTCATATAAAAGTGACTCATAACAGTGTTATAGTGACACACTACAGTGTTAGATTGACTGACTGCAGTGTTATATTGACTCACTACAGTGTTATATTGACATACTGCTATGTTATAGTGAAACACTGCAGTGTTATAGTGACACATTACAAAGTTGTAGTGATACACTGTTGTGTTATAGTGATGTACTAAAGTGTTATAGTGACACATTGTAGTGTTATATTGATACACTGATGTGTTATATTGGCACACTAGAGTGTTATAATAACAAACTAACGTGTTATATTGACATACTACAGTGTTATAGTGACATACCACATTGTCACAGTGACACACTGCTGTGTTATAGTGACACCCTACAGTGTTATATTGACACACTACAGTGTTATAGTGGCACACTTATGTGTTATATTGGCACGCTACAGTGTTACAGTGACATACTACAGTGTTACAGTGACACACTGCTGTGTTAAAGTGACACGCTACAATGTTATAGTGTCACACTACAGTGTTATAGTGACACTATACAGTGTTATAGTGACACACTACAGTTTAATAGTGGCACACTGCTGTATTATCGTGACACACTAGAGTGTTATAGTGACACACTACATTGTTATAGTGACACACTAACGTGTTATAGTGACACACAGTTGCATTATATTGACACACTACAGTGTTATAGTGACACACTGCTGTGTTATATTGGCACACTACAGTGTTATAGTGACACACTACAGTGTTATAGTAACCCACTGCTGTGTTATATTGGAACACTACAGTGTTATTATGACACACTAACGTGTTATATTTGCACACTTCAGTGTTATAGTGACACACTACAGTGTTAAAGTGAAAAACTACAGTGTAAAAGTGATTCACTACAGTGTTACAGTGACATACTGCTGTGTTAAAGTGACACTCTACAGTGTTATAGTGACGTACTACAGTGTTTTAGTGACATACTACAGTGTTATAGTGACGTAGTGCAGTGTTATAATGACCCACTGATATGTAATAGTGACACACTACAGTATTATAGTGACACATTGTTGTGTTAGATTGACACACTACAGTGTTATAGCGACACCCTGCTGTGTTATACTGGCAGATTTTAGTGTTATAGTGACACACTATGGTGTTATAGTGACACACTAAAGTGTAATAGTGACACACTGCTGTGTTATTGTGACACACTACAGTGTTATAGTGACATACTAACGTGTTATATTCGCGCACTACAGTGATATAGTGAAACACTACTGTGTTATAGTGACACACTACGGTGTTATTGTGACTCATTGCTGTGTTAAAGTGACACACTATATTTTTATAGTGACACAATACAGTGTTATAGTGACACACTGCTGTGTTAAAGTGACATACTGCTGTGTAATATGGACACACTATAGTGTTATATTGACACACTATATTGTTATAGTGACTCAATACCGTGTTTTAGTGACACACTTCAGTGTTATATTGACACTTTATAGTATTATAGTGACACACTATATTGTTACAGTGACACTATACCGTATTATAGTGTCACACTGCTGTGTTATATTGACATACTACAGTGTTATATTGACATACTACATTGTCATTTTGACACACTACAGTGTTATAGTGACTCATTACGGTGTTATAGTGACACACTATAGTGTTACAGTGATACACTACAGTGTTATAGTGACATTTTGCTGTGTTATAGAGACAAACTGCTGTGTTATAGTGACACACTGTTGTGTTATAGTGACGCACTTCAGTGTTATAGTGACGCACTGCTGTGTTATAGTGACACACTACAGTGTTGTAGTGACACACTACAATGTTATAATGACGCACTATAGTGTTACAGTGACACACTCATTGTTCTAATGACACACTACAGTGTTACAGTGACACACTGCTGTGTTATGGTGATAAACTGTTGTGTTATAGTGACACACTGCAGTGTTATAGTGACACACTACAATGTTATAGTGACGCACTGCAGTATTACAGTGACACACTGCAGTATTACAGTGACACACTGCTGTGTTATAGTGATAAACGGTTGTGTTATAGTGACACACTGCAGTATTACAGTGACACACTGCAGTGTTATAGTGACACACTGCAGTATTACAGTGACACACTACAGTGTTATAGTAACACTTTGCTGTGTTATAGAGACACACTGCTGTGTTATAGTGACACACTGCTGTGTAATAGTGACGCACTACAGTGTTACAGTGGTGCACTACAATGTTATAGTGACATACTACAGTGTTACAGTGACACACTGCAGTGTTATAGTGATAAACTGCTGTGTTATAGTGACGCACTACAGGGTTATGACACACTGTTGTGTTTAGTGACACACTGCTGTGTTATAGTGTCACACTGAAGTGTCATAGTGAAACACTACTGAGTTATAGTGGCACACTGCTGTGTTATAGTGACACACTATAGTGCTATTGTGACACACTATAGTGTCAAAGTGACACACTTTAGTGTCATAGTGACCTCATATTGTAAATTGAATCTGGTATTGTTTTTTGTTTTAAAAGTCATTGGATCTATATTTTGTTCGAACACCAGCAACCACTGATTTAAGCCCTATAACGCCCAATCCGCTACACATACTGAACTTTGCACCCAAATTATCGCAATAGTTCGCTCACTCAACTCTTATTTTTGCAGTCATGGTTCTAAGGGACCTTACGCATGTTGTATTATTGATTAATCGTGTGTCGGCGTAACTTCAAACCATTTGTTGTAACTATACATTTTACTTTTCCTCCTTATTATGCACTCAAAAGATGTGAAAACGCAACATAGATGAAGAGATGTATATATATATATATATATATATATATATATATATATAATGTATTAAAAAAGTAGTGCGTGTTTTCAGCGTTTTCCACATTTATTTACACTTTTGTTTATCTTTAAATATTTACATGAAAATTGACCAAAAAAAGCGTGCACAGGGGATTCAGGAAGGAGAATGCTGAATTTGTACTGAAAAATATATTTGCACCGGCTACATGTCAATGCTGGGTGTTTTATTTCAAACATCCTCTCTATAAATCTCTAGTGACATAGTTTCCGTCTTAGTTTTTTTGTTTGAATTAATGTTTATTCCTGACATTAATTAATCAGACCGACATGCGTCCGGGTATAATTTTCTTTTTGAGTAAGCGATGGTGATGATATGCCTTTATTCCGTCATTTAATAATTACCACTGGGTCCCTACTGTTTAATGGAAAGACTGTACACCAGATACCATTGGCCATGAATAATTGCCAACCGGTTCAGTTTGTTTTCCCGTACACATACGCATTCTAGCCAAGTTTCGTCATTTATTCATGATACATGTACCAGTAATCGATAGACCTATACTGCCTGCCTTACACCTTAGTAAGTCCCTTGGGTTTCACGTGGAACAACTCAATACTGTTCTTCTGACTGCTCGTTTTCGGTCTCTTTCCAAAATAGCTTCTCGTTTCATTGATTAAAACAAATATGTACTAACGACAGGGAGGCCACGCAACTATTGGAAATATATCAAACAGGCAAAAGGAATAATATTGCCTGGCTTGAATAAGTTACTAGACTGAAGTACCGTTATATGTCTATCGGGGTTCACAACCAGTAAATTACTAGACTGAAGTACCGTTATAAGTATATCGGGGGTCACAACCAGTAAGTTACTAGACTGAAGTACCGTTATAAGTCTATCGGAGGTCACAACCAGTAAGTTACTAGACTGAAGGACCGTTATAAGTTTACCAGGAATCACAACCAGTAAGTTACTAGACTGAAGTACCGTTATAAGTCTATCGGGGGTCACAACCAGTAAGTAACTTGACTGAAGGACCGTTATAAGTTTACCAGGAATCACAACCAGTAAGTCACTAGACTGAAGTTCTGTTGTAAGTCTATCGGAGGTCACAACCAGTAAGTTACTAGACTGAAGTACCGTTATAAGTCTATCGGGGGTCACAACCAGTAAGTTACTAGACTGAAGTACCGTTATAAGTCTGTCGGGGGTCACAACCAGTAAGTTACTAGACTGAAGTACCGTTATAAGTCTATCGGGGGTCACAACCAGTAAGTTACTAGATTGAAGTACCGTTATAAGTTTACCAGGAATCACAACCAGTAAGTCACTACTAGACTGAAGTACTGTTGTAAGTCTATCGGAAGTCACAACCAGTAAGTTACTAGACTGAAGTACCATTATAAGTCTATCGGGGGTCACAACCAGTAAGTTACTAGACTGAAGTACTGTTATAAGTCTATCGGGGGTCACAACCAATAAGTTACTAGACTGAAGTACCGTTATAAGTCTACCGGGAATCATAACCAGTAAGTAACTAGACTGAAGTACCGTTATAAGTCTATCGGGGGTTACAACCAGTAAGTTACTAGACTGAAGTACCGTTATAAGTCTATCGGGGGTCACAACCAGTAAGTTACTAGACTGAAGTGCCGTTATAAGTTTACCAGGAATCACAACCAGTAAGTCACTAGACTGAAGTACTGTTATAAGTCTACCGGGGGTCACAACCAGTAAGTAACTAGACTGAAGAACCGTTATAAGTTTACCAGGAATCACAGCCAGTTAGTTACTAGACTGAAGAACCGTTATAAGTCTGTCTGGAATCACAACAGGGAGTATTGTATTTTCTCTTATAATTGTTCATACTAGACAGTAAATGGTATACAATACTAATATAATGTACGTCCTCTGTGGCCGAATAGTCTAAGCCGCTGTCTAAGCGTTGTGTCAATATCAGAAGACTATAAATGGGGATTTAACACTAATTTCAATAAATTAAAGACTTTAATGGTGGACAATAAACGTGTGATTAATAAAGATCAGTGAGTAAAATCACCGCCCATCCGCAAATAAATGTAAAACTTTCTCACGTAGATTTTTTTAGACTAAGTTAGACTCAAATCAACGGCATTAACGATGAAAGGTGAATGCCTTACTTAAGTATCGAAATATGGAAGAGTGAATATCAAACTTACTTCAGACAATGACTTTATTAATGTGTACATGCCTCTGCTTCAATCCGCCTGTTACAAGACGGTTATTAAGGTCAGAAAAATAGATCGGTGTTTAGGTTATCCGAGCCCAACGGGTCTGTATGTTGTTGTTGTTGTTTTTTAAATTAATGTATCAGTACAAAATACTTGCTAAACGAATCTGTTTAATGTGTCAATAAAAATATATTTATTTATATATTTATAACAGAAAAAAAAACAAGTGTAAATCAATTTGCTTATAATAGGTAATCATTATAACATTTCCTCTATGAAATAAAAATAAGACAAAAATACATGGTGGAAAATGCCTACTTACCAACCCTTATTTTGGTCAGGTAACCCTAAGCACATTTTTTTCTGGCCTAAGGACGCAACCAGTCAATAAAACGCATCAACTAATTTTACTTGCACCGTGGTTAATGGTATATGTACGGTGATTCTGTGGTACGCCTGAAATAGAAAAATAGATATTACATCTACAAATTTTTAAGACTGTAACGAGACCAATCCCCGGAGCAGCAGAAAATAATTCTTGCCACAGAGGAGGCTACGTGCAAATTTCTTCCATTTTGCACATTTACACATCTGTCAGTCAACTATTATATCGATACATTTTCAACTTGTTAGAATATTAGTATTAAAAGAAGTTGCGTTGCTTTGTTATATAGAACTTGCAAAAGTCTGGCGAATGTCTTCTAAAAGTTGATGAAAAACCGCTTCAAGTAGGGCAGTGTTTGGACAAGAGACAAAGGCTCCGTATGTGTTGGATTAAAGATTTAACGAAATAAAAACTAAAAAATAATAATTTAAATAATGGAAAAATATTTGGTTGCTGTTATACTGATGCTTGCGGGGAAAACAGGTAAACTTAAATACGCTTATGAAATTTGAAAAAAATATCTATTTTGTCAGTTTAACTACACTAGCGATTAGCGCCTAGTTAAACATCTACCGGTTAGCTCAGTCGGTAGTGCGTCTGACTATCAATTCAGTGAGTTCGAATCGTGAGTATTAAAATCAGCATAAAAATTTGAAAATTTATAATTTGCATTAAAATCACGGATTTAACAACATTTTTAGCAAAACAGTAAATTTTCAAATATATTTTATGACTAAACTTTAGCTATTAAATAGTTTTTAGTTTGAATCTGAGTTTTTCAGTAGTCTCCGTGGTTTTATGAACTTAAAGCCCCAACTGCTATATAAAAGCCACAGTATGGCTTTAGGGCAGGTTTTATTTAATGCAGTGCATGAGTCAAATCAGAGAACCCTTTTTCAAAATTTCACAGTTCTCAATGCATTGTTTTTATTGTTATAATGTTGCAGACTGCTAGATAATTGTTAAAACATTTAAATGGGAAAAAAATATTTCCAAAAAAAAAATTGTTATATGCAGTTTGAAAAGAAAAAAGCTTAACTCCAACTGGCAAACATTTGAAAATCGAGGGAGATGCACTCTATACGCATGTATCTGTGTTAATTCACCGTCAGCAGATAGACTAGTGTAGCATTGTAATTTGATAGTCTCCTCTTACAAAATTTACTACCCTGGCAGTAAATGTTGGGGCTTTATCCCCGGCATAACATCTGCATTTATTTATCTCTGAATGCAAAACCTTATGTTATCAACTATGATACTTGACAGCGATATTTGAACAGTTCATAAATAATAATGCAAAGTGATAATGAACGAGCTTCAGTGGCTTCTCAAAGTTGAGATGTTTTATGGATCTGAGGCCAGGGGCCGGATTTAACAACCATCTTAAGCTGAGGTTTTCCTCAATCAGAAAAATCGTATTTTTTCTAAATTCTGATCTCGCTACAGAATTGTGTTATTTGTTCTAAAAAAAGGTCTAGGATTTCCATGGTAAAAACATAAAAATGTTTTAAAGTATGTTTTCGATAGCAGGAATGTATCCACTCATAAAAATGTTTGTTATTTTTAAAAGATAATGCAGTGATACACCTCAGATTTTTTTTGTTTTTTTTTTAAAAAAGAAGTCCTCAAATGCACATAAATACACCCATCTGTTCAAATACAATACAAATCACATGTTTAACGCCAGTGATGTCTTCTTGCAGTATATGCTATGCCACTTTCTGCTCTACTCATCTGCAACAAGAAAACATGGCCCTTATGAACTATTTTGAAAATTATTTTAACCAAATTACATAGAACTAGCGCAAGAATCGTGTTGCCGTCACTAAAAGTGGACACAAGTGTGTAGTGAGGTGTACACGATTTCGCGGACTCGTTAATGGGCATACATCAGGTAGGAACAAATCTTTACCCGTTGTTGGTAAAGGACAATATATATATCAATGTAACTTCAGTTATAGCATTTCAAAAATTTTAGTTGAGGATAATCTCAAGTTGAAATGTTCAGTGAAACTATGGTCAGGGTATATGTAGATGATGGAATACGCATTGAATAACCATGTCGCCACTCTTTGTACGAAAGGGTTTAATATGTGAAAGTATACACACCCTAATGAGAACTACGAAAAACTGTACAAAATAAACTCTTAAAATTTGAAAACTGAAATGAGTTCTTATTCGTTTTTTACCTTTCGGTATTCGACTTGAAATCAACTTTTACCTGAATTACCTCCAATGTTGAAGAGTACATTTCTCGAATAACGAAATACGAAATGCGAATAACAAACTAACTTCAGCCTGCTGAGTAAACCATGTGTTTTTTTTATATTTTTTAAATGGCAGTTCATGGATTGGAGTGCTATGAATGTTCGAGTATATTAGACTCCGGCTGCGGCGCGGAATGGACGGTGTCAGCAGACGAAGCGGCGAACTACAAAGTACAATGTCCGAACACTTCGAAAGCCTGCGATAAGATTGTTAGCGATATACAAGGTAATCTAAATGAAAAAGAGAAGGTATGTTTGATTTAAACAATGCACCTTTAAGTACAAAATAATGGTCTGGGAAATTATGCATACTAAGAACAAAGCAGTGATCTTGGGCATCATGTATGGTAAGTACAAAACAATGGCATTGGGGATAATGCACTGATAAGTACAAAACAATGGTATTGGGGATAATGCACTGATAAGTGCAATACACTGGCATCGGGAATAATGCACTGATAAGTACAAAACAATGTTATTGGGGATAATGCACTGATAAGAACAAAACACTGGCATCGGGGATAATGCACTGATAAGTACAAAACAATGTTATTGGGGATAATTAACTGATAAGAACAAAACACTGACATCGGGGATAATGCACTGATAAGTACAAAACACTGGCATCAGGGATAATGCAGTGATAAGTACAAAACAATGGTATTGGGGATAATGCACTGATAAGTACAATACAATGGCATCGGGAATAATGTACTGATAAGTACAAAACAATGTTATCGGGATAATGCACTGATAAGAACGAAACACTGGCATCGGGGATAATGCACTGATAAGTACAAAACACTGGCATCGGGGATAATGCACTGACAAATACAAAACAATGTTATTGGGGATAATGCACTGATAAGAACAAAACACTGGCATCGGGGATAATGCACTGATAAGTACAAAACAATGGCATTGGGGATAATGAACTGATAAGTATAAAATAATTGCATTGGGGATTATTTACTGATAAGTACAAATCATTTGCATTGGGGATAATTCACTGATAAGTCCAAAACAATGGAATCGGGATAATGCACTGATAAGTACAAATTAATAACATCGGGGATAATGCATTGATAAGTACAAAACAATTGTATTGGGGATTATTTACTGATAAGTACAAACCATTTGCATTGTGGATAATGCACTGATATGTACAAAACAATGACATTGATGATTTTGCACTGATAAGTACAAAACACTGGAATTGGGGATTATGTACTGATAAGTACAAAACACTGGCATCGGGGATAATGCACTGATAAGTACAAAACACTGGCATCGGGGATAATGCACTGATAAGTACAAAACAATGGCATTGGGGATAATGCACTGATAAGTACAAAACAATCATCTGCAGACAATACACTGATGTGTATACAACAATGATATGGAATAATTCACTGATAAAATTAAATACTAAACAATAATATTGATATAATTAAAAAATATATATATACTTCATTCTATAAAGTGTTATATGATAAACATGTATTATCTTGTTACATCTGTACAGGTTCGGGCGTGCAGCACGTGTATCGGAAATGCTGGAGCCAAACAAGCGTGGAAAACTGGGCCCCGTCTACATGTACAGATGAGGATGTGCGTGGCGGAGTAGTGTGTCACTGCACCGGAAATGCTTGTAACGGACAGCAAAAACTGGAGGCAGCAATATTAAAATTTATTTCCATGGTGACAACTGGGAATCTCATCTTGAAAATAGTTTTACAACATGTAGCATAGAAACACTTTCTAGTATTACATTTGAATACCATTTTTTCTACACATCACAGTTTTCCGTCATTTATTACGATCACTTATATTATCTAGCAATGTATTAATTGTCAAATAATATAACAAGATTACAAATATATCGTTTATTCAAACTATTTGAGACATACTGCAATTTTCCAAGCATAACAAAACGTAACAACGTAACACTTGAAAAATAATGTATTTCCTATAACGGACATTTAAGATTTACCAGAAGTTCAGTAAAAACGGATTATGATCTGGATGGACACTAACCTCTCACCACACAGGTCGTGAGTTCAAACCCAGCTCGGTAAACTATCCTTGTGTGATAGCATGCATATAAGGAATATACAATAAGTGGGTGATTTAAGTGACAGGCCGGGCCCGATTAGCTCAGTCGGTAACGCGTCTGACTATCAATCTCGGCTTCAGTCTCCGTGATGATGGATATACGACTTTGTGTCTCATTATCATTCGTCTCTCACCGCTGAATCAAGTGGGAAAGTCATCAGTTACTTGCGGAAATTGGTAGTGCTCGAGTACTGGTTAGCTGTCCAGGATCCCATGAAACAGTTGTTAAGTTAACTGATCATCTGTTAGCCCTCGATGGCATAAAAATGCACTAAATATTCAATCAATCAATCAATTAAGTGACAGAGTGGCCTATTTATGGCAGTGCCATCAGAATTGCACAAATATTAATGTACAATATATAATATTACACATGTCAATACAAATGTATGGCGGGCCGGAAGTGTAGTGTTTGGCCACTAACGCTAGAGGTTGTGGGTTCGATCACCAGTACGACCCGATGCTTCTCATAAAACAATATTCAGTACTGGTTCTACACAGGAAGCCGACTCTTGAACGGTTCATATAAGCTCTGAGCTTTCTTCGCAATTGGGCTTAATAAAATTAGTATAAACTACAAAAACATAATATATTTGAATACGGACACCCGTGTTAAGTTTAAAGAGACACTAGTATTCATGTTTGAGTTGTATCAATATATCAGTACAATAAACCGACACATTCAGTTTTCAGTTTCATTTTACCATTGCGTTTGCAAATCTACGTTTTATCTGTTCCACATTAATATCTTATCAATGTCACTTGCAAGCGGTAAAAAAAGCGTTGCAACTTACCAAAGTTTAATAAAAGGGGATGTGCTTTACAGAAATATTTTCGAAAAAAATAGAATTGTGTACAATGGAACGACTGGCTATAAAAGGAAGACATTGTAGTAGTGTTTGGAATACTAATGATGAAGCAGCTGAAATGATCATAGCAATCAAAATAAGCGATGACTTATAGCATTATCAAGGTTGATTTCAGTATGAGGTTAATTAAGATTGACATAAATTATGCCGAAATAAACAAGACAGTTTTGGGGACTGTGCTATGCGTGTTCTGGGTAGACCATCCAACAAGTACATACGAAAAACTGATGCAATACAGCCCATTGTCATGTTGAAATAAGATTTAAACCATAGGATGAGAACATCCTAACAAGTATTCACCCAATCTGACGACGGAGAAGAGCAGCTGTTGGACTATTGATGACCACAGTGGCTACACAGTGGCTACACAGTGGCTACAAAGGTAATACGTACTGTAGTAGAACTTCGGTGGCTCGAATCCGACGGGAATGGACAAAATAATTCGAGTTAAAAGTTGTTCGAGCCATGTATTGTACAACATCATACAATACATGTTTATACATCGAAATAGGAGTTCGGCCGGGGACCAAATAATAGATTCGAGCTATATGTGGTAATCGCCATTTGTATTCGATATAACGAAGTTCTACTGTATATATATTTTTGTTGTTTATTGTTGTGGTATGCACAGGCACTGGTCACACTCTCTTTTTTAGTATATATGGTCATATAGTATCTACGTCAGATTGTGTACTACAATATATACTAAACAAGAGATTGTGGCCAGTGCCTGTGGTTGTGTTGTGTTTAGCATTGTTTCAAGAATGTTTCAGTCATCGCAACGTGTACGGTGTCTACTTCAGACAGTATTCTGAGCGCTATCACAAAAGAGTATCATGCCGCAGATACATGGGATGATAACCCACCCAGTCACATTAAACTGACACAACGCCGACCAAACCTCGAATAATCATCTAAATGCCGAGTGTCACTTGTACCATTTTCAAGTGTATGACCCGGCCGAGGATCGAACCCGAGATCTTCATCGCGAGACAGCCGCTCAACCACTGGGGTCTATATATTATACCAAAGTATAATATATTATGATATATAAGTGGTATGGGTTGTTTCGTTAGTGGTTGAGGCATCCCAAAGACTACTGACATATGGAGCTGTACGCATGTGCTAGATAATTTTCAATTTATATGTATGGGGTTTGTACCAGAACGGTCAGCACACCTGATCCTCGTTCCTACGATATACTAAAGGAATAATCAGTGCTAGACACATATTGTCTCAACAAGTCACTTACCACTTCCTCACATATTCATAAGTGAGATAGCCATGGGTCTGGCGTCGGAAAAAGTTCATGAAAAAAACATCAAAGAGACTGTGACCGACGGGGATTCAAACTCTAGATACCTGGATTGACAGCTAGACTGACTTTACCGGACCCTGCTGACAGTTTTTTTCTCCAAATGAATAATATCAAGTATATGCAAGCTCAATATTCTTGATGTAGACGCCGATATTGTGTGATTTTTTTTAAATAAAAAATTGAATACTATTTTTATATACTATCGAAAATTTGCATCGGATACAAATCAAGCCAGATGTTTTCCTGTGTAGGGCGCTGTCTAAAGATCGTTGTGGTCGTGGGTTTGACACCAGCTTCCTTGGTTCTTCTTTCATCATGGCAATTCATTTCTGTTGATAAACTGCCTGCCTGATACACGTAGAATTATCACGCCATGGCAAGTTCATCAGGCACATGATGTCATTATGTATAATCCTGAACAGAATCTCTACAGCTAAACTGTTTGATGCTCATTTTCATTTTCATTAAAAGACGAATTAGAAATATTGACATGATAAAAAGAATAGCATGTTAGTGTCTCATATTATCAGTTTTACCAGGGTCGGTACGAAAAAAAAACAAGGACAGCGCAAAGCCTCGTCCTGTATTTTTTCTAAACCTCACCTGATAAAGATGATAATATCAGACACTAACATGATATTCTCTTTATATTTATCATAGAGTCTTCTTCCACAAATAAAGCTGGATGTCATATATAAACTGATGTGGCGAAAATGGCAGGTTCAAAGTCAGCAAACGCACTCACTCAGTGCCATACTTAATAGGCCTAGGGACGTAGTCTCGGAACGTATACCCTGGTTCGGGGGTGCAATCTCTGTATTGAGTTAGGCTAGTTTTGTACTAAAGCATCGATTTAATGTATCCCAAGGCCATCCAACAAAAACACAACTTGTTAGGTTTAAGTTACTAGGGCCTACTACATGCTTTCGATGTCATTATATTCCATTTAGCTGACATGGTAGGCATAGCACCACAATTGGAAACAGGTAATACTTCCGTGGGACGCATATTGATGGTTATAAATTTATAAATAATTCTTGTTTCTTCATCTTTAAATATGCATTTTCCTTATTTGTATGCTGTTGTTTTTATTTGTATAGTAGGCCTATTGTTGATGTATTTTGAAGAAAAAAAATGATTTCATGTTTTAATTGTGAATTTAGAAAAATAAATGCTTGGAAATTGGGATATAAATACATGATTTCTGACGTCTACTTTTACTTTGTCAACATTTTAAACACTGAACATTAAGTATCTTATAATTTATGCTATAATCGTGGAACTGTAGAGAAATATATGTCTCTCTAATTCCTTGACTATGTGCATGATCCCTACTTTTCTCATCATATTTGGTAGTGCAGATATTGACAAACAAAAAATGTAAGTTTCACTTCCATCAGTTTGGTTCTATGAATTACAAGCAGGCAAACTATTATATTTACTATAGAATAAAGAACAAAAATCACTGGTGTGCTTACGCTTGTGTGTACTTTGGTCGGCAGCGCGATTCGGCCAGCGTGCTATTTAAATGATAAACCGTCTCTCGATTAGCATCTGCTTCTTTCTGTTGGACAACGTTTAAGTGCAGCGTGGAAAAGTAGTGAAAATTTCCACAAATCAATCGATTCTGAAAGCATATAGCAGAAAAAGATGTCTTCTCAAAGTCTGAACTTGATTACTGTCGCAATTCTGTGTGCATCATTCAGCGTGGGTAAGTTTATTTTGAACGATATTTCGGTTTTATGAGGGTCACGCTTTTTTTATCATCATCCGCTGGGATACAACAGTACAGTAGTAGTGTACCAGTCGTATACTCCCGCTTATTTAGGTGTAACGTGATCACTAGTTGCGATTACAATCGATACCTTCTTTGGAAATTCTCCTTTATTTAATAATGGTGTGTTTAATCGCCTGCAGTGGTAAAGTAAATTGCAGTCCGTTTTTTGAGGTTAAAGCAAGGTTATTTGCCGAGAATGCCTCGGGCGTTTTATCCAAATACTAATTTATATGCATGAGTTGGTTTCTATATTGTAATTGTTGGAAGAAGAAGCCTGAAGGTCACCTTATATATATACAAGCAGGGAGCTACAGTAATGGATCTTACTGACAGGTCCGGTTTACAGCAAAATGTTTGAGGTATAAGCCTACCATTGATTTTTAGTTTTTATTCTAATCAATAATGAATAAAAACCGTTTGAAAGGCTTGTCATTAAAAGACAGACCAAATGAAGGAAGTGAAACATACTTTTTATTGTTTGTCAACCTCTGCACTACCAAAATATGATGAGATAGTAGAGGTCATATGTCATATAAGTGATTTTTATTATGCTCCCCAAAGGGGGAAGCATATAGTCTCCGCTTCGTCTGTGTCCGTCCTTCCGTGTGTCACCAAATTCTTGTCTTGGCTATTTCTCTATAACCTCTGGTTGGAATTTTATGAAACTTGCTAAGATGCATCACTACCAAGTGGAGATGTGCATAATATCTTTTTGTTCCGGTTTGAGGATTTTTCACGAAGTTATGGCCCTTTGATTCTGTCTGTGACCAAATTCTTGTCCGGGCTATTTCTCTACAACCCAATGTTGGAATTTTATGAAATTTGCTAGGATACATCACTACCAAGAGGAGATGTGCATAATGTCTTTTTGTTCCGGTTCGATGATTTTTCACGGAGTTATGGTCCTTTGATTCTGTCTGTGACCAAATTCTCATCCGGGCTATTTCTCAACAACCCAATGATGGAATTTTATGAAACTTGCTAAGATGCATCACTACCAAGTGGAGATGCGCATAATGTCTTTGTGTTCCGGTTCGATGATTTTTCACGGAGTTGTGGCCCTTTAATTGAGTCTGTGACCAAATTCTTGTCCGGGCTATTTCTCCACAAGCTCAGGTTGGAATTTTATGAAACTTGCTAGGATGCATCAATACCAAGTGCAGATGTGCATATTATCTTTATGTTTCAGTTCGATGGTTTTTTAAAGGAGTTATTGCCCTTTGATTTTGTCTTTGTCCAACTTTTTGTCCGCGCTATTTCTTTAAAACCCCATGTTGGAATTTTATGAAACTTGCCAGGCCTTAAACTTTCAGAGAAAATGTTTGTTTTTTTAATTTTACTTAAATTTTAATGTGGCAGGGGCATTTGTGGTCCAGTCACACTGGTTCAAGAACTTCTAGGAGATCTCGTGGTTATATAAATACTACATGCAGGTTTGGTTAAGATTTAATGAAAAAAGAAGGTGCTATCGCGTCTTCAACATTTTCCCAATATAACTCTTATGTAAAACAGTGACCCCTGTGGCGGCTACAAGAAAAGGGTTAAGGGATGGACGATAGACAATTGACCATTCACATAAGCCCTGCTGGCCTTTGGTCAGTAGAGCTAATGACATTAAAAAAAAGTAAATTGATACATTCTTAAAAAAGAAGAAACAACTATTATTTATAACACAATTATGAGACTACCCCATGAAAGCCATTTCTGTTCGCTATGGTAATACTATGCCTTTGAAAGGTTTGCACAAGAATTTTTGAAGGGTCTGGATTTTACTGATAACATAATATAGCACCCTAACCCAAAGCAGGAATCTATTGACCGAGACGCTGTCAAGGTTAATAGTTGATTGCTTTGGGTCAATAGTCATTTTCTGAGGATAAAAAATTTTAACCATTGACCGCTAAAAATGTAGATAGTTGTTTTATTCTATTGAATAACAATAAAAAAGGTTAGTCAAGAAGTGGTATTACATACAAATGCATATTTAATTTTTTCATAGCCTTTGTATGTCTGTTCCCCACTAACAAATTTAACTATTAGGGTTACATTCCTAACCATCATATATTCTCTTAGTTAAAATATTTCCAACTATAGAAGTACAATGTCACCAGTATCTTAGTTGCATGCTGGATCCGCTCTTGATCAAAATAATGTCATCAACGCCAATACATATACAACCTGACGTCATTATATAAACATATCAAATGTGGAAAATGGTTTAATTGTATTTTAGCGTTAAAAAAGTGGTACTTCAGTGTCAGTTTTAATTTACGGAAAATAATAAACAGTTCAGTTTAACTGTTATTTTATCGAGTAGAGCAAATGGAGTTTGAATGGACTATCAGCATGAAAATGAAAAACGTTTCGTTTGAACTATTGACTTGGTAACAGGGTAAAACCGGTTTCAACAGAATAAGTTGTCAATAGTTCATTTTTGAAGGAATAAGTGGTCAATAGTTCATTTTATTTTACCTGGATAGTTTGGGTTTCAACCGATCAGATTGAAGCATTCATGATGATATATACTACTTTGCATTATCACCATTGTGTTCCATTTTTGGTGTGTACCTTTAGCTTAAGGACCTTTGAAATGACCTCAACGAAGATAACAGTCATAGCCATTGATAAAAATTTGACTTAAATTTGCTTTTCAACTTAATTGTGCACATAATTCAAGGTCTGAGAATAGTTATGAGATCTGGCCACATTGCTGCATAAATTAAATTCATTAAATTTATTTATTATTTTCTTTGGTCACTGCTAAAATTGGTCAATGGTTTCAACATAAATGGAGATACAGAAATGGGTCCACTGCTTGTACTAGTTGGAGGGCTGATGATTAACCATATATTTTTTTTTAAAAATTAAAGGCCCTACGTACATAGCTCTAGTTAATTATCTAGAGTCCCAACAGCAGAAATTCATTATTTTACTCACAAGGTACTAGTTATGTTCAAAGCAAGCCATCTCTGATGTAGCTGTATGTTAACCAAGTTAGATTATTTAGATTGTATAATTAAAGATTTGTTATACTAATAAATATTTTGCCGTCATATCAAGATCATTGATGGGGTCTACTTGGGGCTGTATAATATTTTATGTCACTCTGGACTGCCTTGTTTGATATTGTGCAGCAAACAAACCAAAGTATTTAGAATAAACTTTCATTAGGTAGTGACCATGTATTTTTTTTTTTTTTAAATTGGATAAATAGATTTAGGGTCGGCAGAATAAAATTTTATGGTCATCCAACTGGATACAAAGGTATTATTTGCCCCAGTATAATGCAGTTACCCTCTGTACACATAAATTTGCATATAAATAGTATAAAATAACATGAATACATTTAACATACATTTATACCTGCTACGGTATTCACTTGTCTGTCTTGATTATTGCTGTCAGAACTGTGAAGGGCATGACATCCCCCCTGTATTCTAACAAATGTGACTGTCACAGTAATGTTACTCTCCAGCTGTGAACTAGGTATGCATGCATACATGAATGCTATGTTGCATAGTTAGACAAACTTTATGAGTTTGCTTGATTATACATATACTGGTAGGTGACAAGTGAAAGTGGATGGAAGGTAGCCAAGAGAAATACAATACATCTGTTAGATAGATTGAGATGGATGACAACAGCCCTGAGTTTATAAAACATTTTTGGTCCTCAACTTGAGCACATTTTCCCCATATTCATATAAAACGTAAATTAAAGTGCAAATATTTAGTCGGTCCCGAATCTGAAAATATTAATGCTGAGATAAATACGTATTTATATTCATATAACACACAAATTGAACCCTTGTCTCGAATTTTGAAAGTATCAATGCTGAGTTGGGGTAAATGTAGTAAGTGTATTAATATTCTTTTAGTTACAATGAGTTCATTCAAGTTTTAAGTTGAGCTGGAAGTTTTAGTTGAGCTGGGGAAATTTTAATTTAGCTGGGGAACTTTTAATTGAGCTGGAAGTTTTAGTTGAGCTGGAAGTTTAAGTTGAGCTTGAAGTTTTAGTTGAGCTGGAACTTTAGTTGAGCTGGAAGTTTAAGTTGAGCTGGAACTTTAGTTGAGCTTGAAGTTTAAGTTGAGCTGGAACTTTAGTTGAGTGGGAACTTTTAATTGAGCTGAAACTTTTAGTTGAGCTGGAACTTTTAATTGAGTTGGGGAACTTTTAATTGAGCTGGAAGTTTTAGTTGAGCTGGAAGTTTTAGTTGAGCTGGGGAAATTTTAATTGAGCTGGGGAACTTTTAATTGAGCTGGAAGTTTTAGTTGAGCTGGAAGTTTAGTTGAGCTGGAAGTTTTAGTTGAGCTTGAACTTTTAATTGAGCTTGAACTTTTAGTTGAGCTTGAACTTTTAATTGAGCTGGAACTTTAAGTTGAGCTGGGGAATTTTTAGTTGAGCTGGTAAACTTTTAATTGAGCTGGAACTTTTAATTGAGCTGGAACTTTTAGTTGAGCTGGAAGAAAGTTGTATAACTTCAGGTCCTGTATATGGTACATGAGGCTTTACTCACACACTTTTTAAGGCCATCTTTAAAAAAGTATTTGTTTGCTCCATCATTTCATGTTTGTAGGTAGGTAGCTAATTATTTTGCCAGATTTTGATTTTGCATACCGGAAACATTTTAAAGAAAAATTGACAGAAAACATGAAAAATTTTTTTAATGCTTTGAAGTTACTAAAACATTTTGGTAGCTGCATTTTGAGTATGTAGGTAGGCGCATGGCAAACAAATCTTTGTTTAAGGATGACCTTATAAAGCATTTACTTATATAATTTCTTTATATAGAAAAGATCGCTGATGGATCTTGGGCACCATTTGGAAATGAAATCGTATTGCTATAACAACTGTCCAAACTTTTTCAAATGTAAGCTAATAGTTATTTTTTCCCCACCATTTTCAGAAGATGATCCATACCCTCGGAATGGGGAATTTTAGCGGCGTTTTCACTAAAATTGGGAACTTTTGGGTTAAATTTATTTGTTTAATATAATAAAAGCTTGTAGACTCGCTAAACAGTCTATTTAATTAAAGATGCAGTTTCACACACAATTGGGAATGGCAAAAACTTTGTTTATTTCTCATGGAATAATGGCCAGATTTACTACGTACAATTGTTGAAGCTTTCAATTGGGAGCTGTTACCGCTAAATTTGGTGGGGGGTGAGGGGGGGGATAATATTTGCAACAGGGGATAAGTCCTAATAGCGGCTATAAAAATGGCCAACCACCCCACACCCCAAACTGAATACATATTTCCACCTATAGCCCATCCAAAAGACATAATTACTACATATATTTGTTTCCTCCTTTCTGCATTGTAACAATGTTGGCAGTTACGAGTCATTCTTGTGTTTTCCTGACAACCATGAATTTACACTTTAAATCTGCAAAAATATAATGACCTGGAGAGGCCACTCACTCGCATATTAATAATTGTGGTTGGATATATTTTGGGTACAAGTATTTTTAAACGAGTGTGAAATTTACTACATGAACACGCAAAAACTAATCTAGTTTAGAAGACATTAAGCATTGAAATTTCTGAATAGGTAAAATAAGCATTAGTTGTTCTCAATTTTAGTGTTGATTAGCTAGTTTTAACCCTTTACTCCATAGATATGCGTTTTTCTGCACCAATCACAGAAGGCCTTTAAAAACAGTGCAGGAAGCGTTCAGATTGCTCGTAACGAGTTAAGATTAACATAATTCACCCAATAATTCAAAAGCCTTCTATATTAGAGGTGTCCAAAGGCGTCTATATTAAAGGTGTCCAAAGGCGTCTATATGAAGTAAAGGGTTAAATGACAATTTGATATGAATGTTAATTTTTACCCTTAACATTTTGAAAATACTAATTTAAGGAGCAAAATACTCATTTGAAGTTTAGTTTAAACTTATTTATTTTATTTTGATTGTGAAACAAGTTCTTACAACTTAAGCAAATCTCGCTCGAAGTCTTCCTGGTTAGAACCAGTACTAAGTAAGCATTTGCAGAAAAGTGTCTTGCTCAAGGACACCACACATAGCGGTGATGGAGGATTGAACCCTTGATTCTCCAGTCATTGGTTTTGTGCTCTACCACTGGACACGGCACTCCTTAAGAGGAAAGGCTCATTTGAAGAAAAGCTTATAATATTGAGCACTGATTTTGATATCTGACTTGTGGTCTCTGGAGACACTAAAAAATGTCTTCTAAGAGACAAACAATGACCACGTTTACCTCAGACTGCACCATGAACATAGAACTAGAAGACTTAGTCACCTGTAGATGGCTGTTTTATTGAAGCCTACTGTGTACTGGTACAGCACTGATTAAACAAACTCTATACTGACTCGACAGGGCTCATTCTGTGTTTTGGCATTAAAAATTCATCTACTTTTGAGTAAAATGAGCCAACTTTTGTATGGATTAATGAAAATAATGACCCTTTGACTAAGAAATTTTGGTTAAAATTTTGTGTGCAAGTACCATCAAGTCCATATCACAACAAACAAGTAACAATGTATTTGATTGAAACTCAGCAGTCTAGGCATGTATTGGATTTAAACTTCATACACAATATTGCAGTTAAAAGGCCAACTCAATTTAGTAAGTAAAATTACTCTTGTTTGCTTGGATTTGTCATCAGTCTCAATCAAATTTGTACTTATGTGACAAATATTCAAATAGTCTAGCATATTGTCCCTCTGACAGCTCTTGTTATTTAACTTGTAGTTCCTTCAAATACAAACTGTTAGTAATACTAGGTTTCCTATCACCTCTTTATAGGACGTGAATGAACTAAAAGTCTTTTTTGGTTATATTAAGTTTTATTATCAATTGTAGAATCAGATGAGCATTTTTGATCAGGAAGTATTGATTATAAACTATTATCAACACATAACTAGTTAAATTCAAACATAATTATATAATTTCAGCATACTCCATCTACTGCTACGAATGCTCAAGTGTACTGGATGATCGCTGTGGAAGGACTTGGGGGTACGGGAATGACAAAGAAGCAATTGAGAAAATCCGTAAAGCCTGCAATGGTACTGCATGCAAGAAATTAGAACAAGAAGACACACATCAAAGTAAGCTTAACTTTAGTTGGTTGTATGGTGTTTAGCGTCACTTTCAACAATTTTAAGTTATGTTGCGATAGTGTCTGCTTGAAAGAGTATTCTAAGTGGTGCCGCACTGGAGTACTGTGCCGCAGATAAAATGGTATAATAATACCCCACCCAGTCACATTATACTAACACTGGGCTAACGAGACCTAGAACTTTCCTTTAAATGCTGAGCATTAACCCTTTACTTCATAAAGACGCCTTTCGACACCTCTAATATTGAAAGCATTAATTCACCATGTATCAGCAATGGGTGAATTATGTTTTTATTAACTGACAGAGTGGAAAACAGTGCAGGAAGTGTTCAGATTGCTCGTTACGAGCAATCTGAACTCTTCCTGCACTGTTTTCAAAGGCCTTCTGTGATTGGTGCAGGAAAACGTGTATCTATGGAGTAAAGGGTTAAGCTAGGAAGCTTCTAGAACCATTTTTCAAGTCGTCTTTGGGATCAGATCCATAGGCGTAGGAGCTGGGGGTGGGGAGGGCCCCGGAAGAACATTCTCATACACTCTCTCCTCAAATGCTGTAAAATGGCTTTGTACATGATGAACAGTTCCCTCCTTAAATATCTGAATGTTATTTATAAGTGCTATCAGTCTTGCTGAGCTTCATGTACTTGGCGCTATGATAATTAAATTGTAATAAAAACAAGTATAAAAGGATAACAGTTTTTTTTGTCACCTGTTTGGGAAGATGAGACCATCCTTAAAATATGTTCGCCATGCTCCTTCCTACTCACTCAAAAAAGCAGTTTAAATACTAGGTTGGAGCACAGGAAACAAATATTTATTAAAGGATGGCCTTATCCAAACTTTGCTATTGCCTTTTGAAGCATTTAATTTTTTTTAGGCCTGACCCATAAGCTTTCAATTGGGAATTTTAGCTGAGTTTCATTAAAATTGGGGGAAATTTTTGGGTTAAATGTATTTGACTAATAACATTATAAAACCTTTTACACTTGTTTAACTGACCTTTGTAATTGTCATTTAAGATAACTATTTTAGTATCTGAATAAAAATCTAATTTGTTGGTTCGAGTACCGCTTGCTCCAAACATTTAAGTGAGAAAGTTTCCAGTTACTTGTGGAAGGACGGTGGTTCTACTCAGCTTGAGATATTCTTCCACCAGTAAAACTGGATATGCCATATATAACCTGAACTGTGTTGAAAATGGCATTAAACCCCAATCAAAAATAAAATCTAATTTAACCCTTTACTACAAGGAAACATAATATATATATATTAAAAATAATATATTAAAAATAATGTTATTCAAATCAATCCAATACAGCATAATCAACAGGCTATGCCTAGCTGAGGCAAAAAATGTCTAAAAATATCTTAAAACATTTTCGTACTCCTGATTCAGAATGGCAATTGTTTTTTTTTCTCTTAATAGCGAAAGAAATACACTGTTTTTAGCTATATGATTGAGTGATTATTTAGCACCATTTTTATGCCATTGAAGACTTACAGGTGATCAGTTAACATAACGACTCTTTCCTGGAATCTTGGATGGTTAACCAGTACTCGAGCACACCTATCTCTGCAAGAACCCGATAACTTACTTACTTGAATCAGCCGTGTGAAACAAATGACAATCAGTCGCAATGTCGTATATTAATCATGAGACCTATGGCTGGGCAGGGATTAGAACTCATAACCCCAGGATTGATAGTCAGTGGGGCTACGGACAGAGCTAATCAAACTTGGTATTTTTCAGCTCTTAAATTTGAAATAAAAACCCTGAATTATTATAAATAATAAGATTGCTAATGAAATTATATTATGTTGTATTTTAGATCAGCTGATTGTCATCAGAGGGTGTTGGAACCATACAGAAAAGGTTGACAAAGAATTCCTCAAGTGCAAAGACATCATGACAAACAACAAGGCCTGCTACTGTACATCTGAAGATGACTCGAAAACATGCAATGGGAAGCAACTCTTACAACCACAAATATGGTTGGTTGTGCTTGGATTACTTCCCTTCATATTTAAAGCACTCCTCAGATAAACACCTAATGTTCAATTTTTATGTGTGCAATTTTGTTTTACCAGGTAAATAAAAAATAAATGTGTTCATAATAATCAGATTCAGTTTTTTAATGATACTCGTTCATTATTGCAATACTTTAACTTTTTATACTTTGCTGGTTTGGTGAATTAATTTTCAAATTTTTTTATGATCCATATCTACTTATTTTTGAAAAAAAAAATTGCATTCATATATTTTTAATTTCAGTAAAATAGTCATTTTGTTTTGTTTCTCATCCAAAGTGAATCTCAAAATTTCAGTTTTATAGTTTTGTTGCCCTGAAGATGTGTCAGGGTGGTATGTTTTAAAGTGAAGTGATATATGGACGGTAACTACGCATACTTTAGTCAGTTTAGTGCGAGTTTTTGCAAACTTGTTGTTAGAATTATTGTTAAACATTTTTGGGTCTTTGAAAAGTTTGTTTTTGTATATATACATGTAATCATAGTATAATTTAGTGATGTCTATTCCACAAAAAAAGGTCATTGTTTAGATGGTAAAAGAGGTTATAATTAAAGTTTTAATGTTTAGTTAGTTTAATACCCGACCAATACCAACTTGTTTTATGGGTATACAAATCTTGATTGAGAAGATTGGTTTGAAATTGGACATTTTTAACAGAAAGTGATTTTTCATATCACAATTTATACCTAAAAATGTTTTATGACTGAGTAGTAGCAGCAGCAACATATAATTCAGAGGTGGAGAGAAGGACCTTATGTTTCAGTTAAAAATAAACAAACAAAAAGACTGAGTTACAGTGAAATTATTGTTAGCAGACTGGCAATTGAAAGTTGGTATCAGTTTATTTGAAAATAGGGGAGGTAATACTGTTCCCAGTGTTGCAAGAGTTATTTGTGGCTGTAAATAAATTGCAGTAGTCTTGTGTTGTATTATTGCCATTTAGTCATGATAATAGTGTTTAGTTCTGACTGACTGTTTTATACTTTAAATGTTTGTCAGTATAAGGTCATTGGTCTAGGTAAATGCATATTTCAGGCAAATCACATTCAAGTTTTTTTAGTATGTATGTCTAGAAACATGTTTTTTCCCCATTATGGCATGTAAGTTTCTGGATTTCCTGGCATATCAACATTTTCATGTTATTCCTGTTGTGTTTTTTGTGTTTTTATGTTTTGCTTGATAAAATTTTCAAAACTTAGCTTATATTTCAATCACATGAATTTACATTATGATCCAGGAATACTGGTACCTACGGTATTTGACAATTTCACTTGAGTTTCCTGGAGCAATGAAGCAATGATTGAAAGTAAATGATGTGTAAAAGAAATTTTATGTACAACAAGTTCTTTGATTTTGTAATTTAAATATCTATATCAATTGCTATTTTGTGAGTTTGTTTTACTTGAAAAAATACATTGTTTTTTTGGTGTTTACATTGGGTTTTAAATAATGTAAGACACAAAGCTATAAATATATATTTTAAACTGTATCCTCATAAAAAAAAAATGCTTCTAATATTTGCTGCTATTTTGTAAACCTGTCAATGTCAGCTGTTTATTACTACTGCTGTAAAGTCAAGTATTTGTGCCTAAACTTCTCTTATCTTTTGCAAACATGTCATTGTCTCAAGACATGTAACCTCTGTCATACATGTAGGTGGTGGGATTTTGTCTTTAAAGGGATGTACTGCAATTTTCATAAATTTTCACTATTCACTATTTCTGAAAATCATACATGTAAAGTTCCCTGATCCAAATATAATTTTATAAATACTCCGTTACTCATGTCGTAGTAGTAGTGTTTGTGCCTATTCAAATGAAGGACACTCGGAAGCTAGTTTTTGTTTTGATTTTGGAAAAGGGACATAACTAAATAGTTTTCAATAGCATACTATATATGTTAATTTCATCAGTTGTTTTATATATCATAAAAAAACATGCTTTAACATGGAATAAAGTCAAATTCAAGATTGTAGTTTGTCTCTTTAACAGTACGTTATACAAAATAGTTGTGTTATGCTATAAGCTTATGTTGTACCATTTGAAAGTCTATTCACATTGCAATCAAACTAAAATATACAAACTAAAATATGATAAAACTTATTTCAAAGACAATATTTGGGATTTATAGCAATTTGTCTTGTAAGAGAGCTATTGCAATTCTTCAGGTATTATACTGTGGACAGATGTTAAAAGATCGTTAATGATCAAAGTACTTCGGTAATTTTTTTAATCAATATACTGAAATCTTACTTTTTGAAAAAAATAAATCCAATTGCTTACATATCAACAAAGTTTTATATACCAGTAGATTATTTAGCAAGATCTGTTAATGTACTGAAGTCTTACTTTTTGATATAGAATATGTAGCAAGATTCGCGTAAATAGACTTTTCACTACCGCCATCCTTGTACCCTTGCTGGCGCTATTGTATCCTAGTCATGTGTGGGTGTGAATGTTTTTATTATATTCTTTTATTATCAATATTCCTATATATAGTTGTGATGTAAATACAAGCATATACAGCCATTCGTACCATACTTCTTCTACTTCATGCCTGAGCTGTCTGAGGCACTATCTAAAAAATCACTTGCTTCTCGCAGCTGAGGTTGTGTGTTCGAGACAAGTTATGTCTTAAAAACTAATTTTAAGATTGATTACCAGCTGCTTGAGAAAGAGCAGTGATTCTAATCAGATTCATTTAAGGTCTTCCTCCATTTTTAAAAGTGGGTGCCATTATAGTGCATATAAACCTATAATTTGTTGAAAATGGTTTTATTTCCCCAGTGAAAATAAGTTCTAGAGGAGATCTCATAACATATATATGTTGTATAGCTTTAATTGAAGACCTACAAAAACATTTTATTTTGTGATTTCAGGATTCTTGCCTACATTAAATATAAGTAATATTGCTGCATTTATTTGTATGTGTATATATCAGGAGACCGCATATTCAACTGAACATTGTTTTTGATTTTTTAATACCGTTTTTTAACAATACAGTTTAAATTTAATTGTATGTATTTTTTGTGACAAAAGAAAAGTATGTTTTTAATTAATTGAGTAAAGTTTTTACAAAATGTAATTATTTTAACCACCATACCGTCTCATTCCACAGATGGCAATATCAATTGACCTAGTTGTCTTGATTGCATTTTGGCAGAGTAATGGCCCTTTTTTACTTAATTTTTTCGGTTAAAGTTTTTTATTAGGTAAGATATCTATGCATCCACTGATTGGATATAAATGAAACTTCGCATTGTGTTCACCATCATCAGTGGAACATACGGAGACAAGAACAATAACTTGGGGTTGCATTTTGGCAGAGTTATGGCCCTTTTGGACTTAATTTTTTCGTTCTGTAGACACCCAGGTTAAACTTTTGCGTTTAGTTTTAGTGTTTGCCTAAAATCTCAGGCAAGTCAATATTAAAGTTCTTGTGTCCATGGACAAGTTAGTTTTCGCCAGACTTTGCTGCCCATGTATACCTTTTGACTCGTGTAAATATGATGAAATCATTGCTTTGGCATTTAGTCAGTCCTGCATATAGTCTGATTGGTCAAATGTTTTTAACTCTGGTATTCATTTGCTGCATTGATCGTCCATACACACCATATCATTTGTGTTATTTGAGACCTATCTGTTTGTATATGTTTGTAATTTACAAAGTGAAAACTTTAGATAAATGGCATACTTTTTGTATTAGTAACTCCATTGAGCTATTATCTTTTCTGTTTTAAGTGGTTCACTTACTTTGTACAAAGAGTTGAAATATTTTTGTTAAAAGGTCCGTCTTGTGTGAAACCATTTTGTAAAGAATGAACCAGCTTGACATCTGTAGGGGGATGAAAATATATTGATGATTGAAAATTATGTAACCTTTTAAACATACGTGTAATTGATTGAATCTCAACATGCCGGAAACAGTTTTCATTCTCCTGTCCAGCACTGCTTATGTTTTCAGTTCATTTTTACAATTAGCAAATTTTGCCTGTCAAAATCAGGATATACTTTTCTTGTTTTTATATGTTGGATTGACTTTACTTTTAAATTTGTTAAATTAAAGAAGAAATGTTTGCTTCTACACTTTTCTTGAAGTATTTCAATGATATATGTTTTATCTTAAACATTTGATCTTTAAGATTTTCATGAGTCTTTGATCTTCATGAATATGTGATTTTCATGAATATGTGATTTTCATGAATGTGTGATCTTCATGATTGTTTTATTTTCATGAATCTTTGATGTTCATGAATGTTGAATCAACAGGGATGTTTAACGGCATTATATTTTTTTACCATTGTTTCAGATCCTCTTGAATACCTTCATACATGTTTGATCTAAATGAGTGGCTGTTGAAAAAAAAATGAAAAGCATGTTTATAATCTTTGGTATAATCAATTATATTTAGTAGGATTTTGAACTATCCTCATATTGCCTAATAGTATAAATAATGTGTTCATATTTTATTTTTCATTGTTTATTGCTATATGTGAAAACTGCATATGCTTTAATATGGTGTTCAATATTTATATTTGGTTATTTTGAAAAGGTCACAAAATGTGTTTGTAAATAAATAAAAAAAAAATCACTGTTTGCAATGAACCTGTATACATTCCAAATGCTAAATTAACCTCGTTTTGTTTTACTTATGAAAAAAAGTGTGTGCCTGAAAATGGTGCTTTGTTCCCCCCCAAAACGGGCAAAGCTGAAATTGAATTTTGCTGGTTAAACCTTATAATGAGATGTCTGTATCTGCACTTTCAGACTTTCAGAAAAAACAAAAACTAATAACAATGCATTATATCAGTTTTGGTTTATCTTATTTTGCAGATTTTTTTTGACATGGTGCTTCTTAATTATTTCATTTTACACACAAAACATTCAATTCTTCGGAAAAAAATAATTAAATTTTGTTACGCATAACCTTTCGTAGAATGCTGTATGTTGATATTGTCCTTGTTTGTATCTCACCTGTAAACTATAGACATTTTTGTATGTTTAGACTAAATAAACTGGAGTTCTACATTACTAGTGTGTGTTTCCTTGTTATTTTAAACTGTTGTGTGTCCTTGGCATGTAACTAATATTGATGTTTGTTTGAATGTTTAGTGTCATTTTTAGTTCGCCGGGACGAATGCCCAAGGAGAGCTATGGCCATGACGTCGGCACCGTCGGCATCATCTGTAGACACCAAGGTTGATCTCTTGCGTTTAAGTTAAAGATACCTATGCCACCACTCATTGGATATGAATTAAATTTCGCATGTGTCTTCACCAACATCAATTGAACACACACAGACAAAAAACATAACTCTGGATTGCATTTTGGCAGAGTTATGGCCCTTTTGGACTTTATTTTTAGTCTGCAGACACCCAGGTTTAACTTTTGTGTTTAGTTGCGTTTAAGTTTAATATATCTATGCAACCACTGATTGAATATGGATGGAATTTTGCATGCGTGTTCAGTTTCATCAATGGAACACAGAGAGACAAGAACCATAAGTCTGGGTTGCAATTTGGCACAGTTATGGCCCTTTTTGGACTAAATTTTTCTGGTTAAAGTTTTTTTATCAGGTAAGGTACCTATGCAACCACTCATTGGATATAAATGACACTTCTCATGTGTGTTCACCATCATCAATGAAACACACAGAGATAAGAACCACAACTCTGGATTGTATTTTGGCAGAATTATGGCCCTTATTGGACTTAATTTTTCAGGTTAATGTTTTTAGCTCTACTGGCCTTTGGCCAGAAGTGCTTATGCGATGGCACGTTGTCTGTCGTCCGTCGTCTGTCGTCTGTTAGCAGCACTTTCTCTGAAACCACTAGACCAATTAAACTGAAACTTCACATGGGTGTTTCCATTGCATAGGAGACAATACAGAAGATATTTTTTTTTCGATCTGAAATTCAAGATGGTCTCAGTTTCTAAAAATAGTCCAAAACTTAAAAAATCTTCTTCTCATGAACGGATGGTTCAATTAGGGGACACATGTCATTATAATATTTTTTGTTTTTTTCTTTTTAAAATGGAAATGATTTTGCCTATATCTTCACAGAAGCATTGTTTGGTGAAGGAGGTTCAGATTTGTAAAAATGACTGGGTTCCTATGTCTTAAGGGGTCAGGAGGGGCCCCAACAGGGTAAAAATTGGGAATTACTAAATTCGTTTTCTTACCAACCGGTGTGTCAGATTTGTTCATATTTTGCATAAATTATCCCAATGTGTAGGGGTTTGATTGCAGATAAGAATTTAGTGGCCCTGTAAGGGGACTTAGAATTTTACAAAGGGATACTATGGGGAAAAAAAATTCCCTTTTTCTTTCATCTGTTCTTAAACCAGTAGGCCAATTAAACTGAAACTTCACATGGGTGTTTCTATTGCGTAGGAGACTATACAGAAGATTTTTTTTTTTTCGATCTGAAATTCAAGATGGCAGCCTTTACTAGAAATAGTCCAAAATTTAAAAAATCTTCTCCTCATGAACGGCCAAACAGATTTTCAAAATGTTTATGTAGTAATGATGACCAACTATAGGTCTGTTAGATTTGTTCAAATGGTGTCCCTAGGGTTAAAAATGACCCTGTCCCGAGAGTTCAATTAGGGGACACATGTCAATATAATATTTTTTTTTTTTTTTTTTAAATGGAAATAATTTTGACTATATCTTCACTAAAGCATTGTTAGGTAAAGGAGGTTAAGATTTGTAAAAATGACTGGGTTCCTATGTCTTAAGGGGTCAGGAGGGGCCCCAAAAGGGTACAAATTGGGAGTTAGTAAAATTGTTTTCTTAAGAACCGGTATGTCAGATTTGTACAAAATTTATAGGGGCCCTGTAAGGGGACTTAGAATTTTACATAGGGATACTGTGGGAAAACAGAAAATTCTCTCTTTTTTTTCATTTATTCTGAAACCACTAGGCCAATTAAACTGAAACTTCACATGGATGTTTCTATTGCGTAGGAGACTATACAAAAGATTTATTTTTTCTATCTAAAGTTCAAGATGGCCACCGTTACTAAAAATAGTCCAAAATTTAAAAAATCTTCTTCTCATGAACGGTACAACAGATTTTCAAAATGTTTATGTAGTAATGATGACCAACTATAGTTTTGTTAGATCTGTTCAAATGGTGTCCCTAGAGTTAAAAATGATGTTTCTATTGCATGGTAGAATTTCAAAAAGTGCTATGGCCACTATGAGTCAGTAGAGCGTCCTCAGGCCTTCTTGGGCCTCTTGTTTATCAGGTAATATATCTATGCAACCTCTCATTGGATATGAATGAAACTTCACATGTGTGTTCACCATTATCGATGGAACACACAGACAAGAACCATAACTCGGTGTTGCAATTTGGCAGAGTTATGGCCCTTTTTTTACTTAATTTTTCAAATTAAATTTTTTTTTTAGGAAAGATTTACACTTATTGGATATGAATGAAACTTCACATATGTGTTCACAATCATCGATGGAACACACAGAGACAAGAACCATAACTCTGGATTGCATGTTGGCAACGTTATGGCCCTTTTGGTCTTAATTTTTCGTCTGCAAACATCCAGGTTAAACTTTTGCGTTTAGTTGGTATAAGTTTTTGTGTTTACCTCCAATCTCAATCTTTGCATGGGTGGTGAGTTTAATCACATCGGTGAGCTTTGTTGTCATCTGACAACTGTTGTTTATGTCAGCGTGGACTAACGGACGATTCTGGACGGTTAAGCGGTTCTCACGGACAACCATCTCCGCAAGTAACTGAGAACTTCCACACTTGAATCGGAAGTGACAATCGTCCCGGAGACTTCGAACTCTGGATTGATAGTCGGGCGGGTTAAGGCTGAGTTAATCAGGTCTGGTTCTTGTATTTATTGGTATTAAATTGTTTGGCCAGTGATGTGCTGCAGATGAATGTTTTCTACAATATATCATTTGGAGCACCTCGCCCAAATTCACAAATCCTAATATGGAAAAATGATTGAATGCATTATTTTCTCCCTTGTGTCGGCGAAGTACCTTCGTTAAAGTTAAGCGTGCACGTCATCATTTCAGTAACCATGGCGTATATTGGATTGGAATTTCACACGAGACTTTCCATAAAACTTTTGCATGAACAAAACAAATTACGACCCTTGTTAGTCTCATACTGGTTTAACTTTCGATGTGGTTAGAGGACAATAAGGATAAAATTAAGGTCATTTTTTTTTCAGTAGGTACAACAACTGTGGTTGTTATGGCAACACTGTTTGGTAAAGTATGTGGATAGAAAGCAATAAGGATATTATGCAGATCATTTAACCCTTTCAATTTGACAAAAATTGTAGTTGCTATGGCAACAAAATTAGTAAACCGGTAGGAGACATATATTGCTTGCTATACTCCAGTGTCTTGTCCAATTTAGAAAACCTTGTTAAAAATTTGCAAGCAAGTACCATCAATTCCATATCTCAAGTACTCAATGTATTAAAACTTCACAATTATTCACAGTCATCAAACTTACTAAAACAGCTAATGCCTGGTTCACATTTGACCCGGGCGCCGTGTGATAAATGGGTCTACGATTTTTCTTACGCTTTTTGAAACATCGTAGGTGGCTACGGGCTACGGCGTATGTGTGCATTGTGTACGAGCATCGGGCCCTCGGGGGCAGGCCGGGACAAATCCTTACAGAGGCTGCGCGAAGATTGTACGGAAATCGTGCAATTTCAGTGCAGTTGCCGTGCAGTCAACAACTAAATCGCGGTCCCGATACAGTCATCCATTGGCCAGTGCCAGGGTTATGTTAAAATATTTACGAATAAAACGGAAAAAGCTGATCTGTGTATTAACGAATTTCTCAAAAATAAGAAAAAAAAACAAGAACTGAATCAACCGTTATCTTCGAATGGGACCTTCCTCTTTGTGATGCAATGAACGCCCCATCATTTACTAAACAGAAAGTTATAGGTGATGCATCTTTAAAGGACATTGAGGATAAGTTATAGATTATTTATCCAAACACTTTTTAAATGAATATACGTGTTGTCTGTGTGAATAGCTAACGTCATTTTTTGCCATCGAGAGCTTATAGACGACCAGTTAACCCAACAACTCTTTCTTCGGATCCATGAAGATTAACCACTAATACTTTCCACAAGTGCGCCTATCTTATAATTTTACCACTTGAATCAGATATTAAAGGCGACGACAATGAGACACATCGTCGCATATCAATAATCACCGATGGGTCCTCTGTGGCCGAGTGGTCCAAGGCGACGTCTCAAGATCACTTATCTCTCACCGCTAAGGTCGTAAGTTCGAGTCCCGCTCACTCCAAAAACTCTATGTGAGAAAGTTTCCAGTTACTTGCGGAAGGACGATGGTTCTGTTCAGTCTGATTCAGTCTGAGGTCTTCCTCCACAAGATAAACTGGATATGCCATATATAAACTGAAATGTGTTGAAAATGGCGTTAAAACCCCATTCCCCCCCCCCCCCCCCCAAAAAAAAAAAAAAACACACCAAAAAAAACAACAAAAAAACAAACAATAATCACCTAAACTGGCCGGGCGGGTATTGGAATTTAGCTTTAGATATCCAAACACAGATACTGTCGCACATCGGTAGGAGCAAGACATTTGAGGGATAGCCATCTTGACCTTTCAACGAGAGCTAAATCCTACATATACTGTAAGTTGAATATCATTTTGGGGTTGTTTTTAAAACTAATTTGTTTTACATCGGTTGTGAAACGAGTTCTAACAACTTAGACAAATCACGCTCGAAGTCTTCCTAGGTAGAACCAGTATTAGGCGTTATGCAGATAAAGTCTTTTGCTCAATGACTGTACACATAACAGTGACGGAGGATCGAACCCACTAGCTCTTGATCATGGTTCCGATGCTCTACCACTGGACCATGTGCTCAGCAAACTTGAAATAAACGACATCATTTTAGCTGAATATAAAAATTATTTAGTCTTAGGTCAATATTTACAAAGGCAGAGAATATCATTTATAGTATCATTTCTTGTTTGATGAACCCGCATTGACCAACCACATTTATACCCACGCGGTATGCCAGAAAGAACGTCAATTACTTGCGGTTTACTCTGAGGTCTTTCTCCACCAACAGTACTGGATATGCCATATGTAACCTGTCATATGTTGAACACACGCAAATGTATTGAAATGTCCTGTTTATATACACTATATGCCGTTTGCGGAGCACTCTATTGAAAAATATGAATACCTATACATAATATTCGATCATTTTCTACCTGAACGATACCACGTAAAATACTAATGCAAATATCCGCTACTCTCTAATATCAATAACCTGAGTGTCATTGAATAGCCCACAACTGACATACAATGGGTGACTATCAGGCGCGGAGTCGGGTCTGTGTGGGTGGGTGGTAGGGCGCGGGGTGGGGTGCGAGCTACCCCCAGAGCAACGAGCAATTCAGTCCCTAATTATAGGGAGTCAAACTTGAAATGGTCCTTTAGATGGGGTGATAACTTTAATAGATTTGCATTGTTTTATATTGGTCCACTAAGCGTAAATTTAGTTTGAGCTACAACTTTTTAAAAGTACATGTATACATAAACAGTTTTTAATGTAAACCCTATGGTAAAGTCCATGGGTCTTCATTTATTTTTTTAAATGTATTAAAATGTATAACAGTCAGCACCGGTCAACACTTGGTACTTTGCTACGGTTGCCAGCATGTAGTTACTAGTCTACCGTTGTCACAGAACAGTACTATGTGTCTACCATCAGAAATAGCACACACCCATGATGCGCCACTGAAATTCAGTATTCGGGTGACGCGAAGAACGCTTGTTAAACCCGCCATTTCTGAAATACCCTTGATTTGTGTTTGCTTTTTCGTCTATTCATCTTGACGAATTATTATAAAACAAAACCATGTATTGTCTGAATAGTGGATTAATTACATTTGCCATATTGTTTGCATCCTTCTGCACCGGTAAGTGTTTTTATATAGATTTTAATTATAATACGTTATATAAATAATGTAAATGCAACGCGCGTTATGTGTTTGGAATAACATTGAAAAGGCCATTTTTAACATCTGATTACAAGTTAATTTTCATTGTTCTTGCCAATTTACATTCACATTCAATAAATGTTGTATTAACTGGTTGAGAAAGCAAGTATCTACACGTCGCAATGGTTATGTTGTACTTAGATCGTGATGGACACTTGTGCGTGTATTATTTTTATGAATACAGCATTTGTTTACAAACTATTGGCATTTTGTGTTCAATTATTAAGATTGAGTGAGGTACAGGGTTGTGGGGTGGGGGGATTTCAATGTTTTGTCTAATGTCGGTAAACATTTCACTGTTTTGTCTAATGTCGGTAAACCCTTTATGATTAAGATATGGTCACTATCGATCGCTGAACGTATGTAAAATTCCTCAAAGGACACGAGCGGCTTGTCCATCTAATCATTTTATCATTCTCATTATTGTGGTTAAATTAGCATTCCCTGTGTTGGTTTCATTTGTACAGTTTGACCACTGGTCAGTTGTGCCAGAAAAATGTCAGAAAGATTGAGTATGTTAATGACACTTTTTGTCCTACATGATATGTACATTCAATGTGAAAACTATATTTTGTTTATAAAAGTTTCAGATCAACTTGAGATTTACAGCTGTCTCTTGCAGTGTAATGATTTATTGACTTATAAATGTTTCTATAAGCCCGTCACTTATTATGATATATTTTGTTTAATATAATTTACATAAATACACATCAGGTTAAGTATAAATATGGATTAGAGCGGTCCAAGTTTTTCTCCATAAAATACATTTAAACAGATCTATACATTTAGATTGAACAGGTATAATGTCACCTGCTACAGAATATTTAAATGAAGTCATGTAGTGATATTTTTGTGAATGTCTATCTAGAGTTCATAAAAGCATAAATCACCGAAGTTTTATGTTTTCGTTTTTCGTTTTTTATGCAAATACTGTTCTCAACAGAATAAAACTTTTACAAGCTAGATTGTTGTACAACATTTAATTTAGTATTCAAAGCATTTATGAGGTGATTTGAACTCTTAACGCGTTACCGACTCAGTTAGCCAGGCTCGGCCAGCCAGCAATTAAACGCATGCGTCAAGTTAAATGATGCAACAAATATATTCTGTGTATAGTAACTGAAGTGGCATTTTTTTTCGATAAAACTTTTATGACTTTCTGGCTTTCCATATGTACACTTTTTGCTAATGTACTCATGCAAATCACAAACGTGTGTTATCATAGTCATTCATGAACAGGTTGCATATAATATATGCAGGACAGAAATATAGAGGATAAAGTGTTGACCAATGCGGCTTAAGCCAGAGGTTGCGGTACACTCAGTACTGGTTATCCCCTGGAAGCGGACTCGAGAGCGGTTCATAAAGAGTTGAGCTTTCTTTACAATCGAGCTGAAACTGAATAGTACATGGATGGAATACAAAATATCAGCATCTCTTGTATCAGGCCTGTTAAACCCCAATGCAAAAGCAGGGAATTCCATGTCTTTCCCCAATTGGTAGTACTCTAACTCTTACCAAACTGTGACGTCATTCAACTTTCCCCAAAGCAACTGACCAATCAGTGTGCTCATGTCTCATTGCTATGTGCCGGACTCTAGCGTAAGAGCTTGGTTCAACCTGTAGTTTATTTAGACAGTTTGTATTGGGTTGGTTTCATGTTGACCAATATCAAAAGTTGAATCAAGAATACTATCAAACTATATAGCAATACTGGAGTTTGACTGACTTTTCCCCATACTACATGCGAGCCCAATTCCGCCATCATTCGACACTGACTTGGTGAAATCGACGATGCATTCCGAATGACACAGAAAGTATGTCTATTTATAAGAGTACATATATGAAATAAGAAGATAATGCCCTCCCCAACCCCACCACTACTTTCATTAATATTTTAATATAAACATGACGTAGAACAGTTTGTGGGATCTATTATTTGGTCAAAAAGGATCCCAGTTCTACATAATTATCAAACAATATCATTCTCATACAAACCTATGCCATTCTATTGTTTATGTTTAAAATAAATTCAAACTCAAAAAATTGTGGTATGAATGAGGGCTTGTTCAATGATATCTCACCGGCTAGACACACCATTATGGTTATTACAATAGGAATGCTAACTTAACCAGCTTTACTCTTTTAAGTAGTTTTTGCGCTAGATCATGCTAATTTGCACACGAATATCCACATATAGAATGACACGGTAATCGCATACGTTCTTTCACAGTGGATAATGCCTTATAGAAATAATCGAGTACTACGGTATGTTTTGTAGCGAGTTGTGGTTTTCGGTTACCGAAATATAAATACGAGTATTAAAGGTTAGATAGTAGTACAATCAGTGCGTATCATAAAGCAGGTAGTTGTGAAATACCATCTTTCATTTATCTTTCATATTAATATTTCTTTTCTGTACATGTATGTCAAAGTATCGCTATCTATATCTTCACAAATTAATCTATATCCGCAACGTTTAATGTATGCATGCACACATGCATTGGGAATGCAGATATGAGTACGTACATGGCTGTACAGTCAACTTTTGTTGATTTGAGAACGGTTGTAAACATATTACATTTAACATCGATACAGGTAAGACAATGATGCATTATTTGTATTTAGCACAGTATTAACCCGCTTTACTTGTACCGTTCCATGATGAACTTGCTCAATTACTGGTCAGTAGAAAGATTCCAGGGAGATAACTCTAGTTCACTACTTCACTTACGTGCTACCATTGTCATGTACCTTGATTTTTGTTGTGATATTCTGTTATGCTGATATTGTCTACTTGAATGCCAGACTGCTAGCCCACATACTCGTCCGCAATTGGAATCCATACTTCTATCGTTAAGTCCGTCCGTCCGTCCGTCTGTACGTCTTGAGCGACAGTTGTGGGCTGCGTTGCCAGTACAGAAAGGCATTGTGGGTGTTTTTGGTACTTGTGGGGGTGCAATGTGCACCCCAAGTGCGAAAATGCGTACAGAATGGCATTGTTGGGTTAATTCCATTTTTTCACATTTTTCTTTTACTTTTTTTCACCTTTTTTCATTATTTTTTAGTGTCATTAGGGTTGGATCTCAAGGTTTGTGACATTAGGGTTAGAAAGAAAATAGGTTTTGTTTTGTTTCATGAAAAAAAAAGATATAACTGACTGACCTTTCGCTATAAGAATTTTGCTCTGACTGAATAACCAACTATGCTATGATTGGTCAATTTATTGCTACCTTTCAATTGGTCAGTTTCTTAATTACGGACCTTAAAATCCCACACATATCATATGAAATCACTTTTGTCAACTGCACATCAAGATAACCCTAAGGCTTTTATTTATCTCCAGTAGCCTGTCACCATCTTATTAACATGTCATATGTATAATATGTACTGATATGGCTGACCTTGCTGAATACAAATAATTTCTCCACTTCTAAAACACAATTTAAGGTTAGGGTTAGGGTTAGCCTTACCCTAACTCTAACCCTATACAATTCTAAACTACTATAATATAACAACGTCCGCCCGCCCATCTGCAAACACGTGTGTATGGATACACTAAGCGGTATATTAGTATCAAATAATGAAACGAACAAACGATGAAATGTACAAAGGTTCGGTTTTCAAAATAGACGTTAACATCATATGTCAGGTTCATATATCAAATAATTATTTTTCTTATTCGCCTAGCTAAAACAATTCAAAATCATTTACTTTATTTTCAGAGCAAATTTAGGGAATAAAATATAAACAACAACAATTACATTTAGACTCTTATTACATTTACATGTAAAAATGAGGAAAAGTACAAATATTATAACATGTAGTGTTACAAATGCATGGTATAGGATTGTCAATGGAATTGCGGTTATAACATATTTAAACAGTAAAAATGCACTCATCAAATCTGCGAAACGCCCTGTCATGTGATAATGGTCATGTGATAACGGTCATGATATAACGGTCATGTGATAACGGTCGGTAACAGCTGGTGTTAGGCATGTCTTATCCGCATCAAGCACTTGTCCCGCAATGACGAAACCGCGTGTTGGTTCTTTGTTTTTTGCTTTCTTTTTAATGCATCACTTATATACTGGCTGCATCGCACGAGTTGGCTCCTGCTCTATACCATTGACTGAACATTTAACGTCTATGTATGCGTTTGCATTAAACACAAGGTAGAACGTGTAACCACATATAAATGTAAATCTTCACGTGTAACTATCTAATACTCCTTAATTATTCAAGATATTTTTTTATAAAAGTTAACGACGTCACGCTAATTTTTAAAATATGAGAATACATTTTGATACGCGAAATACTCGTACGATGCCTCTAAATTTTTGGCAATAGTGTATTCGAAATTAAACGTCTACAGACATGTGGGTTATTCACCATGCAAAAAGTTAAATATATAATTTTCAAAAAAAAGGAATAACGTGAAAATATATCAATATAAGGCCCTTCCAGGGGGGTCCCTGTTCCCTGGATCTCTTAAAGTAATGGCCATTGTTCCCCAGATCCCCAAAAGTATTTGCCATAGTTCCCCAAAATATTTTCCCTAGATCTCTGAAATTAAGCCTTTCGTCCCAGCATCTCTGAAAGTATTGGCTAATGTTCCCCTGATCTCTTAAAATAATTTGCCACGTACACCAGATCTCCAAAATCTCTGGGAGAGCCTACAATATGGCCCTGTGCCCCTTTAATGAAGAAGAAGAAAAAAATCTTTACTCAAAATATTAAAATTTCTCATCATACAAAACCTATATAGTTCTCAATCATACTTTTCCAGTAAGTATGTAATTGTTATTCGTTCTATGTTGATTTTAAAGTTTGCAATGACGACAGAGAATGAACACGTACTACTTATTTAATCTGGAACGTCTTTTACAAAGAATTGTACTAAATACATGATTTTTTTATAATTTGCTGATTGATAGAGAGATAAAAAAAAATCAACATGTTAGGTCTGCTTGTATAAAATCGTTTGATATATTTACCTCTAATTTCTCTGTATATTGGACATATTAAAACGAAATGGTATTCGTCTTCGATGCCCCTCAGTTACTAAAGAAAGGTAAATACGACCGTGTTGTTCAATTCCTTCTCGGCCCTACCTTCAAGTTTGGATTCTAAAGTTAAATGAAGACGGATAATCTGAATGCACGCTACTGTTAAAGTATGTCACAATGAATTTAAACTTAAATCCTCGTTGATTTATGCCGGGCCCAATTAGCTCAGTCGGTTACGCGTCTGACTATCAATCAATGAATCGTGAGTTCGAATCCCCGCCCGGCAACAGTCTCTGTGATGATAGATATACGACATTGTGTCTCATTATAAGCGGAGATGGGGTGTGCTCGATTACTGGTAAACCTTTCATGATCACAGGAAACAGTGGTTAGGTTAACTGATCGTTTGTTAGCCCTTGATGGCATAAAATGACGCTAACTATTCAATCAATCTATTCAATCTTTGTTTTATTTCAGCATATTCCTTGGATTGCTATGAGTGCTCCAACATGATTGATGACAAATGTGGAAATGAGTGGATGTATGATGAAAATGAAAGCGAAAATATTCGCATGCCTTGTAACGGAACAGCGTGTAGAAAGTTTGAATGGAGGGACTCTCGTCTTGGTAAGTGTATATAACGGATCTTATACCGTTTTAACCACAGAGCTCATTAAACTGTTGACTGAACCCTGATCTTCACGCGTCGGTCCGTTACATACCAGGGCCCAGTTGTTCAAATCTTGGTTAACTTAACCAAAAGTAAAGTGAAATTTTGTAACTTCAATATTTTCTATACTCAATCATTTTATGACAATTTAAAAGCGTTTTTAGAAACAAAATGGCATATTTTCATAATGTTCAATAAAGTAATAACCTAAAAAGTTGTGTATCTAAAAATATTGTGATTTGAGAAATTTTAACTTAATCCAAGGTTAAGCTAACCAATCTTTGAACAACTGGGCCCAGAGAGTTATGAGCACGTTGATTGGTCAGTTGATTCTGGGAAAGTTGAATGACGGCGCAGTTTGGAAAGCGAAAGCACTATGCAATGTGAGACAGATATAGAATTTCCTGCTTTTTCATTTGGTTCGGGAGATATCAGACCGGTATACAGTGTTATATATAATACATATAAATGCACGACGTATTTAGCTATAACCAGACTTACAAAATCCTCTAAACGACCAATGATTGCCGATGGACAAACATTTTTACAGTTTGTCGTCCGACAAATTTTTACTCCTATTTTAAGATGATTTCCAGCTGCATTATTATCATCAAACTGCGCAAGGGCAGTTATCGGATAACTCTTGAGAAATGTCTGAAATAGTCCAATATGATTATTTGATCATTTTTACCATTATTATCATTATTATCATTATTTTATAATTATTACCATTATTTTATTACTATTGTCATTATTTTATTACTATCATTATCATTTCATCATTATTTTATCATAATTATCATTATTCATTATCAACTTTATATAATCATTATTTTAACATTGTTATCATTAGTATCATTATTTTATCATTAGTATCATTATTATCATTATTGTCTTTATTTTTATTTTATGATTATTATCATTATTTTGTCATCGTTATTATTATAAACATTAGTATCATTATTATCATTATTGTCTTTATTTTATGATTATTATCATTATTTTGTCATCGTTATTATTATAATCATTAGTATCATTATTATCATTATTGTCTTTATTTTATGATTATTATCATTATTTTGTCATCGTTATTATTATCATCATTAGTATCATTATTTCATCATTAGTATATCATTATCATCATTATTACCATTAGCTAAATGAAGGCCGTCAACATTAGATACACCAATTCCAAAATGCAAGCTGACCTCCCATCACTGAGGTCGTGGATTCGAGCGCAACTCGGTTAAAAAAATTTATATGAGATAGTCTGCCATGTACTTGCGGAAGAACAATGGTTTTACTTAGGTTCGTTCTGAGGTCTTTCTCCACCATTTAAACTGGACGTGCCATATATAACCTCCCACATATTGCAAATGGCGTTTTAAAACTCATCCAAAAGAGGGAAAACCCATCCCGCTCGATTTACGATCTAAGAGGTAAGATATTTGAGGTATAACCGCAAAACACCGTAACCAAATCTCCTCAGTTGTCATTTTATTTAAACTGATGTTTAACCCACAGGTGTCAATTTCGATACTCTCCGTCCATCACCCGTGGGAAATTACGCTAGATTTGCGTCGTTTTTTTTAACAGAACAGAACAAAATACAGCTAACGTTAACAACGTCTTATCAATACTGCGTCTGTATGATACTTGCGTTGCGATCTTCATGAAATCGTGAAGGTTGCATCGTGGTTGGTAGAAACGACGCAAAGCTAGTGTAATATTCCACGGGTGATAAATGGGGAGTATCGGAATGGATTAAGCGTGGGTATCCGGCGATGATGTTTAACTTAATACGATCCTTGTGTACCTTTAATTCCAGATACCTTAGTCGTGGTCAGGGATTGCTGGAGTAAGGGTGAACTCAATGCCGATGAGATGACATGTACCGAGTACCCAGCTAAGAGCAAAGTGTGCTATTGTGCTGGTCAAACATGCAATGGGAAGCAACTCCTTCGATCAGAAATTGGAATTGTGTCATTAGTGTTACTTCCCCTGATACACAATATGTTTTATAGATAGACCAGAGAACAAAATGAATTATAAACGAATACACCGAACGTAAACAAACACACAATTTGGGACATGGTTTATTTCTATTAACAGAATTTCAGATAAAAATGTTGACCTGGCTCAAATATCTTGAGAAAACTTAACGAGTAAGTACGTCCACACGGTTGAAATCAAAATACAATGTATTCTACTATAAATACACGCATTAGTTAGATTTATTGTGTTATTAGGTTTAAGTTCAAACTAAAGTCATTGTGGCAATAAAAAATGTTAAAATTCCTCTAACTGTTAAAAGTTTCGGTGATGTTAAAATGTTACACGTAAAAATCTTGTCACTTCCTTAAACGTTTTTTTTTGTTGTTTTTTGTTGTTGTTTGTTTGTTTTTTTTGTTTTTTTATCAACTACACGCACTGAACTGATAATGTGAACTATTGAACGGTAAACGTTAAGACTCGGAAATGGTAGAGTGATTTGTTATGGCTGGATTTTTTAAATAGAATAAAATAACGAGCCGTGTTATTGGTAAGAATAGATAGCATGCTACATATCACGGTTTTGGGTTTAATTTACATTGACCGCGAACAACGTTTTAACATTGAGTGGAAGTTCAGCAACATTACCGTGTGTGTTTTAAGTAGGATATTAGTAGTTGAACTTGCACTTAATAGAATAATAGAAATAATCATACGCATTTGTATGTTTGTGAAAGGCAAAATTATTAATTAATTAATTAATCAACTCTATGTTAATATATGTTATTAAATATGTTTAGCCATATTCATGATATTTGTATACTCAGTCTAAGGGAATTGCCGTAACTAATGTGGGTATCACTTGTGGCCTGACCCAATCGTACATTTACATAATTGACAATAAAATATGTTACAATCATACACAGTATTTACATCTGTGCGCTAAATAACACAGTCGCATGGAAAAGAAAAAACAATAACAGTATATGATTATTGAAAATAAATATCAACGTTAGGTTCAAGAACTTTTGACAGATGCGACTACTAACAACGGTATTGAGATCGTACTGTTTTCTTAAGACATTGACGCTAGTGATGTTTGCATTTCATAGTGACCTAAATGCAAGACAAACTGTTATATCTATTCCATTGTCAACTCACGATTGGGTAGGTGTATAATTAACTTCTTTACTGTGTTTATAAGTGCAAACGGTGACCAACTGAACGAAATGTAAACTGAAATCGGACTAGATCTGTGCTATCCCTCAATTTCTTTTTAAGTCACGTGATCAAACAGTGCTCAAATCATACATTGTGAATGTACATTTGAAAGGATCCAAAATATCGGATATTCCGTTGTTGTGATTTCAAATTAGCTCCCTTTATGAAATAAATACATATGATTTCAATGTATCTTCATGATCCAACGGGTTTCTATATCTGTCCTTTATATAGCATGTGAGTAGTCATGAATCCTTAACTGAATACTACTCACATAAAGATATCAATTCATGTATGTATATTGTCCATACAGACAAGATGTGTTGCATGTCAATGTAAAACCATAGTATATAAGTCATGGTTTACACCAGTTCTATTGGGTTCGTAGATGCTTTGGTATTGTGCCTATGTTTTGCATTGTATCTAGGCGCGCTCGCCGTAGTCTGGTCTGTACATTTTTGTCTGGTTGTTCACAAATAATTGTCTCCATATATATGAATATGTAGTTGTTGGGATATATAGCCTTAGCACATTAAAAAACGAACGAGTATCTGAAGTTAGTAACATCTGTAGATTTGATTATAGATATATATTTCAATACTTCATAAAGGGGCATTCAAGAAGTAACCGATTGCTGTTTCGATTGTTGCAAAACATAAATGATTAGCCATACTACGCAAATTCACCACGTGTGCATTCGTTTCAATTAGTTACTTTCATTTTTATTCAGGGAAATTCAAATATAAACATTGTTCATATTCAGTAGTCTTTATTTTCATTCAGGTAGCATCTCATATGAATAAATTAAATGCAGAAACAACATGAGACATAACATTTTTAAATTTCCGGACAAATCACATCAAGTGAAGTCGATTCCAGACAAGTATGTACTCACCCAGTGAGTATGTATTCCGGACAAATCACACTCATTGAGTATGTATTTCGGACAAGTATGTATTCCTGACAAGCATGTTTTCCGGACAAATGAAATATGAGAGTTTAAATGTGTATTTCAGAAATAAAACACATCAATAATAGTGTTACATTCGTACTGGTGTAGTCTATAAAATTCAAAACTGCATGTCAAACACGAATATAAAATACATCAATCCATGATTAAATTATATGCAGAGCACGCTATGTATGCCGATAATCCGATCTCAAACATGAGAGGGGTCCCATTTCAGGTGAACATATATATTGACCCTCAAACTATACTGTTTATATAGAGTTACTCGTTTGTAGTTTTTGTACATTTTTTACCGTTTATTTTAAAAGTTAACACATATCTTAATGGAATTTTGTATGCTAGTTTAAACTGTTTGTAAAATAAATATGGAATTGTATAATCATATTATATACATGTATATAACAACCCATGTGTTATGTCTTTTTTGAAATTACCACGTGCGTTTACCTTCAAATTAAATTGTGTACTGGAATGAAACTAGCTATATTACGGTGTTCCATTGGGGCCATCGCGGCATTTTTTACTTTCAATTAAGTCAAGTCGAAACAACTACGATGATAAAATGATCAAAACTCGAAACAACGAAACTACGATGGTGAAAAGCCGAAACTACGATGGTTAAAAGTTGAAACTACGATGGTAAAAAGCCGAAACTGGTGAAAAAGCCGAAACTATGATGGTGAAAAGTTGAAACTACGATGGTGAAAAGCCGAAACTACGAAATCATTTCGCCTTATTTACCATAGTAGTTTTTACTTTTTACCGTCGTAATTTCGTTGTTTCGACTTTTCACCATCATAGTTTCGTGTTTTCACCATCGTTTTTTAGACTTTTCATCACCGTAGTTTCGACTTTTCACCATCGTAGTTTCGCGTTTTCACCATCGTTGTTTCGTTGTTTCGACTTGAATTAACTTGAAAAATATGCCGCGGTGGCCCAACGGGACACCTTACTATACCGTATTGGATATGCCCCCAGAAGGTCACCTATCATGTTGATCACAATGGAATGCACTGATATACCACTGATATATTGGTAGGTCAAGACACCAGACTACAAATACTCCTTTTGTGAGGTTTTCTGGTCTTTACTCCGCATAAAGTCTTAGAGCCAGGGAGTGTTTATTTACTGTATGTCCGACAGGTTTGATACCTGTTTCATGAGGTAAAATGTGTGCTGAGCAAGTGTGTCACAATCAAGTAAAAAATAAATACGCTACAGTGTTAAACAGCCCAAAACAGTATTTTACAGATATTCGATGACCATAACTTATATATTTCTATTTTAAGATAACCCGCTTAAGAACTCGTCCAAGTTTTCATGATTGCTGCCATTCTAACCAAGTTTGGTCAAGATTGTATCAGAATTAAATGTTAGACAATGTGTTGTTATGTACATATATGTATGTCGTTAGTGAGAAATCAAATATTAAAAGATAAAAACAAAATGTTCTACAGTATTAGAAGGAAAAAAATCAGCATTTGTCAACAACACCAGGGCATAACTACATTGTTATCTTTGTTCGATGTCGGTTCAAGAACTCGTCAGAGCATTCATAAATATAAACATCCTATAAACAAGTTTGGTCAAGCCAGGATTGAACGAAAATTGCAGGTTATACAGTGTTTCCGGACGGAAGGACGAACGGACAGATGAAGTTAGCATGCCATGCCTGAGCCCTTCTGGTTTTTGATCAGTAGAGCTTAAACACCAAAATGTAAGTGTCTTAACGTTTCTTTTCGACAAGCATCGGCATCAAGAATATTGTCTTTTTTTTATTTACGATACAATATAAGTTTGAATATCTAATACTACTTCAAATACCGCTGATACAACAAAGTGTGGGTTAGCAACAACGCTTCCATATGATGGATTCGGCTATACTCAGCATGTAAAGTCTTGTGTTTCATTTAACTTATCTTTCTTCTTTTCCAGTACATGACAACTTATAGTATTCAAAATGAGTTTTCTGCTAAATCGACATCTTACAATCGCGCATCGCCATCTTGCCATCGGGCATCGGGGATTAGCTCCATCGGTAATGATTATCAACTCAGGGGTTGTGAGTTGAATCCCCGCCCTGCCCCACTCTCCTAGATGAATGATATTGCGTTTCATTGCCTTCATCTCCCACCACTGATTCAAGTAAGAAAGTTTTTTCATTTTTCTTGCGGAGATTGGCATACCCGAGTACTAGGTAACCTTCCAGGTTTCCAGGAATAAGTTGTTATGTTAACTGATCATCTGTTAGGCCCCGATGACATAAAATGAAACTAATCAGTCGATCAATTAATCAATCAATTGAAATATAATACCGATATCAGTTGATAACAGGTACGCCTTAGTGAGTTGTGTTCATGTTATGTTGATTTTGCATATTGGCTTCACCAGATGAAAGGATTAAAACATACCTGAGAAATAAAAAGAATATAACAAATGGCAATATCCGGAAAAACAAATGATCCCAATTATCAACAAAAACATTCTGCGAATAGGAGAGCATCACCTGCTGCAGTTTACCGCCTACTGCATTGTTGCGGTTATTGGTTCACCACGTGTTTTTACGTACAGATCCTCTAATTCTCTTAACGTCTCACAACGCTTTTATCAATAGGGCTCCATTGTAACACACAGTGCAAAAATACAAAACCTGCAGCATTTGTCTTGGCTCAAATTCTTCACTGGTTCAAGAAAAACGTTTCCAAATTCAATGGTTTTGGGATACTTTTCAATTTCCAGAGTAATAATATGTCAACTATTCGCCCGCGATGCGGTCTGAACCATCAATTCTAAAATGACACAGAATTGCCAAGATATCAGCATCAAACTTTAAGTGTTGATTTTTTAAAATAGCGACCGTTAACACATTATAGGGGAAAATATATCACTGCAGTGTAAATCCATAAAAAAGAAGGAATATTGAACTTAAGCTTTACTTCTACCTCTGTCATCTGTCCGTAATATTCAAGAGAGATAATAGTGGTTTTCGTTCTGTACCTCGTGTCTGAAAATGTTTTCATCAGCCTTACATAAACCTTCACATCTGTTGCTGCCTCTGATTTGACACCGCCACCATTGTTTTTTATAGAGTGACATTATAGGCTTATGCGGACATCCACACGTATTGCCCAGTTATTTATAACATTTATTCAACCAGCAAGTGCTATTAGAACTTTGAAACTGTCAATTGGCGTATTCATCATCGATTTTCCTTACATTTTCCAAAGCGTTTTCGTTCTGTACCTCGTGTCTGAAAATGTTTTCATCAGCCTTACATAAACCTTCACATCTGTTGCTGCCTCTGATTTGACACCGCCACCATTGTTTTTTATAGAGTGACATTATAGGCTTATGCGGACATCCACACGTATTGCCCAGTTATTTATAACATTTATTCAACCAGCAAGTGCTATTAGAACTTTGAAACTGTCAATTGGCGTATTCATCATCGATTTTCCTTACATTTTCCAAAGCAAAATACCAAATTTCAGAGATCTGTACAACATAAATAATCCCCAAACAGTTGAGGGATATTTTCCAATGTTTTTTTTTAAAGAAAGTTGGCAAGTGAAGGCAGGCAGAACCAAGTAGCAGTTCATACGCTTATTTCTTAAATGTATTGCATTTTGATTCTCTCCTACACTCAGATTATATGTTGCAAAGATAGCTTCCATTTTGAAACCACTATTCAGAGAATGTGTTTGTTTCCTGTTTAATCATTGACTTTGTTTATAAAAGCATAACTTTCTAATATTTTTTTAGCCATAAATGAGTTCATTGTAATATAGTATTAAGGGAAGGATCTATATTGTAAGAACGTGTGACCCGACACAATTGTATGAATATGATATATTTTATGGCAGTAAAATATGTTAAACCAAACTAAACAAATATAATATAAATGTTGTAGCACAATAAACAGAAGAGAGGAACAAACTTTATACTTCATTAGAGGAAATTATTTCGATTGATTGATTGATTGATTGATTGATTGTTTGAATGTTTAGCGTCATTTTTTATGCCATTCAGAGCTAACGGACGGTCAGTTAACTTAACCACTGTTATGTGACCATCAGGCAGGCAGAGCTATACTACAATAACAATGGTATTTTCATTAAGGTAATGACTTTCAAAATCGCATTATAATTCACGAACACGCACGCACGCATGCACGTAAACACACACAATTACATACAAAACGCATATCACAACGCATTCTTTATTATTCGATACCATAACGCATTCTTCATTATTCAAATACATAGAGCATTCTTTATTATTCGATACCATATCGCATTCTTTGTTATTCGATGCCATAACGCATTCATTGTTACTCGATAGCATAACTCATTCTTCATTATTCAATACCATAACGCATTCTATATCATTCAAGACCATTACGCATTCTTCATTATTCAATTCCATAATGCATTCTTTATTATTCGATACAATAACACATTCTTTGTTATTCGATACCATGACGCATTCTTATTTATTCGATACCATAATGCATTGTTCTTTATTCGATATCATTACGCATTCTTCATTATCGAAACCGTAACATATTCTTTGTGATTTGATATCATAATGCATACTTTATTATTCAATACCATAGCACATTCTTTGTTATTCAATACCTTAGCACAATCTTTGTTATTCAATATCATAACGCATACTTTGTTATTCGATATCATAATGCATTCTTTATTATTCGATATAATAACACACGCAATCTTCATTAATCAATACCATAACGCATTTTTTATTATTCAATATCATAATGCATTCTTTGTTATTCGATACCATAACGCATTCTTTGTTATTTCATATAATAATGTACACAAACTTCATTATTCGATACCATAATGCATCCTTTATAATTTAATATCATAACACACTCTTTGTTTTTCGATACGATAACGCATTCTTCGTTATTCAATACCTTAACACATTCTTTATTTTTCGATATCATAACACGTTCTTCATTATTTGATACCATAATGCATTCTTCATTATTCGATATCATAACACATTCTTTATTATTAAATATCATAATGCATTCTTTATCATTCAATATCATAGCGCATTCTTTGTTATTCAATATCATAATGCATTCTTTGTTATTCAATATCATAGCGCATTTTTTGTTATTTGATACGTTAACGCATTCTTCACTATTCAATATCATAACGCATTCTTCGTTATTCGATACCTTAATGCATTCTTCATAATTCCATATCATAATGCAAGTGTTCTTCATTATTCGATACCATAACGCATTCTTTATTTTTTAATATCATAGCGAATTCTTTGTTATTCAATACCATAATGCATTCTTTGTTATTCGATATCATAACGCATTCTTCATTATTCGATACCTTAATGCATTCTTTATTAATCGATACCTTAACGCATTCTTGATTATTTGATATCATTACGCTTTCTTTATTACTCGATACCATAATGCATTCATTATTATTCGATATCATAACACATTCTTTATTATTCAATATCATAACACACGCAATCTTCATTATTTGATATCATTACGCATTCTTCATTATTCGATACCAAAACACATTCTTTATCATTCGATACCATAACGCATACTTCATTATTCAATATCATAACGTATTCTTCATTATTAGATATCTTAATGCATTTTTCATTATTCGATATCAGTAGAGCGATTTCTGTTGCTATGCGTATTTAATTTTTTTTTAAAACTCAAGCCTGTTATGGGGACTCAGCTTCTAAGCTATATTTTTCATTTACATACTAATTGTTTCACCTTACCCTATATCCTGACACTCTCAGTAGTAATGGTGTGTGCTGCTAGACAAATAATTGCATATTTCTATTAAGATATACCTAAGTAATTGCCCAATCATTGCACTACAGTATTACACAAATGAATACTATGTTGTGCAAATATCCACTGTAATTCTTTTGATCTATATTGTGAGTATGTATCCATTTCATAATTAGTTTTAGTATTCTTAGCGCAGCACCATTCGCTATATATCCTTCTGCTCAACAATACCAGTAACTTTGTTATATCTATGTTGAGAAAAAGGTGACTTTTCAAGTATTATTTGAGAAGAAGTAATCAGATTATTAAGAAAATCCTTCTTTTGTTCTCTCTTCTTTTTGATTTTCTTTTGGTCATCATAATCGGTAATTTCTGCACTATCATTTGCTTTTTACTTTCCACACCACCAGTTGATGTTTCTGATTGGTCATCATAGTCAGTGTTTTCCACACCATCATTTGATGTTTTCTTTGGTCATCATAGTCAGTATTTTCCACACCATCATTTGATGTTTTCTTTGGTCATCATAGTCAGTATTTTCCACACCATCATTTGATGTTTTCTTTGGTCAACACTGTCAGTATTTTCCACACCACCATTTGATGTTTTCTTTGGTCATTATAATCAGTATTTTCCACACCACCAGTTGATGTTTCTGTTTGGCCATCAAAGTCAATATTTCCCGCACCACCAGTTGATGTTTCTGTTTGATCACCATAGTCAGTATTTCCCGCACCACCAGTTGATGTTTCTGTTTGATCATCATAGTCAGTATTTTCCACACCACCAGTTGATGTTTCTGTTTCGTCATCATAGTCAGTAATTTCCACACCACCAGTTAATGTTTTATTTGGTCATCATACTCAGTAGTTTCCACACTACCAGTTGATGTTAACTTTGGACATCATAGCAAGTAATTTCCACACCATCAGTTGATGTTTTTGATTGATCATCATAGTCAGTAATTTCCACACCACCAGTTTATGTTTCTGTTTGGCCATCATAGTCAGTATTTTCCACACCATCATTTGATGTCTACTTTGGTCATCATAGTCAGTATTTTCCACACCATCATTTGATGTCTTCTTTGGTCATCATAATCAGTATTTTCCACACCACCAGTTGATGTTTCTGTTTGGTTATCGTAGTCAGTTTTTTCAACACCGTCATTTGATGTTTCTGTTTGTGCGTGATAGTCAGTAATTTCCAAACCACCTGTTGATGTTTTCTTTGGTCATCATAGTCAGTTATTTCCACACCATCAGTTGATGTTTACTTTGGTCAGCATAGTCAGTAACTTTCACACCACCCGTTGATGATTACTTTGGTCATCATAGTCAATAACTTCTACACCACTAGTTGATGTTTACTTTGGTCATCATAGTCAGTAACTTCCACACCACCAGTTGATGTTTCTGTTTGGTCATCATAGTCAATATTTTCCACACCACCAGTTGATGTTTCCTTTGGTCATCGTAGTCGGTAATTTCCACACCACCAGTTTATGTTTCTATTTGGTCATCATAGTCAGTATTTTCAACACCACCAGTTTATGTTTCTGTTTGGTCATCATAGTCAGTAACTTCCACACCATCATTTGATGTTTCTTTTTGGACATCATAGTCAGTATTTTCCAAACCAGTTGATGTTTCTTTTTGGTCATCATTGTCATTTTTTCCACACCACCATTTGATGTTTCTGTTTGGTCACCATGGTCAGTATTTTCCACACCACCAGTTGATGTTTCTGTTTGGTCATCATTGTCAGTATTTACCACATCACTAGCTGATATTTCTGTTTGGTCATAGTAGTCAGTATTTTCCACACCACCAGTTGATGTTTCTGTTTGATCATGATTACCAATAATATTCCAACCAGCAGTAACTTGCTGTTTTTTTATCATTTTTTTTAGTATTTTTCACACCGTCAGCTGCTGTCCCCCTCCAAGCTAGATAATTGAATACAGAAATGATAAGTAGTACCGAAAATGGTTCAAGGCTAGCTGGATTTATAACTCCAAACTAGATTAGACTAATCGGCGATACGGAACTC